>CM053585.1:313475504-313510215 GCA_028646515.1 Pseudochirops corinnae | reverse complement strand
ATCATGATGTAGTGGGAAGAGACAGAAAAGCTGGTTTGAAGCCGTCACTCTGCTACTTAGTAGTTGTGTGGAATTGTGAAAGCCTTGTCTCCACTCTGGGGAATGTGTGGAAGGTTGGATGGATGGATAAGTATTTAGTAGTGCTTACTGTGACAAACAGCATGGCCTGGTGCATAAAAAATTGGTTTCAAAACCAGCAAAACTTGTGTTTCAGTCCTGCCTCTTACATATATTGGCTTAACTTCTCAATGCTTGTCTAGATGATGCTCTAAGACTAGAGGTGGCAAAGAAGGTGCCAACCTGCAATGAGAGAGGGAATTTCCTTACCCAGGAGTTTACTATACCAATCAAATCACAAGTTCAATCCCTATTCCTAATCCTATATGTGCATTCTATGTGCTAGACAATATGAGAATTGTGGGAAATACAGTTAAAACAGTGAATTGGTCCCTGATATCAAGAAGTTTATAGTCTAACAATAAGAAGAGACAGCACACATGGGGGAAATGGTAGCCAGGGAAGAATATTTTTGGATCGTGAAGTCACAGGGATGATGAATTGACTCATAAGGCAGCATATTCACATGTCCTTTCCAGAAAAAAAATCAACTGAACTCTATGCTGTCCCTAGGGAAATGTTGAAAAAATTCCTTCAGATGAATACCTGCTTATAGATATCCAAGAAGAGACCTGGCCTGAAAGACTTATCTGACAGCATTCTGAGGCAGTATTTATTGGGGCTGGCTCCCTCTCAGAGAGCTCTTCTTTTCCTGACTGGGCTATTGGGGTCAGTTGATCAGCATGGGAAAGAGGTTTTCTGGACTGTTGTGCCAGAGTGGGACTTTTTAATTGGAATGCCACCTCAAATTCTCACGTGTAAAATCAAATGCTCAGAGGAGCGGGGCCTCTTTGATTACAAAAATTAAAACCTAATTGAATTTTCTTGGGCAAAAATACATTGTAGAAATTTAATTAAAGAAGCAAAAGACCTTTTTCATTATCTAAATGATTTTTTCTTTTTTCCCTCCCCCACCCTGAAAAAGGATCACTATGAGCTATATGACCTTAGACAAGTCTCCTTGTCTATAAAATGAGGGGGTTCCTATACATGATCTCTGAATTTCTTTCCCAGGTCTAGAATCCCATGATACTCTGGTTCCATCATCCTTTCTTCATGACCATTGGACACAGTTTGGGGTTGTCATGAAAAAATCCCACAGTCGAACTATACTCTTTACTAACGAATCATAGCATCTAGACTCACAGATGTAAGTGAGGGGAGGGACCTTGGAACATGGGACATATTGTAGAATGTCAAAGCTGGAAGGGAGTTTAGAATAGTGCGTGTCAGAGTTGGAATGTAGCTTATCAGACTCTGGCAATTTTAGGGACTTGAGCTTCTCAAGGAGTCAGGACATGTAAATCCATGTTGAAGGAGAATTAAATTAAACCATTTGGTCCCAGAGGAGAGTATTGTAAAAATAGGAGAAGGGGACTCTGGTTAGGGGAGTTGAAGGAAGAAAATTTCCCCGTCCTCCTACCCACATATATTATCCACCTCCAGGAAAAGAGCTGATGTCTCAATACAGACAGAAGCATACTATTTTTTTTTGGAGGAGGGAAGGCAGGGCAATTGGGGTTAAGTGATTTGCCCAAGGTCACACGGCTAGTAAATGTTAAGTGTCTGAGGCTGGATTTGAATTCAGGTCCTCCTGACTCCAGGGCCAGTGCTCTATTCACTGTGCCATCTAACTGTCCCAAAGCATACTATTTTTCACTTTCCTTTTTTTTTTCGTTACAGTCATCTTGGACAAAATGAATCATCTGGCAATGTTTTACACAATTGCACATGCATAGCCTATGTTGGATTGCCTACTGTCTGAAGGAGGAGAGGATGGAGGGAAAGATAGAATTTGGAACCCGAAACTTAAAAAAAAACCACCCAAATATTAAAAATTGTAATTGGGGAAAAAAGGAAATGTTATTTTTAAAAATACAATTAGAGCAGGGGTGGGGAATCTGTGGCCTCAAGGCTGCATGTGGTTCTCTAGGTCCCCAAATGTGGCCCTTTGATTGAATCAAACTTCACAGAACAAATTACCTTAAGAAAAGAATTTGTTCTGTGAAACTTGGACTCAATCAAAAGGCTGCATTCAAGGACCTGGAAGGCCACATGTGACCTTGAGGTCTCAGGTTTTCTATTCCTGAATTAGAGCTTTCCAACAATGGAATAGTTTACCTGAGAGATAGTGAGTTCCTCATCACTGCAAGTCTTCGGCAGAGGTTAGCTGGGCCTGGATTGGATGCTGTAGAGGAGATTCCAGGACCCAAATTAGGTCCCAAGCTTCGGATGCCAGACCTCTCACCTTCAGGACCAGAGTTCCAGGTGTCAGAGATTCCAAGAAGAGACACCTCAAAGTCCCAGCCAAGGAAAAAGGATTCGAATGTCAGATCTCTTGTTGTATGGACCTCATTTATAGGAAAGGTTGCTAACAGCACGTTCGATATCCCTTTTTTCTTTAGTGTCAGAAAGAGAAACTGAGGTCATCCTCTGCCATTCACAGGTGAGCCCCAGTCAACTGATCTTCCCTCACTTATGACCAGCAAGCCTCTTCTCCCATTACTTGCAATATTGAGTCCCTCGCTACCTAAAGGAGAATCATCATCTTCCTTTCTACTCCCCATTCTCTTATGCCCACCAGGCTCATCCCTGTCTCTCCGAGGTTCCAATCTAGCTCTGACTAGATAGGGGGAATCCCCCCGCCCCATTCTATCAGTAACATGCTTCCCTTCATCTCAGACTTTTTCTAACAATTCCTGTCCCATCGTCTGATATTTGTGGATATTTTAGTCTATTGTATGTCCAAACATCTTCTTCAGGTGCCAGATACAATTCTCTCATGTCCCTTTATCCAGTAGATTAGGAGGAGGGATGACATATGTCTACTGTAAACAGCTTTCTCAAGAAGATTAGCTGAGGAGGGAAAGAGAAATCTAGGATGAGAGCCAGTGGGAATGAGCATAGAAAGTTGGGGGGGGAGCTTAGGGATAAGGGAGACATGAGTGTGTTTGTAGGCAGCAGGGAAGAAATCCAATAGAAAGGAAGAGACTGAAGGGGGAAGGGAGAGGGAAAAAAAAAGAGGGAGAGGAAGACAGACAGAGAGGGGGGAGAAAGAGAGGGAGAGAGAGAGAGAAAGAGGAGGGAGGGGGGGAGAGAAAGAGAGAGAGAGAGAGAGAGAGAGAGAGAGAGAGAGAGAGGATAACAATAAGGAAAATCCACTGTCAGAAGGAGACAGGAAAAAAGGATACATGTAGAAGGACTGACCTTGGCCACCTGTAACTTTGAGATGGAAATGAAGAAGGAGATAGTGAAAGATGTGTGAATGATCTCAGAAGAGGGAGCTCTCAGTAAATGACCTTATTTTTTTCAACGAAGTATGATGTGAGATCCTTAGCTTTAAGGTTAGAAGCAGGAGGTGCTATGGACAGCTTGAGGATGCATAGGTTTTGGTGCAATTGCTGTGGAGTGTGGGAAAGTGAATGGATTAGGAAGAGTAGAATGCTTGCCTTGCTGCAGTGAGAGCCCAGTAGAGATTAGATACCAGAGTTTTAGTTGACCAGCTCCCATTCTATGTTTTATGTTTTAAGGACTCTTTCAGTTCTGACATTCATTGGTCCTGTTATTATTTTTAAATGCATTCAGGTTTGTTCAAGGACTAAAAATTTCAGGTGTTTTCTGTACTAACGTGTGTGTGTGTGTGTGTGTGTGTGTGTCTGTTTTGGCTTTATTGTCGTTTTCTAAGAGATAGTCAGATCCCCATATTTGAGACTGTCAGGTATACGGCCAGCAGGAGATTCATACAGCATGTGGGAGTGGTACCAGGCATCTTCTATGGTCCCTTCAAGCTTTGAGATTCCTTGATGCTGTGGTATCAGTCTGATGAAACAGCAATGGAAAATGAGACTAGCTGGAGCAGAGCCTTCAAGCCAAACCAAAAGCAGAGTCTGACAACCCTGTAGGGTGGAAGAGCATGTATTTGGAATGTTAGCACCTTGTGTAAAACAAAAGTCCAAATGATTGATGGGGAAAGCACTGCTTGCTCAGTAGAGTCTAGGAGTCCTAGTTTTAGCACAGTAAGCTTCCCTAGTTCAGTCCCACCCCCCCCGATTTTACAGAAGAGAAAAGAGAGGTCCTGAGGGGTAGGACTGTGAGCCGGATTTCCTGCCTCCCCCTTCAGTATACATTGTGCTCCCTCTCTGTTCTCATCACTGTTTTTGACCCTAAAATGTGTTTTCTTGCCTAACCAATTTCAGTGGGCCCTCCTGCCAACTGAGCATAAGAAATGCAAAGCTATTTTATTTTCAATTGATTTGAACGTATTTGATAATTAAAAGGTTTTCACCTTCCTTTCTTTCTTTCTTCTTCTTTTAATCAGAAGAACAGCTTCCTGCTTGATAGCTAGTGGACTTGACGGGCATTTAATGTTTATTTATCAAAGTAGCAAATCCTTGATAATTCACGCTGGGATAACTTTGCACAATGAGGCTGATGTCACAAGAACACGTTTTAATTAAGCAAGGACAAGTGAGGTAGTGGAGACGGTTAGGGATTGCGTGGCTGGATCTAACAATTCATTATAGCTCTGTCAATTCATCATGAGTCTGGCAGAATTGTGAGGAAGGGGCTGAGCGCCTGGCTGCTGTCTCTGACCAAGCAAAGTTTGCCAGAGACACACAGGGATCTGGGTGGGTAGGCGAGGTGGGTGCTGCATAATGCTTAGACAGCATTTCCTAGTACACAGAACTGACATAAACCTTAGCAATTAATTTGAGCCATTCCCTTATTTATTTACTTATTTTTACAAGGCAATTGGAGTGACTTTCCCAGGCTCACACAGCTAGTTAATATTTGAGGTCAGATTTGAACTTGAGTCTTCCTGACTCCAGGACCGGCCTTCTATTCACTGTGCTATCTACCTGTCCCCCTTTTTTTAAGAATGGAGAAACTCAGGCCTAAAGAGGTGGTTACTTGCCCAAGTCAGAATTTGAACTCAGATACTTTAACCCTAAATCCAATATTCTTTCCACTACAGTAAGTCATATCTGATTCAACCTCTTTATTTCACAGGTAGGGAATCTGAGAGGCAGAGAGGGAGAGGGAGTTGACCAAGGTAAGGAGAGCCAGGATTCGAACCCCAGTGCTTCTGACTTCCAGTTGCTTCGGACCTCTAAGTTTCCTTCCCTATAAAATGGGACAAAAAAATTAGATTAGAGGAATTTAACATTCCTCCTAGTTCTGACATTCTACTCCATAAGAACTCAACCACTTCTGAAATTCTTTGTTCAGAAGTTCCTCCCTCTGGCATTCTATGAGTTGCTGAAGTACGGTGGAAAGGGCGTTGGATTCAAAGTCAGAAAGACCTACATTCAAATTCCACCTTAAACACTTATGAGCTGTATGACCTTAGTCAAGTCACTTCACTCTCCTGTGCCTCAGTTTCCTTATCTGTGAAATGGGGATAATAACAACCCTTACTTCCTAGGGTTGTTTTAATGATCAAGTGAGATAATGATAATTGTAAAAGCGCTTAGCACTGTGTCTGGCACATAGTAAGCATTAAATGAACATAAGTTATTATTATTATTTTTATTTATTATCGTGCTGCTGCTCTTACTATTATTTTCTAAGGCTATCAGCTCAAGGTCTCATTCTGGTGATTCTTTCCCCTATATTAATACCATTGGTTAGACCCTCCCTATCAATTTAACTAATTAATACTCTGCCATATCATCAATTTGTAATTAATGTCAATTAGCTTTTACAAAGAGTTTTTATTGAAAAGATAGACATAAAAGTAGAAGCACAAACACATCCCCCCTGGACCCAGGACACACCTCTCTTCTAAGAGCCCAACTCCTGGGAAGAAGCACTCAGACTTAGAGCCAATTGCTCCCAAGCATTCCCTCTCCAAGCTCCCTTCTGCCCAGTGCGTGATGATGAACCCGCCACTCCCTTGCTTGCAGGACAAAGCATCTCATCGTCCCATGGGCAGGATCAATTCACCGTCAGGCTGAGTGCCACAGGTTGCTGCCTGGGACTCTGCTCCTGCCTCACCAAGCTACAGCAGTCTCTGCCATGAAGTCTTGTGGCTCTCAGATATCTGGAGGTGCTTCCTATCAAGCCATTCCACCTATAATGATAATAGTAACAGCAATAAGAATAATTTATAATAAAAAGAATAATGGCAACCAGCATTTATATAGCACCTTAAAGTTTGCAAAGTGCTTTCACTTTACAAATAGTGTCTCATTCTATTAGGAGTCAGTAGCATGACTCAGTAGCCCCCCAAAATGACTTGAGGTCAAGCCATGTTAAGAGCAGCCTGGGGGTGAGTCTGCTGACCACTGCCTCGGTGAGACCACATCCAGACTAACGGCTTTGGTTGTTGGGCTGTGTCTCAGAAAGGCCTTTAACAAACTGGAGCTTATCTAGAAGTCAGGATAATGATAAGTCTAGAAACTAGGCCAAATGAGGTCAGGTTAAAAGATGCGAGGATGCTTAGCCTGGAAAGGAAAAGATTTAGGAGCAACATGATAGCTGTCTTTAAGTATTGGGGCTGTCACAGGGAAGAAGGATTAGGCTTGTCTCTCTTATTCCCAGAGGGCAGAATCAGAAGCAAATCAGGGAGAGGCAGATTTCAGCTGCATAGTTGAGAAAAAGCTGTCCCACAGTGAAATGGGCTGACTTGGGAGGCATTAAATTAGTAGAGTCATAGCATTCAGAGAGAACAGGAAACTTAGAGATCATTTTTACCCATCCCTTCATTTTAGTAATGTGGAAACCATGGCTTGGGAAATGGAAGGGACTTACCTAAGACCACACAGCTAGTAAGAGGCAGACTGAGGACCTGAACCCAGGTTTCTTGATTCTTGGGATGATGCTTTTGCCACTGCTAGAGGTCTCTTAGCAGAGACGATCCTATTCATTCATAGTATCTTGGGGTGGGTATTATTATTAGTCCCACTTCAGTGGCCCAGTGGGTAGAGTGGTGGAACTGGAATAAAAAAGATCTGAGTTCAAATCTGACCTCAGACACTTACTTGCTAGACATGTGACCTTGTGTTGAGGCCTGCTTAATGTGCAGCATTAAAGCATGATCGGAGATGTGAATAAAAAGAAAAGACGAGGCCATGTGGGTAGCTCAGGGAAGAACCATGAACTCCGTTTAATGATGATTTGAACAAGATTTTTAAAGATCCAAAGGACAAAGATTCAAATATTCTCATCAATAGGCTTAGTTTGTCACATGCTAGGATATTATCATATTTTATCCTTACAATGGTCTGTTACATCCTGGAAGTAAATTCAGATACAATCAAGTTTTCTGATTTCTAGGCACCAAAAAGTCTTGGGAAATCCAACAGGTTTTTGGAAGTCAGTTAACATTTTAAAGGCATAACAAAGAGAATGCAAATCAGAGCAGACCTCCAAACATCTAGGTTTTGTAAATCGTGATCTTGAATCTGCTATACCTTGGGACCAAAACAGGAATGGAAAATCCTAAGAAAAGACTTGTCTTTTTGAAGTATCTGAAGTTTGGGGGCAATAGTTTTGATGTCAGGATCTCAGACAAAAGTGTTTTTAAGTGCATCCCTGAGGTTCTTTTTGGGCCTTTGCAAGCCGCATCACCTCCAGAGGAATTAGGATACATAATTAAGGTCTCTTATCTGAGTTCTAGAACAGGCCAATTTGGCTCACCACAACCTTGGGCAAGTCACTTAATGTTTTTTTTTGCCTTTGTTTCCTCATCTGTAAAGTGGGACTAATAATACCATTCACCTCTTAGGGTTGTCGTGAGGATTAATACGTAAGATAAATTCAAGGCACTTAGCCCAGTGCCTAGCTCCTAGTAAATGCCATATAAATGTTGATGATGTTCTCTGAGGTCCCTTTCAAGGTGAGATTCAGGGATGTTTAAATTTGTGATGGTATAGCCCTGATAGGAAGTTCTCAGGGAATTAAGAGGGGGCAGTTATCTTTCACCCAAAAGGCAGGGGGTCTCTGAGACAGCTGGTGGTGTTTACAATCTTTTTTCTCCCTGCCGCTGTAAGCTGAACTCAGCTTTATTCCACCTTCACTGTCCCACTCATGGGACCCTAGGGATCTCCAAGGGGTCATAGGGAGCTTCAAGGAATCCTAGAGGGCATAGATTCTAACCTCTTCATTTGACAAATGAGGAGTGGAGTTCCAGAGAAGTGAGCTGATATTCCCAGTTACACAGAAAAGTAAATGCCTTAGGTGGGATTTGAACTCAGGTCTTGCTGCACTCTTGGAAGCTGGAAAGAAATTACATCAGCCACCACTGGAATGGAAAGCCTCCTTCCCCCATTGGTGCCAAAAATATGCCAGTTAGAGAAGAAAGAACCAAAAGCAGAGTTGGTTTGGTTGGAAAGCTGGCGGGACTCTGGCACCTGCTGTTATCTCTCCTGTCATGTCCAATTCCCTCCTTGTACAGTTCTGGAGATTTGCTCTTTCATCACCATTGTGCACAGGCTGCAATCAATTCATTCTCTGGCTGTCTGCAGCTCAAGCCTTTGTTGGTTTGAACATGACAGAAGTTGAAAAGATTACATATTATAAATAGATAATTAATATATCAGAACAGCTTGTTCTTTCAGGAAAAAAAAGAAGCAGCTCTAACATTCTCTGTCTCTCAGTCTCTCTGTCTCTCTGTCTTTTTCTCTCTCTCTGTCTCTCTGTCTCTGTCTCTCTCTGTCTCTCACTCCCTCTCTTTCTCTGGCTCCCCGATTCCCTTCCTCCCTCTCTCACTATCTCTTTATTTCTTTCTGCTCTTTCTCCCCCCACCTCCTCTACTTTCCTCTGTCTCTGTCTCTATCCCACTTTGTTTCTCTACCTCTCTCCCCTCTTTCTCTCTCTTCCTCCCCTCTGTCTCTATTGCTCCCTTCCTCTCTCTGTGCCTGTTTCTATCTCTGTCTCTCTCTCTTCTGTCTCTGTCTCTATCTCCCTCCCTCCCTCTCTATTTCTCTATCTTTGTCTCTCTGATTGACTTTTCCCCTCCTCCTTCTTTCTCCACTCCTCTCTTCCCCCCCCTCTCACAGTCTCTCTGTTTCTCTTTGTTTCTCTCTACTCCTTCCTCCCCCACTCCTTTTCCCGCCTTTCTCTCCATTTCCCTGGCCCACTTTGTTTCTGTCTCTTTCCCCTCCCTCTGTCTCTCTCCCTTCCTCTCTCTGTTTCTGTCTCCTTTTCTGTCTGTCTCTGTCTTTGTCTCTCTCCCTTCCTGTTGACCTGTTCACCCCTCTTTCCCCCTTCCCTCCATTTCTGTCTCTGTCCCTCTGTGTGTCTCTTTCCCCCTCACTTTCTCTCCCTCTTTCTCTATATTCCAGACTCCCTCTTCCTCTCTCCCCCACTCTCTGTCTCTCAGTGCCTCTCCCTCCCCCTCCGTCTCTGTTCCTCCCTCTCTTCACTTTATCCCCCTTTTCTCCCCCCACCAACCTTTCCAGGTTCCTTCTGTCTCTCCCACGTGGGAATTCCAAGTAGATGAAATGTCTCCTGACAGCTTGATTAGAGTTTTCTCTCAAAGCTTTCAGGTATTTGGCTGTCTTCATGACAAAGGTTGGTGCCCCCAAATCAGCAGATAAGCAGCCAGTCATGAAGATGTGTGTGGTCCCCACCCCCGACACCCAGGGGGGAAAGGATTTATATTTCATTTTTATCACCTTCCTGCTGTGGGAGGGCCAATCTTGGATCATGAAGTCTCGGCGTTAGAGGGGACTTCATAGAAAATAATTGAACCCCAATCTGAACAAGTGTCTTCACTACAGCCTCTCTAACAAACGGCCATCCAGTCTGAAGGACTCTAGTGATAAGAAGTCCAATGGAGCAATAAAAAACCCAACTCCCATTTCTTTAATGTTGCAAGATTCATGATAGCTGTATGAGGTTGTAATGTAATATAATGTATCATTATATCTATTTTACAGATGAGGAAACTGAGGCTAGTTCTGTCTCCTGTGGCCAAGGAGAACAAGTTATCTGAAAAGGCAGCTGACCGAGGTCCAGATTTCCTAGCTGGTGCTGGGCAGAAGGTGCCTCTGATGAGGGGCCTCTGCGTTCATTCACAGTCCCTCACAGATCTGTAAACTTGATAGACCCAAAGAGAACTCTCATAGGAGACAATTCAGAGGCCTACCAATTTCTAGAAAGAAATGGAGGAAATTAATTTTTGTGAAAGGGAGAGGTGATGCAGGGAATGAGTCTCGAGATAAAAGGAGAGAGGCCTGGTTTAGTCCTGATTCTGTAACTAATAACGATGATACTTATGTTGATGATAAATTCCTGATGATGAACAAAAACAAAACAAAACATTTGTGCTACAGAGGCCCATTACCAAACTATCCAGGTATCAGTACCTTGTGTCTATGGAGTGACCCAACTCTCTGCATAATTCAGACTTCATCTGTATAGCACCAAATTCTGTGGGCTAAATGGTTTCTAAGGTCCTTCTTAGAGGGTTCCAGGATTCAAAGGTTCCTTTTAGCTCTGAAAAAAAATCTTAGTTCTGCTCTCTATACAACCTGAGGCAAGTAACTTCCCCTGTCTGGGCCTTAGTTTCCTCATTTGCAAAATGGGGACAGAGAGACTTGGAACAGATGCCCTCTAAGGACCCTCCAGATTCTAGCGCTATGACCTCCTGATGCCTCTAAGAGAGGAAGTTTGTTGTATAATTTCCTCCTTACCAAAAGAAGCCCCGAGGAGGAAGGGCCTGGAAGGATCCGGGTCTGAAAGTGGGTTAATAGAGTGTAGAACTCAGCCCCCACGAGATGAATGAGGCTGTCACTGCTGTCCCACCCCATTGGGCAGCCCTGCCCTCTGGCCCCCTCCCCCAGGATTCTCTGGGCAGAACTCAACCAGAGGTCTTGGGAGAAGCTCAGGCTTAGGCTCCAGCCCCACCCCCAACACCTGCTCAGTGAGCATTAGCAAATCTGTCAGGATTCATAAAACTCCCCCAGCTTTAAAATGCACGGAGAAAAGGAACAGGTTTTAAATTAGTGATAGCTTTACAGGGGACGTGGTTCAAGGATAATGTTTAATTGCAAATAAAAAGAAAAAAAAGAATCCTGTTGGAAAAGTCACTCATATGGAGGGCATTCAGAGGCCTTACCAGTCCTTGAAAGAAAGAGAGGAAATGAATCTTTCGCCATGGAAGAGGCGGTAAGTAAATGAATGAGCCTTGAGCTGGAAGGAAGCAAGCCTGGGTTCTAGTTCAGGCTTTACCCCGAATAACAACAGCTAACATTTATAAGGCACTTACTGAGTATCAGGTACTAAGCTAAGCACTTTTCAAATATTGTCTACTTTTAACTTCACAGCAACTTTGCGGGATGTTGCTATGATCATCATCTTACAGATAAAGAAACTGAGGCAAACAGATTAAGTGACTCAGGGTCACACGGTTAGCAAATGTCTGAGGCACAATTTGAACTCAAGCCTTCCCAACTTTGGGCCTGGTGCTCTATCCGTTCTGACAAGGAGAATTCACTCTGTGAACTTCAGCTCACTCTTCCTCCCATAGTTGGTTTTTTTTTTAAATTTTGTAAATATATGTCCTTTTCCTTTGATCTTTTTTTAAAATTTATTTATTTACTTTTAGTTTACAACATTCAGTTCCACAATGCCTTGAGTTTCAGATTTTCTCCCCCTCCCTTTCTTTCCCCTCTTCCCCTTAGTGGCATGCAATCAAATATAGGATCTATAAATGTCTTCACGTTAAACATTAGTCAAGTTATAAAGAAGGATTATAACCAATGGAGTGAACAATGAGAAATGAAAAGCAAAACAAAAAAATAGAGAGAGAAAGCAAGTAGTTTGCTTCTATCTGCATTCAGACTCTAGTTCTTTCTCTGGATGTGGATATCCTTTCCATCATGAGTCTTTCGGAGTTGTCTTATAACCTTGCTTTCCTGAGAGGAGCCCAGTCTATCAGTTAGTCATCACAGGTATGCTGTATCTGTAATTATGTACAAAGTTCTTCTGGTTCTGCTGTCCTCATTCAGCATCAGTTTATATAAGTCTCTCCAGGTTATTATGAAGACCGTCTGCTCTTCATTCTTATAGCACAGTAGCATTCCATTACATTCATATGCATTCAACTTGTTTAGCCATTCCCCAATTGATGGACATCCTCTTGATTTCCAATTCTTTGCCACAACAAAAAGAGCTGCTATAAATATTTTTAGACATACAGGTCCTTTTTCCACTTCTATGATCTCTTTAGGATACAGCCCTAGAAAAGGTATGGGGTATGCACTTTTTTTTATAGCCCTTTGGGTATAGTTCCAGACTGCTCTCCGGAATGGTTGGAATAGTTCACAACTCCACCAAGAATGCATCAGTCTTCCAATTTTTCCACATCATCTCCAGCATTTGTCATTTTCCTGTTTTGTCATCTTAGCCAGTCTGACCAGTGAGTTGTGGTAGCTCAGTGTTGGTTTAATTTGCATTTCTCTAATCAAGAGTGATTTAGAGTATTTTTTCATATGTTTATAGATGTCTTTAATTTCTTGCTCTGAAAACTGCCTGTTCATATCCTTTGACCATTTATCAATTGGGGAATGACTTGTATTCTTGTAAATTTGACTCAGTTCTCTATACATTTTAGAAATGAGGCCTTTATCAGAAATACTGGATGTAAAAATTCTTTCCCAGTTTTCCAATTCCCTCTTAATCTTGGTTACATTGGCTTTATTTATACAAAACCTTTTCAATTTAATGTAATCAAAATTATCCATTTTGCATTTTGTAATGCTCTCTAACTCTTGTTTGGTCATAAAATCTTCCCTTCTCCATAAATCTGACAGGTAAACTATTCCTTGCTCTCCTAGATTGCTTACAGTATCAGCCTTTATGCCTAGAGTATGCACCCATTTAGAGCTGATTTTGATATAGATTTGGCCTATTCCCGGTTTCTGCCATACTGTTTTCCAGTTTTCCCGGCAGTTTTTGTCAAATAGTGAGTTCTTATCCCAGAAGCTGGAGTCTTTGGGTTTATCAAATAGTAGATTGCTGTAGTTATTGACTGCTATGTCTCCTGTTCCTAATCTATTCCACTGATCCACTATCCTATTCCTCAGCCAGTACCAAGTAGTTCTGATGACAGCTGCTTTATAATACAGACAAAAATCTGGTATGGCTAGGTCACCTTCCCTAGCATTTCTTTTCATTAATTCCCTTGATATTCTGGACCTTTTGTTCTTCCAGATGAATTTTGTTACTATCTCTTCTAGCTCTATAAAATAATTTTTGGTAGATTGATTGGTATAACAGTAAATATTTAAATTAATTTAGGTAAAATTGTCATTTTTATTATATTAGCTCAACCTAGCCAGAAGCAACTGATGTTTTTCCATCTCCCATAGTTTTTATAAGAATAAATCACCACGCATATATGAATCACCACTTAACTTCAATTAATCGGCAAACATCCTGTTCTGTCAATATGCTAGTTTCTGGGGATATAGTATATTTTTTTATATCAGTCCCTGCTCTCAAGAAGTTTTCATTCTATTAGGTGTATCAGATGAGAAAATAAACATAAAATATTTTTCTATTAAAGTACCTACTATATTATAAACAAATTAGGGGAGAATGCAATAGTTTATCTGTCAGATTTATGGAGAATGGAGGAATTTATGACCAAACAAGAGATAGAAAAAATTATGAAATGCAAAATAGATAGTTTTGATTACATTAAATTGGAAAGGTTTTGCACAAAGTCAACAAAGCCAAGATTAGAAGAGAAACAGAAAACTGGGAAATTTTATAACCAGTGTTTCTGATAAAGGCCTCATTTCTAAAATGTGTAGACAACTGAGTCAAATTTACAGGAATACAAGTCATTCCTCAATTAATAAGTGGTCAAAGGATATGAACAGACGGTTTTCAGAGGAAGAAATTAAAGATATCTACAAGCATATGAAAAAATGCTCTAAATCACTATTGATTAGAGAGATGCAAAATAAAAAACTCTGAGGTACCACATCATACCTGTCAGATTGGCTAACATAACAAAACAGAATAATGATAAATGTTGGAGAAGATGTGGGAAAGTTGGAACACCAATTCGTTGTTGGTGGATCTTTGAGCTGATTCAACTATTTTGGAGAGCAATTTGGAACTATGCCCAAAGGACCTTAAAATATGCATACACTTTGACCCAGAAATATCACTTCTAGGGCTGTATCCCAAAGAGATCATAGAAGTGGGAAAAGGAGCCACTCGTACAAAAATATTTATAGCAGCTCTTTTTGTGGTGGCCAAGAAATTGAGGAGATGCCCATCAGTAGGGGAATGGCTGAATAAATTCTGGTATATAAATGTAATGGATACCATTGTACTATAAGAAATGATGAACAAGTGGGCTTCAGAAAATCCTGGAAGGACTTATATGAACTTATGCTGAGTGAAGTGAGCAGAACCAGGAGAACATTGTTCACAGAAACAGCCATGGTGTGCAATGACTGATTTTGATAGACTTAGCCCTTCTCAGTAAATGCAGGGACCTAAAACAATTCTGAAGGACTCATGATGTAAAATACCATCCACATCCATAGAAAGAACTATGGAGTTGGAATGCAGAGTGAAGCAGACTATTTTCTTTTTTGTTTTATTTTATTTTGTTTTTTTCTTTCTCATGTTTTTTCTACTTCGTTATAATTATTCTATGCAACATAGCTAATGTGAAAATGTGTTTAATAGGAATGTATGTGTAGAGCCCATATCAAATATCATGCTATTTTGGAGAAGGAGGGGGAGAAAATTTAAAACTCATGGAAGTGAATGTTGGAAATGAAAAATAAATAAATTGGAAAAAAATTTTTAAAGGGAGAAAGTACCTACTATACACAGTCTCTTGCTTTACACCAACAGAAAGATAAGCAAAGGCACAGTTCTGACTTCTAAGGAGCCACAGTATTCAGAGCACTGGGCACTCTCTTAGCCTCAGTTTTTTTATATGTAAAATGGAGATAATAAAAGCACCAAACTTCCAGAGTTGTTTTGAGGTTGAAATGAGATAATAATTATAAAGCACTTGGAAAAGTGCTTGACACCTAGTAGATGTTAACTATTATTGTTATTATTAATAGAGGAGACATGTCATGTACACCAGTCATTATCATAAGGTCTAGAAAAAACAAAAGAGGGACCTGTACAGCATGTAGTAAGAAAATTTGAGAAGAGAAAAATTTCTTTCAACCTAGGGGATGGGGGGAAACCAGAGAAGGACTGGCACTTAATATGGGTCTTGTTAAGAAAGAAAAGGCCTGGGTCTGGGGGGTGGAGCCAAGATGGTGGCGTAGAAGCAGGAAAATTCCATGGCTCCCCCAATAACCTCAAATACCTATAAAATATGATTCTAAATAGATTTTAGAGCTACAGAACCCACAAAGTGACAAAGAGAAACAAATCTCCCACAGAAAGCAGCCTGTCAGGCTGGAAGGAGGCCCCAGGACAGCCTCTACCAGCAGCTGTAGTGGACTTTGGGAGAGTGGATCACTAGCAGCTGGGGTGGTTTCCAGAAATATCAACCCATAGATGCTGAAGAAAAAGTGAGAGGTCAGTGGAACTCTGTTGGAACTGGGAGGGATGGAGAAGCAGGTCTGGCCTCTGACATCCCGAGCTAGAAGTGGAGGAGGTGTGGTGGCTTTGCAGCCACCTCCACATGGCTGCTTCAGGGCTTCTGGCCTGCAGATCATAGTGGGACCAAGTGATCATTCAGAGGGTAATCACTCTTGCTTTAACCTGCCTGGATCTGGATTGTGGTCTTGGATGGTGGTCCTGAGGTGTGTGACCAGTGAGCCAGAGCTGGTGGGGACTGTAGAGATGGTGTCACCCTAATAGCTCTGGCAGCTGTGAGAACTCCAGCAATTTGAGACAAAGTTCTCCCCTCTGGAAGCAGAGTTCTACTGTGGCAAAGAGCCAAAAGTCAAGTAATTGAGTGGCAATATGAACAAGCAAAAGAAGAAAAGCAAGCATAGCAATCCAACTTTAGATTCCTTTTTTTGGGGACAAAAAGGATCAAAGCATGGAACAGGAGGAACAAGAAATCAGAACTCCTGCACCAAAAGCTTCCAAGAAGAATATGAATTGATTATAGGCCATGGAAGAGCTCAAAAGGGAGTTTGAAAATCAAGTAAGAGAAGTGGAGGAAAAATTGGGAAAAGAAATGAGAATGACGCAAGGAAATCATGAAAAGAGAGTCAACAACCTGACTGAAGAAAACAACACCTTAAAAAATAGACTAACTCAAATCACAAAAGAGGTCCAAAAAGCTAATTAGGAGAAGAATGCCTTAAAAAGCCAAATTTGCCAGATGGAAAAAGAATTCCAAAAGCTCACTGAAGAAAATAATTCCTTCAGAATTAGATTGGAGCAAATGGAAACAAATGACTTTATGAGAAATCAAGATACTATTAAACAGATCCAAACAAATGGAAACATAGAAGACAATGTGAAATATCTCATTGGAAAAACCACTGACGAGGAAAATAGATCCAGGAGAGATAACTTGAAAATTATTGGACTACCTGAAAGCCATGATCAAAAAAAGAACCTAGAAATCATCCTTCAAGAAATTCTCAAGGAAAATTGCACTGATATTTTAGAACAAGAGGGCAAAATAGAAATTGAAAGAGTTCACTGATCACCTTTTGAAAAGGATCCCCAAAAGAAAACTCCTATGAATAGTATAACTAGGTTCCGGAATTTGCAGATCAAGGAGAAAATATTACAAGCAGCCAAGAATAAACAATTTGAATACTGTGGAAACACAATCAGGATAACACAGGATCTAGCAGCTTCTACACTAAGGGATAAAAGGGCTTGGAATATGATATTCCAGAAGTCAAAGGAGATAGGATTAAAACCAAGAATCACCTACGAAGCAAAACTGAGTACAATGTTTCAGGGGAAAATATGGTGGACTTTCAAGCATTCTTGATGAAAAAACCTGAGTTGAACAGAAAATTTGACATTCAAATACAAGAAGCAAGAGAAGCATGAGAAGGCAAAGAGGGAAAATAAATCATAAGGAACTTATCAAAGTTGAACTATTTACATGCCAACATGGAAAAACAATAATTGTAACCTATGAAACTTTTCTCACATATATATATATATATGAGGTATATGTGCATATGAATACATATGTGAGTGTGTGTATTTATGTGTACGGGTATACATAGACAGAGGGCACAGGATCAATTGAATAGGAAAGGATGATATTTAAAAGGTGAAATTGAGAGGTGAGAGAAGAATATCATGAGAGGAGATAGGGAGAGACAGAATGGGTAAATTATCTCATATAGAAGAGGTAAGGGATATCTCTTATAATGGAGAGGAAGAACAGGAAGGCAAAAGGGAAGGAATCAACCTTACTCTCATTGAATTTGGCTTAGGGAGGGAATGAAATACACACTAAATTGGGTATCTTGCCCTACAGGAGAGTAGAGAGGAAGGGGATGAGAGGGGAGATGATGGAGGGGAGGCCAGGTTGGAGGGGGAGGGTAGTTAGAAGCACACATTTTTGTAAAGGGACAGAGTCAAAGTAGAGAATCAAACAAGTGGGGGGCGGGATAGGATGGAGGGAAATATAGTCAGTCTTTCATAATATATCTACTATGGAAACGTTTTGCATAACTACACATATACAACCTATATTGAATTGCTTATCTTCCCAGTAAAGGTGGGTGACAAGGGAGGAAGGGAAAGAATCTGGAGCTCAAAGTTTTAAAATCAAATGTTTAAAATATATTATTATTATTATTATTATTATTATTATTATTATTATCATTATCATTATTATTACTGTTATTGTTATTATTAAAATGCAACTGGGAAATAAGATTACAGGCACTATGGAGATCCATCTTGACTTACTGGAAAGTCATAGGGGGATGGGGGAGGATATAGGAGAGAGCAGATTGGGGGAGGGGGTATACAGTGGGAATCGCTGTTTTGGGTTGGTGGTTAGGGGAAAGACGGGGAGAAAATCTGTAACTGAAAATCTTGTGGAAATAAATGATGTAAACTAAAAATAAACATTAAATTTAATTTAAAAAAACAAAATAAGATAAAATAAAAATTTTTTTAAAAGAGAAGGCCTTTAGGAGGGCAGGAAAGAAAAGATTTCAGAAAGGTATATTTGGAGTCAACATAAGGAAAGATTTAACTAATAATGAGAGAAGTCCAAAAGCAGGATGGACTACCTTGGAATGGTCATGGATCAGGATGTTAATAGGGGCAACTGCTACTCCGGATCAGGTAGAATTAATTAGAAGACCTCTGTGGTCTCTGCCCAGTCAGCCCTAGGATTCTGCTAGCCCAAATGCATGGAGTGAACCATTCTGAAAGACAATATGGGAGAATTATGAGAGAAATGTGTCTAAATTGTTCATCCCTATGACCTAATAAAGCCTCCACTGAGTATATACCATAGGGAAGTCAAAGGATGTGTGTGTGTGTGTGTGTGTGTGTGTGTGTGTGTGTGTGTAAAAAGTCAACATATAACATATAATATATGATACATGCATGGTGTCCCAAAAATCTTAGTGTGATTCTTAAGCTAATTCAGTGCCTTAAAACCTTTAAGATACCCTGAATATTCCAAAAATATTCTTTGTATTTCTCCTCTTCCTCCTTGTCCTTCTTCTTCTTCTTCTTCTTCTTCTTCTTCTTCTTTTTCCTCTTCTTCTTCCTAGAAACAAAGTGGGTGCCCATCAGTTGTGAACTGGTTAAACAAACGTTGGCATATGAAAAAATGTCATACTATTGTGCCATAAGAAACAAAAAAATATGATGAATTTAGAAAAATGGTCAAAAGAAGCCTGTATAAATGATATAGGGCAAAGTAGAAACAAGAGAACAATAAACACAATGGTGACAATAAATTAAAGGAAAAGTACAGTAAAAAGTAGATGAAATTTGATTAATTGAAATGATTAATATTATTCCCAGAAAAAAAAGATGGAATTTGACATTTGTTGATAGAAAAGTGGGTAACTATAAGCAGGGAATGTTGTATACACTGTGAGGTATGGCTTCTGCTCTGACTGGTGTTGTTTAGCTTTGTCTTCCTTACAAGGATTTGTTGAATGTGCGTGAGACCCCAGGGAAGGAAAGAATGTATATATCAGAAGACAACGATTATGTAAAGAAACTAAAAGTACCAATAAAAAAGTTGTTTTTCTAAAATATACAGAAGTGGGAGAGGAATTTGATATTAGCAATTTAATTGAAAGAAGCTTTTCATATTTATGAGGTGATTGAAAGATATTTGAGATATCAGTTTATTAAAGAAGGCAAAATTTCTCTATTTTAGTTATGGAAATGAGCCATTTACCTAACCATCTGCAGAGCCTCACCCAGATTCGGCCCCTGCCCAGTCCCCAGGGCTGGGCATGGAGGGCTGTATTTCAGAGAGAAACTAAGCCTGCAGTTAGAGAAATAAACATCTCATCACCTGCACAATGCTTAATTGAATTCAGGGAGATTGAGGATTAGGGACACAAAATATATTTTTACATTTATTAAGTATGATTTCTAACTCACTTCAATTTGTGTTCTATGCCAAGGGACTATGCCAAAAGGCCTTGGAAACAGATTCAAAAAGCATAGGAGTTTAGTGCGTTACAGCAGCATAATTGTGTCTTTATTGCTCATTAAATTTTGAGTTAATTACATAGCAACCAGGTTGGTGCTTTATGATATGATATTGACTCAGTGTGTTCTCCCCTCCAAAGGGATTCTGTTCCCCATACCCATTCATGGAGGTAATAAACAGCTTCATTTGGGGCCTGACCAACAGCCCAAGGTGAATATGTCTGTGACTCTAAGTCCTGGCTCTGATGTTCTATGTTCCATCATCCTAAGGCACCGTCCAAGTCTGATATTCTGTGCTAGTTCTTTTTTTTTTTTTTTGGTTAACATTTTTTTTTTTCTTTTTGGATCGGGGAAGGCAGGGCAATTGGAATTAAGTGACTTGCCCAAGGTTACATGGCTAGTAAGTGTTAAGTGTCTGAGTCCAGATTTGAACCCAGGAACTCCTGACTCCAGGGCTAGTGCTCTATTCACTGTGTCACCTAGCTGCCCCCTTTTGTTAACATTTTTGTTTAGATTTCTTAGTTCCAAATTCTATTCCTCCTTCACTCCCTCCACTTCCCCTCCCTGAGATAGTAAGCAATCAGATATAGGTTATACATGTGCAATAATGTATAACATTTCCACATTAGTAATTTTGTACAAAAAGACTCAAATAAAAGAAAAAACTGAAAGCAAAAGATGGCGTACTTCAGTCTGTATTCAATCAATCAGTTCTTTCTCTGGAGGCGAATAGCATGCTTCATCATTTGTCCTTTTGGATTGTCTCGGATCATTGTATTACTGAGAATAGTCAAATCATTGACAATTCTTCATCAAACAATATTGTTGTTACTGTGTATAACATTTTCCTCGTTCTGTTCATTTCACTATGTATCAGTTTGTGTAAGTCTTTCCAGTTTTTTTCTGAAATCATTCTGCTTGTCATTTCGTATAACACAATAATAATGCATTAAAAGCATATCACTTGTTTAGCCATTTCCCATGTACATCCCTTTAATTTCTAATCTTGGTCACCACAAAAAAAAGTTTTTATTATATTTTTTGTACAAATAGGTCCCTTTCCCCTTTTTTGAATGTCTTTGGGATATAGACCTAGCAGTGGTATTGCTGAATCAAAGAATTTGCAGTTTTATAGCCCTTTGGGCATAGTTCCAAATTTGTGTTGCGGGTTCTAAGGTGTTTTCCAATGCCAGCATATGGACTCTATGCTCAAAGGCCCCCTCTACCCCAGCATTTTACATTCCATGTCCTAAGGGCCTTCTTAGGTTTGATGTACCATATATTCTAAGTTGCATCAAACTGAGCTTCCTGAGAAGGAAGGGCTCTTATGAGGGAATCCCTATACCTACTCTAGAAGGGACTAGCCTTGAGGCTTTTTTTAGCTGCCTTCCAGTGGTACCTTGCCTAGATATGTTTTAGGGGAAAAAAAAAATCTGTTCTAAGAGTCAGAACAATCTAATTCTACTCACTGTGACCCTGCTGACTCCTATGTGACCTTAGGCAAATTACTTCTCTCTGGCCTCAATTTCTTCATTTGACAAATAGAGCTTTAATAATGATTTCTCTGAGTACCATACTGAGTTGTGAGAGTCATAAGACTGTGAAGCTGAGAAAGATCTTAGAAATTGACTTATGTAAACCTCTTCTTATGTAAATATATGTGAAAACCGAGGACCAAGGAGAAGAATGGAAGTACTTAAAGTCAAATGGAAAATACAGATATGTAAGGCTAAATAAATACTTGCCATTGCCACCACCATCACCATCATGGTTAATATTGTTGTTGCTGTTGTCTTGGCTAGTCCTGTTGAAGACATCAGATAAGACATAAGGACATTAGGCAAGTTAGGCAGAAATTTCTCATATTCTCCTTCTTGTCCCTTAGGAAGTTTTGTCCTGATTTGGTAAACGGCAGACGGACTAATTTTCAGTAATTTTGACTCCTTTTCCACTATTGGACTAATGGAAAGAGGAAAGGAGAAGTCTTGAAAGCTGGGAGAGGCAGCAATGACATATGGGGAAGCACCTAGAGGTCACCAGCATCTGAAACCATGTGAAGGTAGGCCTTCAACTTCTGAAATCTGTTCAAGCTACAGAGGGAAGTTAGTGATTCTTCCCTTTTTCACTCTTTCCATTCTTTTTTTCCCTCTTTTTCCTGAGAAAGCAAGTGTCTGCCTCTGAACCTGTCTATGTGAGGTTTCTCTTGTTTTCTTAAAAGTGTATCTATCTTTGTATATATAAAAGGGTTTTTTCCCTTAAGCTGACAAGTATGACCGAGTTGTTAGCCAACCAAATTGCTAAACTTTGCAGGCTATTATTGAAATACAGTTGAGAATAGCCTGGGAGGAGAGAAGGTTTTGAAATTGTGTTATTTTTCCAGAGTAAGATTTCTGACTGAGGGCTTGGAATTTAAAAAGGCAGTACATTATTTTTTACAACTTTTCATGGCAAAAAGAATAGAATTATCAACTAAAGTAATTAGTGAAGTCTCCTCAGAGAAGGTGATACGAGAATTGAAAAGCGAAGGAAGAAGATAAAGACTCTGAGAATATAGAGGAGAGGAGATGAAGGAACTCAGGATGGATAGTCTCAGTTTTTTGAGTAAACAGGAGGGAGGTCATACACTGAGAGAAGAGGGATGGAGGTATCATAGAGGGCCTGAGGAAAAGAGAGAAGTGCTAGAGCAATGTAATAGAAAATGAACCAGAGAAGAAGAAAAGAATACTATGTAATGGTGAGGATCCACTTGACACTAGATAAAGTGAATTTATAGTGGATGCTGTTGGTAGAGTTGTATGACTTCTCTAGTTTCATTCAGCAGCAAATAAGATGGAAAAAAGTATATCAATCAATACCAAACACCTACCACGCCTTGTACTAGGTGTTTTGCACAAAAAGACAAAAATGAAACAGTTTCTGGCCCTGGGAACTTATACTCTGTCAGGGGGAATGACATATACACATAAAATATATGTATAATATATACAAAAAAATACAAGGAAATTATGAGAATTGGAGGAAATAGAGACTTCCTATAGGAGGCAACACTTAGCATCAGCTTTGAACTAAATTAAGGACTCTAAAAGGCAGAAGAGAGGAGTGAATGTATTCTGGGTAAAGGAGCCAACCTGTACAAAGGTAGGGAGACAAAAATGTCTCTTATGTCATGTATGAGGAACAGCAGGATAGATTTGGGTTGGATCAAAGAGTGAGTGAAGGGTGATAAGGGATAATCTGGAAAAGATCTGAGTGATATAAATAATTGAAGTAAATCTCAAAGGCTACTGAATGATGCTGGAATAATGTGGATGTGGCAGCAACAATCATGAAGACAGAAACAAACAGATTAGGCTAAAAAAAAAAATGCCTGTTGACCAGGTCTCTAGTAGCCCAGCTAAATTCATCCTTGGTGCCAGTTCCTTTGCTTTTTCCCAAAATGGCACACACCCAGAAGTAAGTGACCCACACCTAGAGCTAGCACTTGGCTACTGGTCATGCCTGGTGTCTGGAAACTTTGTGAATAGAGATTGGATTAGAGATTGTGACTAGAGAATTGAGTCAATGTTTTTCTTTCTTTTGTTTCTTTCATTAAAATAATTGAATATCTTGTTTTTTAATTGAATATCTTGTTTTACCAAATATCTTGTTAATATCTGAATATACCCCAATCCTTCTCCAAATGAGCAAGCCATGCCTTGTAAGAAAAACACAAAAACGAAAAAGAAAAAAATCAGTTCAGCAAAACTACCCAATGTATCAATTGAAGTTGACAGTATATATGATATTCTGCATCCACAGTTCCTCACCCCTGCCAAGAAGGGAGGGAGATACATTTATTTGATCTCTTCTCTGGTGTCAAGCTTGATCATTTTAATTACACAGTAATCTCTTTTTTGTTTTCTTGTTGTTCTTTCCATTTACAGTGGTATAGTGGTCATTGTCCCTATTGTCTTCTTGGTTTTACTTCTGCATCAGTGTGTGAATCTTCCCATATTTCTCTAGATTCTGAACCTTCAACATTTCTCACAGTACAGCAATATTCTATTAATTGTTTGAAGTATTGCTTTTCTCAGACTATTTGGTAGAGTGGGGCAGAGTAGGTAGTATGTTTACTTGACAGTAGACTCTGGAGGCCTTTAAAGCTGTTACTACTTATAGCCAAATCACCCTGGAACCACAATCTCCCAGATTCGGTGAAATGTATCCATTATCACTTCATTTTCATCTGTGTCCCTGTGTTTTCAGTGCAAACAAAACACAACCATTTGTCTAGAGAGCCGGTATTGTGCCTGACAAATGGCAACCATCATTCAACAGATAGTCAGTCTCCAGTGAGACCCCTGGTGTTTGCAAGGCAGGAGACAAGTAGAAAGGAAATGGTTTCCTTTTACTTGGGGCCTATTAGTCCTTTTTGTTGTCGTTGAGTTATTTCAGTTGTATCTGATTCTTTGTGACCCCACTTGGAGTTTTCTTGGCCAAGTTACTGAGTGATTTGCCATTTTCTTCTCTGCCTCATTTTACAGATGAGGAAACTGAGGCAAACAGAGTTGAGTGACTTGCCCAGGGTCACACAACTAGTAAGTATCTGAGGCCAGATGTAAACTCATGAATATGAGATTTCCTCACTCCAGGCCTGGTGTTTTGCACCAACTGGCTTTCCTGTTAGTCATTTACCTCTAGGAATTGGCAACCCAACCTGTTGGCCCTACCACCAGTTAGTCTGAGGCCCCCACTAAGGTCTCTGAGAGATTGGTTTGGGTGGGCTGACTCCCAAGGCATTATTACTTTGCAGAGGAGGCTCTGATAGCACCAGCCCACTGCAGTATTGCAGCTGATTCTGGCTAAGTCTCTGGTGCCCACTTAAATGTTATCTGATGAGGTATGACAGAGGCTTCAGTGAAGCAGGGAACAGTACACTACTGACAAATCCTCCAGTCTTCAAATATGACATTCCATGTGATTTGTTTTACTGCAGGAATTTCAATGTGATGAATTTTATAGACCCAGGATTATAATCAATTGCTTCCCACTGCAGTGGGTCCTGGCTGCATGAAGGGGTGAGGTCTTCACCCACTGAACAGTGGGTGTCTTGATGTGGTGGCTTGAAGAAATCTTCATGTGGTGGCTATAGGAGAAGTAGCTAATTCCCACTAATCCATTTATATGTCACAAAATTTGCCATGAGTTCCATTTTGGAGAAAATCTCTGGATTCCTAAGTGTTGAAATACGAATTCCTTCTCTGCATGTCTCTTTTTTGTTCAGTCTTTTCAATACCGACCCACACTCCCTCTCTCCATGATTCTAGTAAAGAATTTAAAATAGATGTAGCTTAACAATGGAAAGAAATGTCTGGCATATTGGTTTAGATCCTTGACAACCTATGATTATCTCCAGGGTCTGCCTAGGTGAAAACAAGAGATTTGGCAGAAATAAGACCTCACCTGGGGGGTTTAAAGATTCATCCTATGCCCCTTATTTGACTTCAGAAAGTTCTTTGGAGATAATGTACACAGAAAAGAGCTTTAAATTGGATAGTCAGGAGACTCATAATGCTAACATCTCCTTAGGTGACCCAGGGCAAATCATTCCTTCTTCTTGGACCTTAGTTTCTTTTTTTGTCAGATGATTTTAATAATGTCATTTATTCATTCATTCATTCACAGAATCTGACAATCTCAGATTTTGAAGGAAATTGAGAAATTATGAAGTCCAAGTTTGAAGGTTTCCAGTAATGTAGGTGCTCACTGAGCTCACTACCACTTTTAGACAGCTGATTTCTAGGAAGTTCTTCTTGATATGAAAGAAATGGCTTAACAACAAATGATTAGTGTGACCTTAGGAAAATCATTTGACCTCTCTAGCTCCTCAATTTCTTTCTCTTAAGAAGGAAAAAAACAATGCCTTCACTAACAATGAACCAAGAGGTATGGGACTAGTTGATTGAACTACAGTTAATTTCTATTTCTAAACTGTGTGATCCTAGGTTGGGTGCTGTGTAGGGAAGCCTTGAATATCATCTTCCCTAAAGGGAAGTAAAATCTAAAATACATTCAGAGGAGGGTGTAATGGGAATGGGAATTTGAAGATCTTCCCTGCTCCTTAATAGACCTAGGGGAGTCTGAAGAAC
This sequence comes from Pseudochirops corinnae, assembly GCA_028646515.1. Classification (NCBI taxonomy): domain Eukaryota; kingdom Metazoa; phylum Chordata; class Mammalia; order Diprotodontia; family Pseudocheiridae; genus Pseudochirops; species Pseudochirops corinnae. The sequence goes on along the minus strand of CM053585.1, from coordinate 313,484,410 downwards.
TCCCCTGCTTTAAAAGTAAACTCTGACCCCTAATAGATTGAATGTAATCACATGGAGCCTGTGATGGAAGGAATATGCTGAAGGGTGGAGCAGAGCCCACAGGAAGCTGGGAATCAGAGCCAGAGAGCTGGAGGGAGAGAGAAGAAGTTGAGGCAAGGAGATAGAGAGGTTTGTGAGTAAATATTGATGTTTTATTGTGGAAAGGCTAAAGGATGCTATGGCTCTCACTGTTATTGTGGCTTCTTAATATCTTTGGTACTATGATGGAATTGGCTTACTGGTTTTGGGATTGGGTTTTCTGGTGTCTAAATAAATGCTTCAGTTCTATCCTCTACCTGGAGAATCTGTTATATTTTATGATTGAATGTCATGTGATATTTGTAGTCACAGTCCTTATTGTCATCATGGGTGGGGTGACTATTGCACTGGTACTACAGAGGGGAAGAGTGAAAGGAGATTATATGAGAATTGATGGCTGTAAACTACAGAGAGGTCGATATAAGGAAAATCTTCCTAATGATTAGAGCTTTCCCAAATGTGCCTCTTTAAAAGGTCATAGGATGATAGGCTCATACATTTATTATAGTAAGGGAAGTTTGAGGCTATCAAACCCAATTCTTTCATTTTCCAGATGAAGAAACTGAGGCATAGAATTCTGTCATTTGATTTCTTAAGGCTTAGGTCTGAATCATAGGACCTTAGAATTCAAAGGCACCTTGGAGTCCAACCAATTACAACCCATACCTGAACAAGGATTCCCTCTACAACACATCCTATAGTGATCATATAGCTCTTATTTAAAGAATGCTAATGAAGGTGAACTCATTAACTTCCAAGGCAATCCATTCCACTCCAGGATAGATCTTTCTGTTGAGAAGTTTTTCCTTACTTTTTTCAATTCTGCCCAATACTTTTTTTTTTTTAATACTCTGCCCAATACTCTTAATTCTGCCTTCTGGGGTCAGGCAGAGCAAGTGTCAACTCTCTTTCTCATCAAAGTCATTCAAATACTTGGAAACAATTATCTTGTCCCTTCCTAAGTCTTCTCTTCACCAGGTTAAACATATCCAGTTCCGTCAAGTAATAGACATAAAGTATGAACTTGATCTCCTCCACCATCCAGGCTGCACTTGTCCAACCTATAAATGTCTAGTAAAGTTCAAAGCACTTTACAAATATTGATGTATTTTATCCTTGTAACAATCCTAGGAGATTGGCATTATTAGTCTCATTTTACAGATGAGGAAACTGAGAAAAATATAGGTTAAATGACTTGCCCAGGGTCAAGTGGATAGTAAATCTCTGAGGCTGGATTTGAACTCAGGTCTAGTGATTTTTCCACTTTGCCACCCAGGTGTCTATAATATAGTGTCCAGAGAGCAGGACTATTTACTTTCTTAATCCAAAACAATATGTCCATCAGTTCTGCCTAAGAATACATTACCGTTTATGCCTAAATGATATTTGAGGCAGGAATGGACCTCCAGAGAGAATTTAGCTCAACATACTCACTCTACAGATGAGGAATCTGGGATTCACAGAAGAGAAATGACTTCCCCAAAGTCACATGGCCAAACCTTGAGAAGCTTGAAATGTAAAGGAGAACATTTCCTATTCAGGACTAGATAAGGGGACTGGTAAATATTTAACAGAATCAGAATGGGTGAGTGACCAGGGAGGAAAATGCATACCATACACATTTAATCTGCATTCATCACTTTTTTAAGCCTATTGATTTAAAATAGTAGAAAAACAAATTTAAAAAAATAAAGTGATATGTCAAGCCTTTATTTGGATAGAGTGTACTTCAAGTTTCAGCGATGAGAATGGATTGGGGAAGGATAGTCCAGCATTCTGTTTAGCAACTTTGTTTTCATTCTTCTATGTCTGAGCCAGACTCCTTTAGGAGTTTTCCCCACTTCATCTCTTTACTTTCTTTTTTCCTCTTCTTCCTCTGTTACATCCAAGGAGCCAAGAGACATTATCATTATCCACTCACCCACCTGTCCATCCATCCATCCATCCATCCATCCATCCATCCATCCTTCCATCCATCCATCCATGCATGCATGCATCCATCCACTCATTCATCTATCCCTCCACTCATCCATGTATCCCTCTACTCATCCATCTATCCATGCACTCATCTATCTATCCACTGATCCATCCACTTATCCACTCATCCACATCATATCTGGACTTGATCTAAGCACAAACATTTTCCCATGGTCTTTTCAGCTTCTTTGTCAGAGGTAATTTGATGAAGGCTGTGCTGGAGCCAGCTCATAACAGCTCAGGTAAACTGACTATTAAATTTTTAGTGTAAGCATTTACACTTCAAAAATAAATCAGGTCTTTATCTCTTGTTCTGTTGATTGTCTATACTTAAAAAAGTGATGGTGAAAATGTTCATAATGCATATTAAATGTAAAAGTGCATCTTGCCTTTTCAGAGAACTAGTTGTTAAACACTTAGCAGCATACTCCTATCTCGGATCCATTTTATAAGTTGACCAGTCCTTCTGTTTTCCATCCTTGTTACAGGACCTCATAGACCAATCACCTCTGCCTTTCTTCAGCTGCTCTTTGCTTATCACGTTACCTGGATGGAAAATTCCATCTCTGTCTGTTTCACACTCAATGACCTCAGGTTTATGTTCTGTGGATTGAATCCCCATTGATTATAGATGATTATACTAACTTCCCTCCACCTTCATCCATAGCTACCACACATGCATGCTCACCATGTAGTTTATATAAATCCTTTGGAGAAAGAATCTTTATTTTAACATCTGCGGCTCTAATGTCTTCAATGATTCTTGCATTTTATAGCAGAGATAAATGAGATCCAAATAGGTATATGACCTTCTCAAGATCTTATAGCAAGTTAGTGGTAGAACCGGAACCAGAACCTTGATATGTTGGAGACTTCATTGAAATTATTGACTTGTCATAGTACTCCAATATTAACATGAATCTGTAACACATTGATATGAATATCCCCACCACTGTTGCAGATCCATGACAGTCAATTTGCTCACCTCCTTTCATAGGATCAAAAGTTTAGAGCTGCAAAGATGCTTAGAAGCCACTTAGCACAACCCTGTCATTTTACAGATGAGTTAACTGAGGGTCAGAGAAGTTAGATTACTTAGCATGGATGAGAGGAAGAATTTGAACCCAAGCCTCCATGTCCCCCACTCTATCCACTATTTTCACACTCCTTGGAAATAGCAATCTGGATTGTATTTTCATGGAATAAAAAGAGATTTTGCAACAATTCCTTTGAAAATTATTTATTCATACATCTGTCTATTGGGGGATGGCTATTGATTTAGTGAGGTCTTGCATGGCACTGCCAGGATGACCCAGCTGGTGAACTTCTTCCTAATCTTCACCAATACTTCTTTCATAACATGTTTTGGGTTCATTGCTCTGGAGTTTCCGGCCTTCTCAGTGCTCCAATCCTTCCTCCTACCTCACATAATTGAGACACAATTCTATTTTTGTCTCTAGTCAAAGGAGTGTTTCCCAATCAGGGAGAATTTTAAAAAGGGCCTAGGGTAGAAATATAAATCAAGCTTAGAACGGGTAGTTTTATCCTCATATGAGAAAGAGACTGCTAAGCAATGAAGAATCACAGAATGATTGAGTCACTTGAATGGTTAGTTATGTAAACTTCCTTGAGTCAGACATTTGTAAGAGGGCTGCTCATTAAGTAGTTTAGATTTCACCTCCACTGATTATAGCCCAATCAACACACACTGGGTTCTTTCTCTCAGTAGTTTTTCTCTCTGTGGGAAATGCCTTCTCTCAGCTGCTCTCCCACTGGGATTGTTGGCACTGCAACTGATAGGGTAGCCAATACCCCACTGCTCAGGTGACCAGGAAGAGGAAAGATGCCAACTGCCTTTGGATACCTTACAAGGCACCAAAGAAAAGAAGACACAAAAAGGCATTCCAGGCATAGGTTTGCCGAGGAAGCCCTAAGTTCACAGCTTTTCGCCTGGTACAGGGAAGAACATCCTCCTTATCCTCATTGGTCCTCCAGAGCTCAGAGTGTTGTCCTTATGTCTTGAGGCCAGAAAGAAGAGGATGCTCAAGGGAAGAGATTATATCTTTAGTATATGCACAGAGTTCTAGTTCAGCAGCCAAAAAAAAAAAAACAGTAACTGTGACTGATAGGAAACTGTTTGAGAATAGCTGCACCTGCTCAGGCCTGGGGAGTAAGGACCTCTGCCATTGATGCTACTTTGTCACACTCCAAGGGTGTGACAGTACCAACACAGACTGAAAGCTAAAAGAGACCTCAGAAATCATCTAGTCCAATCCCCTCATTTTAGAGAAGAAGAAACAGGACCAGATAGGTTAAGGGATTATCCACAGTAACACAAGTAGTCTCTGTGTTAATTCCTCATATATAATAATATTTGGAAATTACATATGATTTTAAGGTTTGCAAAGCTCTTTACAAAGATTGTCTCTTTTGATCCTCAGGCTAACCCTAGGAGGTGATATGTGTGGATGTCCGTATCTCAGAATAATATACAGAAAATTAAGCATAATATATTATATTATAAATATAATATAAACATATATCTACACACATGTATGTAGGTATATATGTATATATGTGCACATACCTATACATACACCAATACATAGATACATACATGTACATACACATGCATATATACATATATGCATGCATACATCTATCTATATCTATATCTATTCTATATCTTTAATATTAGATTTGGCTATCAGAACCAACAAAAAGATGGGGTGAAACAATCTTTTGAATCAAGAAACTTGGAAAGTTGTCAGGAAAGGTCTGTCTTACCCAGATAAAATGAGAGCACAGTCCAGGACAGGAAGTATCACAGCAATTCAGCAGTGAGCCCCACCGCAGCAAAACAGTAGGAGATCCTGATGCCTGCAGGGGAGCAGGCAAATGCAGCCACCAGTGGCTAGCCTGCCAAGTGCTTCATTGTGGCCCTGGGAAAACAGTCAGATGCCAACACAGAAACACCCCATGGGCTTGGCACCCACCCCATCTAGCACATGTCAGACACCAGCACCAGAATCCTACCTCAGCACCAGTTAAGCTGCCAGACCCTTGTGGCCTCCAACAGTGCCAACCACCCTCCATCCCACCCTCTTAACACAGCACCAGACACGATGATTCCCCAGGGCAATATCAGTGCAGCACCATGTAAAGAGCCAGGGCCTGGGGCCCCTGACACAAGAAGCCTGAGACACTGCCCCTTTCACTCCAGGAGCACAACTCAAATTTAAAAGAAAGGAAAAAGACTGAAAAAAAAAAAGATGAAAAAAAAAACAACAAAAAAAGAATCTGATCACAGAAAGTTATGGTGACAGGGAAGATCAAGACACAAACTCAGAGGAAGATAACAATGTCAAAATGCCTATGGTCAAAACCCCAAAGAAAAACAGGAAGTGATCTCAAGCCCAGAAAGAGTTCATAGAAGAGTTCAAAAAGGAGCTTAAAAATCAAGTAAGAGAGGTAGAAGAAAAAATGTAAAAGAAATGAGAGTGCTACAAGAGAATTATGAAGAAAGTGTCAACAACTTGGAAAAAGTTGTTGCTGCTTTCAAAGTAGAATTTGCAAATGGAAAAGGAGATACAAAAATCCACTGAAAAAGCACCTCCTTAGAAAATACAATTGGTCAAATGGAAAAGGAATTACAAAAGCTACCTAAAGAAACAACTCCTTAAAATGTAGAATTGGGCAAATGACTCTATGAAACACCAAGAATCAATCAAACAGAATAAAAAGAACAAAAAAATAGAATAAAATACCTCATTGGAAAAAAAAAAACTGACCTGGAAAATAGATCCAGGAGAGACAATGTCAGAATCATTGGAATACCTGAAAGTCATAATCAAAAGGAAGAACTGGACACCATCTTTTAAGAAATTATCAAGGAAAATTGCCCTGATATCCTAGATCCAAAGGGCAGAATAGGCATTGAAAGAATCCACCAATTACCTCAGGAAACAAATTCCAATATAAAACTCTAAAGAATATTATAGCCACATTTCAGAATTATCAGGTCAAGGGGAAAAGTACTACAAGTGGCCAAAAAGAAACAATTTAAATATCAGGGAGCTACAATCAGGATTACATAGGATTTGGCAGCTATAACACTAAAGGATCAGAAGTCATGAATCATGATATTCTGGAAGGCAAAGGAGCTAGGACTACAACCAAGAATCAGCTACTTGGTGAAATTAAGCATAATACTTCAAGAGGAAAATGGTCATTCAATGAAACAGAAAGATTTCAAGTCTTCATAAGGAGAAGACTAGAATTGAACAAAAAATTTGATCTCCAATACCAAGACCCAACAGAAGCACAGCAAGATAAAAAACAAAAAAGAAAACATAAGGGATGCAATAGAGTTAAACTGTTCACATCCCTACATGGGAAGATGATATTTGTAATTCTTAAAAATTGTCCCACTAATAGTACAGTTAGAAGGAATATATGTAGACAAAAGGCATGGGAATAAGGTGAATTTGAAAGAATGATAAAAAAAATTAAGGAATGAGAAGGAGTAGTACACTGAGTTAAGAAGGAAGGGAGAGGTAGATTGGGGCAAATTATTTCACATAAAGAGGTGCGAAAGACCTGATATAGTTGAGGGGAAGATGGGGGGAGGTGATGGGCATAGCTTGGATCTTACTGTTATCCATATTGGCTCAAAGAGGGAATACTATACACAATCAGTTGAATATAGAAATCTGTCTTACATGACAGGAGAGTAGGAGCGGAGGATCCTGATTAGGTAAAGGGTAGGGGGACTGACAGAAGGGAGGGCAGATAGGAGAGCATGGTAGACAGAAACAAAACACAGGTGATCATATTAAATTGCCTACCATTTTAGGAAGAAGGGAGGCAAAGGCAGGAGGGAGGGAGAAAATTTGGAACTCAAAATCTTATAAAAATGAATGCTAAAAATTGCCTTGATGTGTAATTGAGGAAAAAAAATAAAGCACTATTTAAAAAAGAATACAGGGGTGGCTAGGTGGCACAGTGAATAGAGCGCCGGCCCTGGAGTCAGGAGGACCTGAGTTCAAATCCAGCCTCAGACACTTAATACTTATTAGCTGTGTGACCCTGGGCAAGTCACTTAACCACAATTGCCCTGCCTTCCCCCCTCCAAAAAGGAAACAAAAAAGAAAGAAAAAAAGATAAAGAAAAAAAAAAGAATACCATACAAGATACAGAATAATATATGATATATAGTGGTTTAAATCTAATTTCTGTCAGATTGCTTTCCATGTAATTGACATTGTGAACTCCTAGGGGGCAGAGCCCCACTTGTTCCTCTTTTCTCTCCCTAAACTGCATTGATCTCATCTGTCACACTTCCTTGGGATCACAAACCTGGTAAATGTTTGGGCCAGAGATTTCAAGCCAGGTACAGATTCTGGGTCTAACATTTTTCCCCTACTCTACCTCTGCCTCTCCGATTTATCTGAGGAAAAAAATGATTTAGGGCAAATTTGCTACTTTCACTTAAAACTCATTCATTTGTCAAATGTAATAGGAAATAGAAGGTCAGTGTTGGAAGATTGGTGCATTAATTCATGATTGGTGAATATGTGACTTGGCCCAACAATTCTGGAAACTGATTTGGAATTATGAATGAATGTATAAAAAGATAATATTAAGCCCTTATTAAGCACAATGCTAAGTACCGGGGATACAAAGATGAAAGGAAATATAGTCTCTGATCTCAATGAGATTAGATTGTTTTAGGGAAAACAAAACAAATAGAGGAATGAGAAGGAATGAAGGGAAAATTTGGACCAGATTATCACAAGAATGGTGAATGGGACCATAGAGAAGAAGATGGACACACCCTACTCAGAAACAATGGCATAATTGCTTTGGTCATGGGTCATGGTTTCAGAACTGAAGGAAGAATGGAAGGGCATTTTAGAAATAATAAGGTGTCTGTTAAGGAAGTTGGAGGAATGTACTGGGGAGGAGGAAATGGAGTAGACCTGGGTATCCTATTCCATCCTGTATTCTCCAGCACAGTGGTTCTCAACTTTCCTAATGCCTTGACCCTTTAATACTCATATGTGGGCATATCTGCATGTGGGCAGACCCGCCTGGAGATGGAGAAGCAGTGTCTTGGTTCCTAAGACTATCAAAAATATGTGTTTTCCAATGGTCTTAGGTGACCCCTGTGACCCCTGTGAAAGGGTTGTTCTACCCCGAAAGGGGTCACGACCCATAGGTTGAGAACCGCTGCTCTAGCAGATTGCACATTCAATATCCCATCTCTCTATTATCTCCAGTCTCTGACTATTGACTGCTTCTCTACTGCCTACAAACATTCCTCAAGCTCAAAAAAGTCTAACTTGATCTATCCATCCCTTCTAGCCATTGTCCCATTCCTCTCCTAGCTTTCATGGTTACTAAACTCCTTGAGAAAACCATCTACCACAGGTCCTTCCACTTCCATTCTTCTTCCTAACTCTATGTAAGCTGGCTTCCCACCTCACAATTCAGCTGAAACTGCTCTCTCTAAAGTTATTAATGATCTCTTAATTGCCAGATCCAATGACTTTTTCTCCATCCCATCCTTCTTGACTTGTGTGCAGTCTTTGACACTTGATAACTCTCTTCTTGATGTTCTCTTTTCTCTAGGACTAGGTTTTCATGACATTTCTCTGTCCTAGTTCTCCTTTAACCTGTCTGACCATTCCTTCTTAATTTAATTTCCTGGATTCCCATCCAGGTGATACCTAATAACAGTGTTTGTTCATTAAGGCTCTATTACGTGCCCTCTTCTTTTATAATATTTTACTTGGTGATCTCATTACTTCCCTCAGATTCAATTATCATCTTTCTGAAAATGATTCTCA
>CM053585.1:313458178-313475004 GCA_028646515.1 Pseudochirops corinnae | reverse complement strand
TTATTTCACTCTCCATTCATAGTTTTATGTTTACTGTCTGTCACTTTGTCAGATCTCATTGAGAGAAGGATTTGCATTGTATTTATCTTTATATCCCTAAGATATAGCGTGGGGGTTGTATGATTAGAGGAAATGGAATGGGATCTCAAAGCTCCTTTCCATATTCCTCAAAATACTGTGATTCTCCTCTGACAGGGATGAGTCCAATCCCTGCAAAGTCTGAAGAAAGGAGAGGAATTTTTATCAATCCCAGTTAATTAGGGACTATTATAGGTTCCTAGATGGAGAAGCAGTGTCCTGCAGCATGACAGACAAAATATCAGACCTGGAATCTCAGAGTTCAAATCCAGTCTCTGATACCAAGTCACTATATAGTTGAGATCAATTTTTAAAATAGCCCAGGAATGAAAAACAGAGAGACTGACAGAAGACAGTCCAAAATCAGACAAAATAATGTGCCCTCTGATGGAATAATATGTGAAAAGCACTTTGTAATGTAAAAATTATACACATACATATACATACATATATACATATATATTTATGCTCACACACACACACACACACACACACACACACAGACCTAGGACTGGGTCAGTAGGATGAGGAATGAGCCTACCAAGTGGACTCTGAGCTCAACACTTCAGTAATCTCACATGATATGAATTCTCCCACTACCAGGGCAGACTCACCCACTTATCTACACTTTCTCACTATGTGCAATTTGTGTTCCTTTGCTCTCTTAAATTTCTCTGCCATTGATTGTTTCCAGAACATTGTCTACAATAAGTTTAAATGGAATTTCTCTTTCTATGTCTTGCTGCTGGGCTTCATTAGAAATAAATAGGAATGGGGCAGCTAGGTGGTACAGTAAACAGAGCACCAGCCCTGAAGTCAGGAGGACCTGAGTTCAAATTTGGCCTTGGACACTTAACACTGACTAGCTGTATGACCTTGGGCATGTCGCTTAACCCAATTGCCCTGCCCTCCCCCCCCTCCAAAAAAAGCAAAAAACAAAATCAAACAAACAAAAATTAAAGTATTATTTTTTTTTTAAAAAAAGAAATATATAGGAATGTCAAGGACTTATGTGGGTTTATTTTATATCCTGCAACTTTACTAAAGTTATTTATTATTTCAAGTAGCTTTTTACTTGATTCTCCAGGGTTCTCTAAGTATATCATCATATCATCTGCAAAGAGTGATAGCTTACTCTCTTCTTTACCTACACTAATTCCTTTTATTTCTTTTTCTTCTCTTATTGCTACAGCTAACATTTCTAGTATCAAATTGAGTAAGAGGGGTGATAGTGGACATCCTTGTTTTGCCCCTGATCTTACTGGAAATGCTTCTAACTTATCCCCATTACATATAATACTTGTTGATGGTTTTCGGTAGAGTCTACTTATTATTTTAAGGAAGACTCCATTTATTCCTATACTTTCTAGTGTTTTTAATAGGAATGGGTATTGTGTTTCGTCAAAAGCTTTTTCTGCATCTATTGAGATAATCATATGGCTTCTACTAGTTTTATTGTTGACATGATCGATTATACTGATAGTTTTCCTAATATTAAACCAGTCTTGTATCCCTGGAATAAATCCTACCTGAATAAATTGTATTATTCTCATCATAAGTTGCTGTAATCTTTTTGCTAATACTTTATCTAAAATTTTTGCATATATATTCATCAGGGAAATTAATCTATAATTTTCTTTCTCTATTTTGGCTCTTCTCAATTTAGGTATCAGTACCATATTTGTATCAGAATTTGGTAGGACTCCTCCAATTTTCCCAAATAGTCTATGAAGTATTAGAGTTAATTGTTCTTTAAATGTTTGATAGAATTCACTTGTAAATTCATCTGGCCCTGGAGATTTTTTCCTAGAGAGTTCATTGATGGCTTATTCAATTTCTTTTTCTGAGATGGGGCTATTTAAGTATTTTACTTCCTCTTCTGTTAATCTGGACAATTTATATTTGTGTAAATATTCATCCATTTCACTAAGATTGCCAAACTTATGGATATGTAATTGAGTGAAATAATTCCTAATTATTGTTTTAATTTCCTCCTCATTGGAGGTAAGCTCACCCTGTTTATTTTTGACACTGGAAATTTGGTTTTCTTCTTTATTTCTTTTAATTGAGTTGACTAAAGGTTTATCAATTTTATTAGTGGTTTTTTTTTCATAAAACCAGTTCTTAGTTTTATTTATTAATTCAATAGTTTTCTTAATTTGAATTTTCTTAATCTCTTTTTTGTTTTTCAGTATTTTTAATTTAGTATTTAGTTGAGGATTTTAATATGTTTTTTCCCTAGCTTTTTCAGTTGCAGGCCCAATTCATTGATCTCCTTTTTCTCTATTTTTTTCATGTAAGCATTCAGAGATATAAAACTTCCCCTACTATATGCTTTTGCTGTATCCCATAAGTTTTGGTATGTTGTCTCATTATTGTCATTCTCTTGAATGAAGTTATCGATTGTTTCTATGATTTGTTGTTTGGCCCACTCACCGTTTAGGATAAGATTATTTTATTGCTAATTAGTTTTTAGTCTATCTTTCCATTGCCCTTTATTACATATATTTTTTATTGCATCATGATCTGAAAAAGATGCATTTACTATTTCTTCCTTTCTGCGCTGGATTGTGAGGTTTTTATGCCCTAGTACATGGTTAATTTTTGTGTATGTGGCATGTACTGCTGAGAAGAAGGTATATTCCTTTTTATCTCCATTCTGTTTTCTCCAGCGGTTTGTCATATCCACCTTCCCTAAAATTCTTTTCACCTTCTTAACTTCTTTCTTGTTTATTTTGAGGTTAGATTTTTTAAGTTCAGAGAGGGGGAAGCTGAGGTCCCCCACTAGTATAGCTATCTTTTTCTTCCTCTAACTCCCTTAGCTTTTTCTCTAAGAATTTGGCTGCTATACCACTTGGTACATATATATTTATGAATGATATTACTTCATTGTTAATAGTATCTTTTTAGCAGGATATAGTTTCCTTTCTTATCTCTTTTAATAAGATCTATTTTTGCTTTTGCTTTGTCTGAGATTAGGTTTGCTACCTCTGATTTTTATTTTTTACTTTAGCTGAAGCATAATATATTCTACTCCAGTCCTTCACCTTTACCCTATGTATATCCCCCTGTTTCAAATGTGTTTCTTGTAAACAACATATTGTAGGATTATGGCTTTTAATCCATTCTGCTATTCATCTCCAATTTATGAGAGCGTTCATCTCATTCATATTCACAGCTATGATTACTATCTGTGTCTTTCTCCCCATCCTATTCCATGCCTCAATTTATGCTTTTATTTCTCCCTTCTCCCTTCCCCTCCTCAAAGGATTTTGATTTTGACCACTGCCTCCCTCAATATTTCCTCCCTATCAGTCCGCCTCCCTTTACTTACCCTTTTCCCTTACTACTTCGTCCCTTCCTTCTAACCACCTCCCCCCTCCCATTTTCTTTCCTCTTTCCCCTCCTACTGCCTGTAGGGCACATTGGATTTCTACCCTTAATGGAGTTATTCTCTCCTTGAACCAAACCTGATAAGAGTAAATCTCAAATAGTGCTCTTCTTCCCCGCTTCTTTCCCTCTACTATAATAAGTTTTTGTGTCTCTTCAAGTCAAATTCCTATCTATTTATAACTGAGTATGTTATTCCCTCCTTGAACCAAAACCAATGAGAGTGAATTTCATACAATGCTCATCTCCCATCCTTCTTTCCCTTTACATGTGATCCTCTTCATGTGACATAATTTACCCTTTTCTGCCTCCTTCTTTCCTCTTCTTCCATTACAATCCCTTTGCACCCTGTAATTAGATTTTTTTTATCATCATATCAGTTCATTTATACCCACACCCTCTATTATGTCCCTTTTGAGTGATGGAATAATTATACAGTTCTCAAGATTAACAGATATCATCCTCCCATATAGGCATGTAAATAGTTTGCTCTTATTGAATAACAAGTTTGTTGTTGTTGTTGTTGTTGCTGCTGCTGTTGTTGTTATGTGTGTTATTTCTTCCATTTGCTTTTTTATGTCCCTCTTGAGTCTTGTACTTAATGATCAAATTTTCCATTGAGCTCTGGTCTTTTCATCAGGAAGGTCTGGAAGTCCCTTATTTCATGGAATGACCATCTCCTTACTTGAAAGATTATGCTCAATTTAACTGGGTAGTTTGATCCTTGGTTGTAGTCCAAGCTCCTTTGCCTTACAATATACCATATTCCAATCCCTCTGATCTTTTAATGTAGAAGCTGCAAAGTTCTCTGTGATCCTGACTGTAGTTCCAAGATATTTCTGGCTGCTTACAGTATTTTCTCCTTGACCTGATAAATTCTGGAATTTGGCTACAATATTCCTTGGAGTTTTCAATTTGGGATCTCTTTTAGGAGGTGAATGGTGGATTCTTTCAATGACATTTTACCCTCTGGTTCTAGGATTTCATGGCAGTTTTCACTGATTTTTTCTTGGAAGATATTGTCTTGGCTCTTTTTTTCATCACAACTTTCTGGTAGACCTATAATTCTTAGATTCTCTCTCCTGGATCTCTTTTCCAGGTTAGTTGTTTTTCCAATGAGATATTTTACATTTTCTTCTATTTTTTTATTCTTTAGATTTTATTTGACTGATTCTTGATGCCTCATAGAGTCATTCATTTCAACTTGTCTAATTCTAATTTTTAAAGAATTGTTTTCCTCAGTTAATTTTTGAACCTCTTTTTCCATTTGGTCAGATTTTACTTTCAAAGATTTTTTTCTTCAGCTAGGTTATGAATCTCATTCTCCATTTGGGTAATTATATTTTTTAAGGAGTTATTCTCTTCAGTGATTCTTTTTTTCCATTTTGCCAATTGTATTTTTAAAATAATTCGTCAATTTTTCTTCCACCTCTTTAATTTGGCTTTTAAAATCCTTTTTGAGTTCTTCCAAGAACACATTTTGGACTTGAGACCAGTTCACATTCCCTTTTGAGGCTTCAGATGTGGGTGTAGTGTCAGTGCTGACCTCTCCTGAATGTGAACCTTGTTCTTCCCTTTCACCATAATAGGATCCTAAAGTTTTTGTTTTTCCAATTTGTTTTTTTTCCCCCAGTGATTGCCTATTAGCTGGCTTTTAAAGTAGATCTCTGCTTTTGGGGTACAGAGGGCTATGATCCACACTTCTTATGCTGGAAGTTAGGTGCCTGGTTATTGGCCTTGTATGCTGTGGCCTCTAAGTGCCTAGACTGAAGCCAAGGCCAGGACTTTCAGCATTGCCCTGGCATTATATTGAAGCTCACAGCATGAGGTGTGGGGGAGGTGTGGTCTGGTTGCTACAGGTCTCTTCCCCATCCATGGGCTAGAGGTCAGGTAGACTCAGTTGCTGGTGGCCAGAGCCATAATCTTATCCTAAACGGTGAGTGGGCCAAACAACAAATCATAGAAACAATTGATAACTTCATTCAAGAGAATGACAATAATGAGACAACATACCAAAACTTATGGGATACAGCAAAAGCATATCATAGGGGAAGTTTTATATCTCTGAATGGCTCTGGCCACCAGCTCTGAGTGGGCTCTGCCAATTCCCCTGGTTGTGCAAAGGCACACCTGAGGTTCTGGTGTTAGCACTTGCTGGCTCCCACCTCCCTGGGGTTCAGGATCTCCCACTGGTCAGCTGAGATAGGACTTGTTGGAACACCTCCCACTCTTCACTTTAGCCTCAGCACAGTTACAGCCATGCCCTTCCTCTAGGACTCCCAACTGTACCACTGGTTCCACTATTTCAGGATTTTACACTGGAGCAATATTCTCTGGATTTCCAGCATCAGAGGGGCGATGAAAGCAGCTAGGGTTTACTCTGCCATCTTGGCTCCTGGAACTTCAGGTAGGTGATTTTTAAAATCCAGACTGTGGGCTGATAGCCCCAAGAGTAGCTGCTGCCACTGCCATAGGGCCTGAGCTTATCTCCCACCCAGCTCTGCCAGACCCCTGTGGTGAGAGGTTTGGAAATCGCGCCTGTGGTGGGTGAGTCAGTTTGCCTGGGCTCACTGCAGTTCTGCTACAGGCTGGTCTGTGTTGGTGCAACCCACAGGCTCTAAGCTTTGGGCTCTGCTCTCCCCCTACTGGGCACAACAAATCCTACCAGTCAACTTTCTACACTTTCCTGAGCTGGAAATCTGCCACATTCCATCCCCCAATGAATTCTACCACTCTAAAATCTGTTCAGATTCACTTTGTAGGGGTAACTGAAGGAATTCATGGGAGACCTCAGGTAAGTCACTGCTTTTACTTCACCATCTTGGCTCTGCCCCCTGGTTCCAGAACAATATTTAGAATGTCTACCTGAGACCACAGATTTAGTGAGGGAGCCTAGAGGCCATAAATGATCTAATCCCTTCATTTTACAGATGAGTAAACTGAGGCCTGGAGAGATTAATTTGCCCGAGCTAACCTAGTCAGTCTATATCAGAATCAGGATTTGAATCTGAGACCTCTGACTTTACATCGGTTCATCTTCCCATTACACTTTTCACACTCACGACCAGCTCAGTTCTTCCCCCACCTCAAACATTTCCTGAATGTTATCTTTTATATCCTTTCTTTCATCCAAGTCACTATTTACTGATATGGTTTTATCTGAGGTCTCTTTGTTGTAGCAATTGTTTTGTATCCCTTAAAATTCTCTTAGGAAAGGTTAATAGAGTCAGTATCTTTTACTTCATGTATTTCACTTTTGGGAGGAGGATCACCAACACCTTTTAAGAAGAGGTAAAAGTGAAATCATTGCAACTATATACGTCTTCCAATATTTATTTTTTTTTCTTACAGTTTGGTGCCAATTTTGACATTTGCGCTGTCTAACCAATTGTCTAACATCACATAGACAGCTGATTCTGAAATACCCCCTCCCCTCAATAACTGGTTATTTCCTGTTTTTAAAAATATAGATAATTATGATATTGTTCAGGGCTCACTACCCTGGGTACTTTCAATATCTCTTTTTGAAGAACTATTCATGAATATGGGTATAAGGCTCCTGAGTGTTCTACAAACCATCGTCCTTTTTAATTCCTTAATCCTGAACTGTATCTGCCAATATAAAATTTATCATCCTCCTGTGTCTTCATCTTCTTTTTTTCCAATCTATTTATTTATTTTTAGTTTTCAACATTCATTTCCACAAGATTTTGAGTTACAAATTTTCTCTCCATCTTTCCTCTACCCTCTACCCCAAGATGGCAAGCCTACTGAATACCCCTTCTCCCAATCTTTTCTCTTTTATATCCTCCCCTTCCCCCCCTCCCCAACTTTCTAGTCGGGCAAGATGGATTTCTATACCCCAGTGCCTGTATATCTTATTTCCCAGTTGCATGTAAAAGAAACTATTCTTTTAAACATTTGTTTTTAAAATTCTGATTTCCAGATTCTTTCCCTTCTTTCCTCCTCACCCACTCCCACTGGGAAGACAAGCAATTCAATATAGGTTGAACATGAGTAGTTACGCAAAACTTGTCCATAGTAGTTATATTGTGAAAGACTAACTTTACTTCTCTCCATCCTATCCTACTCCCCATTTATTCTATTTTCTACTTTGACCCTGTCCCTTTCAAAAGTGTTTGCTTCTAACTATCCTCTCCTCCAATCTGCCTGTGTTCATCTTCTAAATGAAGTCATTAGTGTAATTGTAAATGTTGACTTGTTGCTTGCAAACCTTGATGTGCTATATACATATGAGCTGTTATTTTTATTGTTGCTATTAGGCTCAAGGTTGCAAAGTTTCCAGTTCTTTCCTGATAACCACAAACCTAGTGAGACTTTTCTTTTAGCAAAAAAAGCGGGGGGGAAAGCTGACTAATAGATGCTCTGGGAGTGTTGTTGTTTGTTCTTGCTCTGGAAGAAGACCATGACATCAGGAAGGTGATGCCATGACTTGCCAGTGAATTGGATTTAAGTAATGGAGGGCTGTGCAAAGTCACTAACCTCACTCTCTCTTCCAGAGACTTCTGGGTCCAGTAGCAAGATATGAATCAGTATGACTGGAATGGCCCTGGATGCAGTGGGAGACCTTAGTCTTTTTAAGCTAAGGTTTTTCCACATGTCTCAATTTATCTGAGGCAATGCCCATTCAGTAATTAAGGCTCCATAAAATATGAGGAAAAGAATGGCCTCCTTTACCTAGTGAAAAAGAAAACAAAACAAAACTAAAATCAATCTGGGAGGAGAAGACCAAACCAGAAACAGTTGCTATTTATATTTATTCTTAGTCCCCAGAGCCCAAACGATGAACAAATGAAGCTTGGGTTGGGACCTATTGTTGGTCAATCAGTGAGAGCCAGAGTGATTTAAGTTTAAGGCATGGCCCTTAAAAAGAAATCTAGCCCATAAACTCCAAGATACCTTGCAAAGTTTCAGTGATCAAAATTTATATTCCTTTGGGCAGAGTCACTAGTAAGGATATGATTCCCTATGTGAACAGAAGGAGAAGAGGGAGGGAAAGAAGTAGGGAAAGAGATAGGAAAAGAAGGAAGGAAAGAAGGAACTGCTTTGCAGTGTTTCACATCAGTATTCCCCAGCCTCTCCAACCAAAGGAAGGAGGGGCATTTCCCATCTCTATTTTTTTTTGGTGGGGAGGGAAGTCAAGCTTGGTCAGTATAATTACAAAGTGTTCTTGTTTGCATTGCTGTCGTCATTGTGTATATTACTTTCCTTATCCTGTTTACTTCATGCTATATCAGTTCTGCAAGTCTTCTCATGTTTCTCTGAATTCCTCATTTTCATTGCTTCTCATTTTGCATTTCCCATTATATTCACATGCCACAATTTGTTTACCCATTCTCTATTTGATGGGTGCCATTTTGTTTCTAATTCTTTTCTACCACAAAAAGTGCTGCTATGAATTTTTTGGTACATATGGAAAATTTTTGTGTCTGTCTTTGACCTTCTTTGGATATATACTGGGGTGCCAAGTCTTTCTATTTCTCAAGAAAATGATTTTCAGATGTCTGGGGGAAAATTTTCAACATAATTCACTGCACCCAACCCAAAGTTACTCCACATTGTGAGGGATCAGTTTTGATCTTGGTGCATGAAATTGTGAATTCCCAGGCTCACCACTCTGAGTGAGGGCAAGGTCAGAGGGGTCAAAGAACAGAGTTCACTCACTGAAGTCCAAGGTACATAAGGTATAATGTTTTTGATACTGGCCCTAGCCCTTTTCTGTAACCTCAATTATTTGTATTAGGGTGGAGCAGGGGTAAGAGGGAGGTGTAGAAAAAGAATAGATTGGACTAAACCACCAATTTTCCAAAGCTTTATGAATTTGTAAGATCTCATTAGAAAAGGAAGCAGACTCATTCCCAAGCTCTCTCTCCTTCCCTCCCTCACTCCTTCCCTGCCTCTCTTCTTCCCTTTCCCACTCTTTCCTACCTTCCTTCATTCCTTCCTTCTTTCCTTCTTTCCTTTCTTCCTTTCTTCCCTCCCTCTCTTCTTTCTTTCCTCCCTTATTTCCTTTTTCCCTCCTTTCCTTTTCTCCCTCCCTCCCTCCTTCTCTCTGTTCTTTCTTTCCTTCCTTCCTTTTTTCCTTCCTTTTTTCCTTCTTTCCTTCCTTCCTTCTTTCCTTCCTTCTTTCCTTCCTTCCTTCCTTCTTTCCTTCCTTCCTTCCTTCCTTCCTTCCTTCCTTCCTTCCTTCCTTCCTCCTTTCCTCCCTTCTTTCCCTTCACCTCCATTTTCGTGTAATGAACAAACCCTGGTCCTAACAAGATACATTGAGCAGGGCCCAGTATTAGGGGCTGTTTGCCTGGGAGGTGGAGTAGGGTGAGTGGCATTGGAAGGAGGTCCCCTCTTTTCCCAAAGGCTCCAGGAGGCCAGGGCCCATATCATCTCCTGTCTCCCTGATAACAGCAGGCTGAGGCTGGGTACAGAGGACTCCCTACAGATTCTGATTGGGTTGATTGATGGCTGCTTCTCCCCTCCCCATCCCTGCTTTCCCACTATAAGACATCCCTGCCTGTGCTGGTAACTGCAGCTACACATCTCCTCCCACCCCTCTCCTGACTGCAGTGAGATTTCAACAATCCAGTCATTTGAAACCTAGATAATATTTTAGCTCAACTCCACCACCATTATGAATTCATTTGACATTCAGTGTGCGGCAATAACTATGAATTTCTGGCTATTGAATGTCAGAGACTTCCTCTAGCACTAACCCAGCATTTCATTACCATGCACAGTAGCTAAGCTTACGCATAATGAGAGTTCTCTGGACCTAGCTCTTCAGGCTCCCTCTTGCTTCTGCAATCAGGGTTGCTTTGCCCATGCTGTTCAGCCTCTTCGTCTCTGAAGAATGGACCTATGGTTGGAGAGTCTTGGGAAACCTTTTCTCATCACTCACATAATAATCACAACTCTCACGCGTGCAACACAAGACAGTTTGCAAAGCATTTGCCTCACAATCCTTCCTGTAAGGGGATAATACAAGCACTGCTATCTCACATTGTGCAGCAATAATGATTCATAATAATTCCTGTCATATATAAATCACTTTAAGGTTTACAAAGTGCTTTACATATATTTTCTTCATTTGATCTTCATACTTGTGTGGAAGATGATATTACTATCTCTGTTTTCCATACCAGGAAACAGACTGGGAGAGGATAAGATTACTTGTTTTGGATCACACAGTAAATGTCTCAGGCAGGATTTGAATGTGGTTCTTCCTGATACCATGGACAGCACTCCACTTATTATGACACTGAGCTTCTCTGCATAGAGAAATGAATGCACAGACAGGTCAAGTATCACACACAAGTGATTTTCCAGGTCACGTATCTGGGAAAGGTCAGGACTACAATTCCAACTAAAATCTCCTGACCTGGAATTGAGAATTCTTTCTCTCACATCATATTACCCTGGTCTGGCTTATAACTTACTAACCATGTGCACACAAGCCTATTTGAGTTAAGCATTTCTGCATTTAGGACAATAGACTCAATGTGGTGGAGGGGGAAGAAGACAAGTGAAATTATTCAAAAATGTATGCTAGTTTTTGTAGGCTAAATCCTAAAGGTGGCACCTCAATTCCTACTGCCACTCAGCATCTCCAGAAACTAGGTGGCATCCAAGTAAGTGATTGAAATAAATATCCAGAATTAGCAGTGATTCTGCCCTGTAAGGTCAGAATCCAGTCAGTTAATAAACATTTATTAAGTATTTATTATGTGCCAAGCCATGGCAATATGGATACAAAGAAAGGTGAATGACAGAGATAAGGCACCAGTATTAAAGGAAGGAAGGAAGGAAATAAGCATTTATTTAATGCTTGACATGTAACAGGTACTGTGCTAAGCTCTTTACAAATATCTTATGTGATTCCCCATGACAACTGCTGGAGGTAGGTGTTTCTGGTATATTCTGGTGTTTATGGAGCCTTTCTTAGGGTCAATGACTCCTGGGGCATATTCCTAATAGTAGAATATCTTTTATAATGGAATCTCTAGTTCTACTCATTCTCAGCTCTATCAACAATGCACCAGTATGCCTATCTTATCATAGCCTCTCCAACATTGATTATTAATGGTCCCCATTATTATTCTCATTTTACACATGAGGAAACTGAGGCATACAGAGATTACATGACTTACCCAGGGTCACACAACTAGGTAGTGTCTGAGGTCAGATTTAAACTCATGTCTTCCTGATTTCTAAGCCCAATGCTCTATACACTTTGCCACCAGCTGCCTCTATAAGGCCATCAAGAAAGGTTTGCTGTACAAAGTGGGATTTTAGCTGCAACTTTAAGGAAGCCAGGAAGCAGAAAAGATGAGGGAGAGCATGCAAGGCATGGGGGAGAGCCAGTGAAAATGCTCAGAGTCAGGCAGTGGACTGTCTTGAACAGCAAAGAGGCCAATTGATTTGACAGAAGTCAGAAAAATAATATTTTGTTAAAACTAAATGAAAACTCTGAAACCTGCTAATCCAAACCTCTCCTTTTCCAGAAGGATAATTGAGGCCTAGAGGCAGGATGTTACTTGTCCAAGATCACACAACGAACTAGGGGAAGAGTTGGGACCAGAAGTCAGCTATTCTGAAAACTCAGTTAAATGCTATTTCTATGGCCCAGAATGTTCCTGTTTTCTAATTCCACTCAATTCAAAAGGTTGTATTGAGTGCACTCCTCCTCTATTCAAGTAACACGGGCCACATTTTCCAGGAGCTCATAATAATGATGACACTGGTGCGTTGTTGATGAAACTTTGAATTAGTACAACTAGAGATTCCATTATAACAGAGATTCCACTATTAGGAATATACCCCAAGGAGGTTATTGGCACCAAGAAAGATTCCACAAACACGAGAATATTTACAGTAGCACTTTTTGTGGTTGCTAGAGATAAAGTAGATGCCCATAGACTGAGGAATAGCCAAAGCAAATTTAGTGCATCAGTGCAATGGAATATTACTGTTATAATAAATGACAAATGTGATGAATACAAAAAAGTCTTATAAAGACTTTCATGAAATAAGCAGAGCCAGGAAAACAAGCTAAACAATGACAATAACAATGTAAGTGGAAAGAAAAACAACCACAGAAATGAAAGTGGCAAAATTATGAAAAACAATGATAACAGTTAGCATTCATGAACTGTTTTAAGGTTTGCAAAGTGACTTACAAATATTATTTCATTTGATCTTCACCACAATGATGAAATTCTGTATTCCAATTTTATAGATAATTAAACTGAGGCAAACAGAGGTTAAGTCTAGAGTCATACAGTTAGTAAGTGTCTGAGGCTGGATTTGAACTTGGGTCACACTTTTTACTAGTGTTCTTCCCTATTTATCTTCTAGCTCTCCACAAGCAGGAACCATAGATTAGTCCTGTTTCCCACACAGGCTAGATAAGTACAAGGCATCGGGCTTCATAAAAATGTGTTGAATGACTGACTGAAAGTTGATGCCTCTTGGATTTAGAAGGACAGCTATTCATCATGTGACCCAGTCACTGACCGTTCAGTGAAGCTTTAGTGAGCACCCAGTAGGTGATGAGCCCTGTGCTCATCTGTATGGGAGGGGAGATTTCAGAACGGAGGACATTGCTAGTTAGTACCTTCTCTCTTGATTATCTCCAATTTATCCTGCATGTGTCCTGCTTGTTTGTGTATGATTGTTGTCATACCATCTCCCCCACTGGACTGTGAGCTCCTCAAGGGCAGAAACTAGCTTTTGCCTTTCTTTGCATCCCTAGTTCCTGACACATAGTAAGTCTTTATAAATGTCGATTGTGCTTTATAAATATTTATTGACTTAACTTGCAGAAGAGGACCCATTTCTTGTGTTCACAGAGGTGAACTAGTTGACAACACAACACCACAAAACAAAGACAAACGTGGTTACTTTTCTATGAGCACTACAGTCTTCAGGTGCTAGAAGCCCTCAGGGAAAAGGGCAAGTGCATGGATGGGGGTGGTCAGCATAGGCCTTCTCTGGAGAACAAGACTTGAACTGATTCCTGAAGGACTAGTAGAACTTGGTAGCCTGCCAAGTCTACCTTCCATCCTTTGTTTTGATTGAGTTGTTGCAGTTATGCCTGAGCCTTTTAGATCCCATTTGGGGTTTTCTTGGCAAATATTTTGGAATGGTTTTCCCATTTCCTTCTCTAGTTCACTTGACAGATGAGGAAACTGAGGCAAACAGGGTTAAGTGACTGTCTCAGGGATACACAACTAGTAAGTTTCTGAGACCTGATTTGAACTCAGGTCTTCCTGACACTCTATTCACTATGCCACCAGTTTAGGTGTACATTATCTCTTATGATTGATTAATATATGCTTTCCAATTGACTGATTTGTAGTTAGAGGACTTCAGTATGAATCCCAATTCAGTCTTTTACTACCTGTGTGACCTTTGGTACATCACAACTTCTCTGGGACTCAGTTTTCCCGATTGTAAAAAGAAGGAATTTGACTAGATGGCTCTACAGTCGATAGACTATAAGATATTGAAGGCAAAACTGTTTCACTGTGGCCTTTGCCCTTGCATTTCAGCATGGTTCATGGCACAGAGAAGGTGATTGTTAATTTTGATGGAGTCTAGCTCTCAATCCTTGATCCTAGAAAAGTGTGGGATGTTGCATCTCTTAGCATGATCCAGTTCTAATTTAGAGGAAAACTACTGAGTTTCTCTCCCTAGAGTATATGTTGGTTCACACACTTCACTAATTGACAGCTGAATAGGAACTAGCCTGAGAGGTGGAATTCTTGAGTCTTCTGACTGGGACTCTCAGTCTGGTATAGAGGAAAGAGCCCTGGGCTGGGAATAAGGAGGTATCAGCCATAGTCTTGACCTTGACCCTGACTCTCTCATTGCACCACCCTAAACAGATCAGGTTCCCCTTTGACCCTTGCTCTCCCATTCTCGAAAACTGAGATCAGACGAGTTCTGATATACTAAATATATATCCTCCCCAATCTTGCTTTTGATAGTTAATAGCAATGTGACATTAGACAAGTCTCCTCTTCTCCCTGAGCCTCTGCTTACCCTTGTGTTAAATGAGGGCTACTCTCCCTCAGAGGATAGTTTTGAGGAAAGCTCATCATTTCTTATACCATAATAGGATTCCATCCCAATCATATACCACAGCTTGTGAATTTGTTTTTAAAAAAAAATATTTTGATAACTGTATTTTTTTTAATGGAGGGGTCTACAAATTTATTTAATATTTTGATAACTATTTCAATGTAAGTGGCTTCCTTCATAATCCTATATATATATTTTTTTACAAGCATTTAAGGAGTTTATTCTGGTGGAGGGGGGAGGGTGGTACATGTCTTAAAAATAAGTTCAGAACTCCTGCCTAAGACTCTTAAGTTTTAGAGCAATGACCTGTTTTCATTGGTAGAGGGAGTTTTTTCAGTGGTACTTCCCCATAGTGATGAAATTACAGATCCTCAGACTTCAAATTATTCCACTTTATCCAATTCTCTCACTTATTATCTGTGTGACTTTTAGTAAGATTTGTCTGTGCCTTAGTTTTCTCAACTGTAAAATGGGTGACTTTTACTAAAGGGTGCCTGCATTCAATAGAAAGTAAGCAGATTTATATGTATTTCTTTGACTGTTGCCTCCTCCATTAGATTGTGATCTCCCTGAAAACAGAGACTGTCATTTTTTTGTATTCTGAGTGCTTAGCACATTGCCTGGCACACAGTTGGTGTTTAATAAATGTTTATTGACTGTAAAAATTAAAGAGTTAGATTAGTTGACTTCTAAAGTCCCTTCGAGCTCTAAAGCTATGATAGCTCTTGACTTGAATTTCAGCACCATGGAAAGCTCTTCCTCTACCAACAAAAATTAGCAATTGTTCTGAAGTTTAGAGAGAATTGCCTAATGTGCTAAGAAATTAAGTGACCTACCCAGGATCACACAGTCAGAGGTGGGATTGAAGCACAGCTTTCCCACACCAGCTCTCTATCCACTACTCCATGTTGCCTCTGGGATTCTATGAAGAAATGTGAGGTGTTCCCTCCTCCCCTCCCTGTGACAGGGATGGTGGCAAAGGCGAGTGCCACCATGTTAGGTAGCAGGAAAGAGCCCTGGGTTGGAAAGAGTTCTGGGTTTTCGTCTCAGTGCTGTCTTATTCTAGCCTTAAAACTGTTCCCCTCCTTGAGCTTTGCTTTGCTCATCTATAAAATGGTGGTGTGACAAAAGTCTTTTCCGTTTCAGTTTACCTTCCCTTTGAGAGCAGACTGCATGTACTGGAGAGGCACCACTGAACCACCTTAGTCTTTGTTTCTCTCCGGATGGAGGGAAGGCCAGGAGAGAGATGGTAAGAGAGAGGGAGGGAGGATGGGAAGATGTGAAATGTGTGAAGGGTCCTGGTTCTTACAGAGTGGCAGAATGTTAGATTAGTGCTGGCTGATCCTCAGAAGTCTGAGGGAAGAGTCACCTATGAAGCCTTTGTTATGCTTGTAAATGGTCTCCCAGTGGGATCCAAATAAATATTGACTTCCCAAACCCCATGAGGTCTGGAAGATAAAGACCCCTGCAGGAGCTGCCTGAGTCTAGAAATAATGGGCAGTGAGTAATTAGAGAGTAGATGGGAATTCAGTGGGGGAGGGGTGCTCTTTATTTGAAGCCCATGAATGGGGGGGGGGGGGGGAGGAAAAAGTCCTCTGTGCCGCTGTTCCACAGAGAGAAGTAGGCCCTTACTTAGTCCCTAGAGCCCCTGGCTCAAGAAAGAGCAATTGGTCAGAATCTTACCCAGGAATAAAGACATTGTCTTTACCAAGAAGACTCCATGGCAATACCAACAGCAATACCTTAATCCATTACCTCATTTGAGCCTCACAATCCTATGAGATAAGTGCTGCTATTATCCTTATTTTTATGTGACAGTTGTGGTGCTGAGAATTTTACAAATACATCACAACAATCAACCTTGTGAGGTAAGTGCTATTAATGTCTCCATTTCATGTTGAAGAAGCCAAGGCATATCAAGGTTAAGTGACCTCTCCTGGATCATACAGCTAGTAAGTATCTAAGAGCAGATTTGAATTCAGGTCTTATTAATTCCAGGTCCAGCAGTGTATTCCCTGTACCACCATGCTGCTAATATGTGTTGAGAAGGGCTTGAATTAAGCTGGTGACAGCCGAGGGAAGACGAAGAAAGATACACAAGATAGTGTGGATTTGGAGGTAACCTGCCAGCCCCAGGTCACTCTGAGCTTTGGTGTTTCTGACACTCTTCTCACAAAGACTATTGTGTTTTTAGATTCATCCTCTGTAACTTGTCCTTCTGAAGGTAGGATGAGTCAAATCTGACAATTGGTTACATGGGG
>CM053585.1:313420046-313457678 GCA_028646515.1 Pseudochirops corinnae | reverse complement strand
TCTCTCTCTCTGTCTCTGTCTCTCTCATCTATCTAGCAGGGGATCTCTAGGTAAAAGCATATGAATATTTTAATAACTTTCCTAATATAAGTCCAAATTATTTTCCAGTATAATAGGACCAATTCACAATTACACCTATAGCATATTAGTGTTCCTTTCATTCCACACCCTCTCCAATATCAACTATTCCAATCTTTTTCCATCTTCGTGAATTTGTTGGGTATGAGGTAAGACCTCAGAGTTGTTTTGATTTGCATTTCTCTATTGGTGTCCTGATGGTTTTCTATTTACCCATCCTTGCTCTTATCTTCTGTACATATCTTTTAAAATCTATGTTGTTTTTGCTTTACTTCTCTCTGTATTCATTCATATAGGTCCTCCAATAATCCACTGAATTTGCCATACTTGCAATTTCTCACAATAATATTCCATTACATGTAATTCTAAGGAAGGCCTCTAGCATATTGGGTGGATTCCTGTGATGTACTTATGGGAGGAATCACACAATATGGGTAGTTATGGATAAGAACCTCCAAATTTGTATTGGTACATCTATCATTCACCATTTCCATTGTTTCATCTTTGCTGGGGAGGTGATATTTCAGTTGGGCTTCAGAGGATGGGCAGGAATTCAACACGTAAAGAAGAGGGAGGGGGAGGACCTTCAGATCTAGGGACAAATCTGAAAAAAAGGAGAAGAGGCTTGGGTTCATCTGAATGACTTAAATTTTACAAGGTCTGTGAGGTATTCTTTTACTATTTCCTTACTGTTATAACAGGGGTGTCCAGGGAGGCCTACCACCTCTAATGTGAGACTTGTCAAGTCTTTTTCAGGGTTCCTCTTCCACCTTTGATATTTACTTTTCAGTCAACCCTCACCTGTAGCTCTAAGAAGCTGTAAAATGCATAGCAGCCACTCCATGGTAAAACCATCTTGGCAGATGGGATAAACCAAGTTGAAGGCAACTGACAGACCTCAAGTCCATTGGTGAGTTAGGGGGATGTCTACCCCAAGCATGTGAAGACTTCCTCCAGAGGAATGGGCCAATGAGAACAATTTGTTCCCATGACCACAATGGTGGCTGGAAAATGCACTAGGGAGTGCTTAGAGCTTGGTCAGGCACCATCCGCTGCATCCTGGGCCATCACCAGTCACCCTCACTTTTGTCTTGCCGCTAGACTTCTATAACTCTGGAAGAAAGAAAGCTAACTTTGTACAACACTGCCTCACTTCAGTCTAATTCACGCACAAATCAAAACATCACCCATGATGTCATTGGTCCTTTTTGAAAACTAAGGAGGAACAAGAAGAACACTGGTACAAGATAAGAGAAGGTATGTTTAGGTGACCTTCCAGGCATAGGTGTAAGCCAAAATGTCAGAGATTTAAGTTAGTAATTATGATAAATTCTTTAACCAGGCTAGCTTTTAATTTTTAGAATGAGAAGGGAAGATGTGGCCTCTCCCTGTTTGGGGATTATAGAGTCATAAATATAGAAATAGAAAGTAACTTAATAACTGTCTCATCCAATCCCTTCATTGTATAGAGGAAGAAACTGAGTCATGTGGAGATTAAGTAACTTTCCTAGGGTCACATAGCATCTGTTTGGCCCTGACCTCTGGCTGGGGGATGGATAAAATGACCCCAGGAGGTTTCTTGGAAGGTGGTTCTGATGGGACTCTAATCTCAGCCAGTTTTCCTATCAGGACAAAAGGAGCCAGTAAGCTCTAATAGAAATTTAAAAGTCAATGAGATGAAGAAAAAGAAGAAGGAAGGGGGACCCATGACCCAGAATGAGCTCAGTCCAATGAATAAATTCAAACCATTTAGTGAGTGTTTGGAAAAGACCAGAAGGGCACCTTTGCTAACAGCATTTTAACAATGGTAGTGAATTAACACACGCCAGGGCTGGGAGATGAGTGGAAGGGACAAAGACAGCTCTGTGGTAGGACTGGCAAGTAATTCAGCTGGATCACTGGAGGGTGATGAATGAGAAGGTGACATAGGGGGTGCCAGAGAAGTCATCTTTTCTAAAGCAATTCTACTTCATTTTCCTAGACAAGAGATTTATACGACATTTTCTGTGGACAGCGACAAAGTAGGGAGAGTTACTCTGGCTTGCCTTCCTTGGTTCATTCATTCATTTGTTATTCATTCAACATATATTGTAGGGCACTGTGCTTTGGCTTTTGTCTGAATACCTCCAGTTCTGAGGAGATCACTACCTTCATTATTGGACAGCTCTAATTAATAGGGAGCTTTTCTTTGTAAGACTGAACTGATTTTCCTCTAACTTTCTATAGTTCCTTTTAGTCTTGCCCTCTGGGGTCAAGCAGAATGAGCCTAATTAGAGTAACAATAGCAGCTAGCATTTACAATGACATTTTAAGATTTGAAAAGTGTTTTACAAATATTATTCCATTTTAAATCCTCACAACCCTGGGACATAGGTGCTATTATTATTCCCTTATAGCCGATGAAGAAACTGAGGGTATCATGAGGTTAATTAGCATGCACAGGGCCACACAGCAAGTAAGTGTCTGAGGTTGCATTTAAATTCAGGTCTTTCTGATTCTAGGTTCAAGATGTGACACAGAGTGGTATCTCTGAGCCATTTCCTACAAGACGGCCCTTCTACATATTTGAAAATGATTCAAACGCCACCTTCTCCAGGAAGCCTTCCCTGATTTGTCACCATGAGTATCAGCTTTCCCCTCTCAGATCTCAGGTAGCATTTTATTTTTGTGCATTTTAATGGGATTATAATGTATTACAATGTCCCCCTCTTAGACTGTGGGCTTTGTGAGGACAGGGACTTCATCTTGGCTAAACCTTGTAGATCTCTTTTCCTGCTGCAGTCCGACACTCTGCTTACAGAGGCGACAAAGTCCAGAGAATGATAATGACGGTCACAATAATTCTTCCAACTGCTGCTTTCATGTTATCTTGCTTAATCCTCACAACAACCCTGAGATAAGAACTAGGAAAAGAGAAATCCATCTTTCCTCCTGCTAGGTTCAAATTCAGTTCAAATCAATTTAACAAACATTAAGCAGCTACCACATCTATGAGATGACCTTCTGGGGAAGCAAGACACAAAGTGATGACGGGACTCAGAGTCCTGGGGGATAATCATTGTTAGTCACAAGGAGGGAACTGAGACACAGGGTCTGGTCCTGTTTCTGTCATTTACTGGATGTGTGATCGTGAGGAAGTTACTGCTGGTCTCTGACCATCTGTTTCCTCATCTGTCAAATGGGGATAAAGGTAATTGTACTATCCCCTTCTCTGAGCTGTTGTGGGTTTTGTAAAGAGCAAAGTGTTCTAAGCAGGTAAGTTGTTGAAAGCTAAGTGGCAAAAAGGATAGATTGCTGAATCTAGAGTCATGAAGATCTGAATTCAAATCATACGTTGAATACTTTCTAGCTATAGCCCTGTGCAAGTCACTTAACTTCTGCCTGCCTCAGTTTCCTCACCTGTAAAATGGGGTTAATAATAATTACCTCCCAGGATTATTGTAAGGATCAAATGAGATAATAATTGTGAAGAGTTCTGCAAATTTTAAAGTACTATATTAATGTTGACTTATTATTCTGGAGCCTGCCTCGGAATATTGTTCTGCAGTGATCATCATTGATGGCAGGCACAGAGCTGATCCCAGATTTATTCTCCTAGGGAGGTCTTGAGTGCATGCCATGCATGTGCCAGGCCCATTGTATTCAGCTCTGGGCTGAGACTCAAAGGTCTTTTTCATGGCTGAGCCCAGCAGGGACAATCTGGCACACAAGGGCCAATGAATGATCATTTGCTGAAGATTCTGATGATGGAGACTGACTACAGAGCAACCTTTGGTGTGCCACATTTGTAATTCATGGTAATTCACTAGATTGGGTTGGCTTGGATTTCTACGAAGCTCTGAATGTTGGTCCATGGGGATGCTATATTCCCCAGTGCCACTATTTGATGGCTCCAAGACTACTTAAATCCTCACAGAACATCTGCTTCAAAGGGATATAGACTGAGCCTAGATTCTAGGTCCAGACTGAGTCCTGACTCTACATACAGATTGCACCATGATACAGGGTTCCAGTCCTGACCCCAGTCTGAGATTGAACTTTGACCTTTGATCTCTTGCCTCCATCACAGACTGAATCCTGCCTCTGGATTCAGAATTATTCTCAGTACTCCTACATTGAGTCCTGACCCCCATGCTCAGATTACATCAGCTCAGGACTAAATAAAATTTCTGATTTGGTTCTAGAATGAAGCTTAGACTAAGCCCTCTTCCAGGTCACAGACTTAAGTTTTGACCCTACCTTCAGATGGAGCCCTGATCCCAGCCTAAGGCAGAATAATGAATGAGCCATATTCTGAGTAAATTCTGCCACTAGCTTAGATGAAATGATGATTTTAGACCTAGGCTAGATTTTCCCTTTCATTCCAGACTAAACTCAATCTATTTCTAGACTGAATCCTGACCGTGGTCATAGGCTGAGCTTTTAATTAGATTGACCCTTAACTTTGCCTCCTGTTTCTGCCACATACTGAAAAAATCCCAGTTTTAGCCTTGAGTCTGACTCCAGGAAGAGCACTGACCTCAGAGAGGTTAAATCCAGGGTTCTTGAATTCTCAGTCAGCACTCTGTACTACCTCTTGCCTGGTACCCTGGAGCTCTTGAAACATCATCACTGATGGAAGAGGTTGAGGGAGAGCAGGGATAACAGAATGAAAAGATAAATAAAACACATTACTTGTCTTCAGAAAGCTCATAGTCCAATAAGGAAATGTGGTGCACACAGATAATTATAATATAAATGATAACATGATAAGTGTAGGGGAGTTGGTTCTTAAAAGCCCAAGATCTAATAATAGAAAGGAGACCAATCATCTCTGTAACAATTGGGCTACAGAAAGCAATTGCTTTATGAGGAGAAAACCCTTGGATGAATTAGAAAGAGAATAACTCTAAAAGCTACATTCCTGGGCCCTTTAAAAGTCAGTCCAAGAGGAATTAAGAGAAAAGGAACCCAGATCCTAATGATGAGAGGTAGAGAAGATGCAAGGGGCTAGAGAATGAGAAACTGGGAAGTCAGGTGGATTCAGGAGAACTGAAGGAAGCCACCATGAAGAAGGGGTGTAGGACTCTGAGATAAAAACTATTTGGGTGAATCCATGAGAAAGTAGGTGGGGAGAGATGTTATGTGGCTAAAACCACTCCCACCCCAAATTACAATCCTCAAGTATCTCCTTTTAGCTCCTTGGGCTTTTTCGTGGAAATCTGAAACTTTTCACTTTAGGAATCTAAAAAGACTACCTTTCTTTGTTTTGTCTTTATGCATCATGTTTACCACAGGGTTTTGCTAGTATGAGTGTATTTAATGCAGTTGCAACTCAAAAGAGGCAAATGAGGAGGGAACATACTCAGTAGTGAGAGTGCTACCATTGAGATGGTAGCCAGAACACAATCTCTGACTGGGGGCTCAGAGTTTTAAGAAAAGATAGAATTGGAGGATTACACATCCTGTGATACAACTTCCGAGAGCAGAGGGGTGTTTATACCAGGAAACCCATTTGGGCAAGCAATCAGTGGTATCCAGGTAGCAAATAGGAGTTGCTGAACAACCGTGTTC
Organism: Pseudochirops corinnae; assembly: GCA_028646515.1. NCBI lineage: Eukaryota > Metazoa > Chordata > Mammalia > Diprotodontia > Pseudocheiridae > Pseudochirops > Pseudochirops corinnae. The sequence continues at coordinate 313,452,047 of CM053585.1, read as the reverse complement.
CTTGCACCTCCCCATCACTGCTACATAAGTACTTTCAATACAAATCAAAAGTTATGTCTACTGCCATGTATGCTACACAAATTTATTTTGGTTGCCATTTGGGAAAGAGTCATAGCATGTGAGACCTGAAAGGTACATGAAAGATAATTTCCTCCAATCTTCTTATTTTACAGAGGAAGAAACTAATGCCTAGAGAAGAGACTTGCTCAGAAACTCTATAGGTCAAATCCCTGTGAATTTTAAAGCTTAGTCCAAAAGGAATTATGAGAAGAAGAGGAAACCAGTTTCTGATGATGAGAGCTGTAAAAGATGTAATGAGCTGGAGAAAGAGACGCTGGGAAGTCAGGTGGAGTTGGGGGAGCAACCAGTAAGGCAAGCAGTCAGTGGTATAAGGCTGGAGTAAATGATGTCCAAAGCCCCTTCCAGATCTGACATGCTATGACTCTTTCTCTCCCAAATGAAAACCAAAGTAATTTGAATAACATATGGCAATAAACAAGGCTGCACAAGTAGATGGTAGAAGAACAAGAACAATTTATGTTGTAGTACCCCTCCTGGGTCACTTCCCCAACTTGACAGAGATTTGTAGGTTAGGCCCCAAGGTCGGATTACTCCTCCTGGGTTCTAGATTATTCTGTGTGTCCAGGACAGAGTTCTGTCCAGGATACCACATTGCTTCTTGGGTAGACACCTCAGGAAGGGAGGCCCTGGAGAGTTAAGGACAGTGTAAAGAATTTGGACACATGTGAAGAAGTGTGCCTCTCTCCTGATGCAGAGTGCCAGGAATTTGACTGTAAAAAGGAGAATATGTAAGTGGAAGTGATGAGGTATGTTAGCAGCAAGGATGAAATGTCTTAAAAAATGTCTGAATTTAGAGGACACACCTCTCAGTCTCCAGAAAGAGGAACTGAATTATCTCAGGGTTAAAGACATTGTAGTGTGGGGTGGTTCTTAACAGACAAGGCCTATTGTGAAGCCGTTCCCTTCACTTCACAGGCAATGGCCTGACTACGTTAAGACATAGGCAGGACTCTGTCAAATACAGGGCATTGGAGAGAAAAACAACAGATGCATGGTATAGGAGGAAAAATAGCTAAATCCTGGATTCAAAATTCCTAATGGCAGACTTGTTGAGTGGTGTGAGTAGAATATAATGTGAAAAAAGTGTTCTCTCTCTATTTCCTTGCCTGCTGGTAGGAGGAGTATCTATGGGGCCATAAATAAATGCAGAGCAGCCTCTAATTGGATCATTCTACATAAGTCACAACCATTATCCTCTGCAAGGCTACCTAAGCAGAGACAGACTTGGGAGATAAAAAAAAAAACAAGTCACTTCCTGAGAACCATAAAGAACTTAGCATATCCCTGGTACTTCTACTTACTAGTCCAGTGGGGAGAAATGTCCTAAGAGCCAGAATGAGTGTGAGCTTTGCTCCAAATTTTGAACCTACTGTTGAACAGGATCACTCTAGTGCCCAGCAGCACTGCCTAGTGGCTAAAAGTTGATGACCATCTATTTCCCAGGTCTTTCTTTTCCTGGGAAGCTGAACTCTCTTACAAGTGGCAATGGCATTCTGTTCCATGACCTTTCAGTTAGCCTTAGTTAGGTGATCTTGAAAGTAACTCCCTACAAAAAGAGATGGGACATAACTGTATATAGCATTTCACTCTCAAAATAGGAAAGAAAGATATAATACATGACAAAATATTTACCTCATGATTGTGTACCCTCAACTTCTCCTAGACCCAGGCAGTCTTTGTACTGTTCCAAAACCAGGAAATCTAGGTGTGTTTATCACTTTCTCCCTTTCCCCCGCTATTCCTACAGTGGTCAATAAAAATCCATTAAAGTGCCTACTGTGCCAGGCACTAAGCTAAGTGCTGGAGATACAAATATGAAAAAAGTGAGACAGTATCTGCTCTCCTACAAGTAGGCAAAGGAATAGATAGTAGATAATGTGGCACAATGCCCAGACAATATTCTATATGTGCCAACTAATAGGGCCAGTCATTACATGAAGACTAGAGAACTCCAACTAAGACTCAGATTCTCCTCAGAATATAGGGCATGAACTCAGAATCTGGTGCTTTTCCATTTAATATCCTATCCCTAGCAAGGTGCTCTAACTATGCTTTGCTGCAGCTAACTCGTTATCACGTGGAGGCAGGGTAAGGCTGAGGACAAGCATTTATTAAGTACCTACTATGTGCCAGGCAGTGTGCTAAGCACTTTACAAATGTTATTTGATCCCACAACAGCCTTGAAAAGGTAGGTGCAATTTATAATCCTCATTTTACAGTTGAGGACACCGAAGGAAATAAAGATTGTGACTTGTCCAGGGTCACACAGCTAGTAAGTATCTCAGTAAGTGCTAAAACTCAAGTCTTCCTGACTCCTGGCCTAGAGTAGTATCCATTATGCCAACTGGTTGTTGTGAAACAGGTGGCATGTACTCAGTAGCTGACTTAGAAGATTTTGACATCTCTCTGACCTTGAGAACTTACAGAATCCTAGGATAATAGATTCAGAGCTAGAATGGAGAGACCTTAGACACGATCAAATCTAATTTTATTAATTTATCTTATTAATAAAAATATGTCATAGAAAAGTTAAGCGATTTGGCCAGGATCACCTAAATAGTAAGTATCTGAAGTGGGACTTGAATGTATCTTCCTGACCCAAAGTCCAAGGCTCTATTCACTGTACTAGTTCTCCCTTCTGGTGGTTGGGAGGTCCATCATTTCTCTTAGTGGCTATGTCCATGGTACCTCTCCCTTGCAGTCATATTTGATCCTTCAGCTTGTACACTTTCTCTCTTATCCCCCACCAATAAGTCAACAAACATTTATTAAGCTGAGAATAAAAATACAAACAAAAAGACAGTCCCTGTCCTTACATTCTGGTGGGGAAAGAAAATTGAGAAAGATGAAAAGGGGGAGAGAGAAAGGAAGATACCATTGGTTAAAATGATGAAGAATTTAAGAGGAATAAAGTCTGGTGGGAAATGAAGAGATGGGGGGCAGCTAGATGTCACAGAGAATAGAACACCAGCCCTGGAGTCAGGAGGACCTGAGTTCAAATTTGGCTTCAGACACTCGACACACTAGCTGTGTGACCTTGGGTAAGTCATTTAACCCCAATTACCTTGCCTTCCCCCCTCCAAAAAAAAAGAAAAAAGAAATGAAGAGATGGTTAGCCTGGGCACTCTTTTTAAGAAGAGGTTCTGGGAGGAGCCATCTGATCTAAGGGAAGGGCTAAAGGACAGAAGATACTTCTGAAGTGTGAATCACAGGGCCAAAGTGGTATACCCAGAAGAAGAGGTTTCTGGAGCATAATGGAGAGTTCTGTAGTGCAGCCTAGTGAGAAATGAGAAGATGGATAACCTGAAAGATCTTAAATGGAATTTCTGAGAGGAGTCATCTGGTTAGCTGAGCTCTCTTACAAGTGTCAATGGCATTCTGTTCCATGATCTTTCAGTGAGCCTTAGTTAAGAATGATCTTAGAAAGTGAATCCTTATAGGAACAGATGGGACATATACCACTGTATACAGTGTTTTACTGTCAGAATAGGAATGTTACAAGAAAGAGACAATACATAACAAAATATTTACCTCATGGCTGTGTACCAGGGAAGCCTCTAGTCAAAGCTCTATCTCTTGTAAGGGTCAGACAGAGTGAAAGAGTGAGAAGGGTGGACAATAGGACTAGCATGCCTTGTGTCTCCAACTTGTCTTAAATGTTTTCTCAGAATAAAGCTGAGGAAGGGAACAGTGTTGAATCCTCTTAACATTGAGCCCTGAATATCATATGACACAAGGCATCTCACCTGGGGGCAAGTTTCCCCTGGCATCTCAAAGCCAGGTTGGAGCTCTGCTAGATCTGTGATCTCCTGGGTATGAGCAGTGACTCTTATTATTGTCATTATTTCATCAGCATGGGTTATGTCTTCACTGAAGTTGATTCAAACTCCTCCATATCTCTTCATCCTGTGATTTTCTTCTCCCTTGAATAGAGGATGGGGAATCCATCCAATGATTTGGAGGGTTTCCACTATAGGTGATTTGGGGATTTGATTTGTTTATTTGGTTGTTTGAATTGGGTTGTTTTGTTTTTTTTTTTGTCTCTGGGAACCAGTGAATCATTTGTTGCCTGCTTTGCCTCACAGGTGTCCTGGGTTTACACCATGCAATCTTAAGTGTGTTGGATTTGGAATCAAAGGACCTGGATTCAAATTATGCATTTGCTGCTTATTAACTATATGACCTTGGGCAAGTCACTTAAATTCTCCAGGCCTCAGTTTCATTAACTATAAAATGAGATGATTGTATTAAACAACCTTGAATGTCCCTTCTAGTTCTAAACCTATGACCCCATGTGTCCTGATTAAAAAATAACTCAGACACTTGGTCCATGTCACACAACTTCTCTAAGTCTCAGCTTCCAAATCTGTGAAATGGGAATAATCCTCATTGTACTACTTTCTCCAAAGGTTGTTGTAAGGGAAGTACTTCATCATCCTGAAAGCACTCTAGGAATGTGAACTATTATTATTATTATTCCATTATTAACCCATCTCCTTTCCCAATCACACATATTCTCAGGTGTCTTTTACATTACTTCTTTTAAAATAATTTATTTTTAACATTCATCTTAAAATTTTTGAATTTCAAATACTTGCCATCCTTCCAGTTCCTTCCCTATCCATTGAGGAAGCAAGCAATATAATACCCATTATACATGCGAAATAATGTAAAACATTTTATATTGGTTCTTGAACAGAAATCATCTTTGGTACCAACCAGTAAGTACTTATGCCCACCATATATTTTCCTGATCTTTGACTTATTTATCACTCAAATTTTTCTATTCTTATGAGACTGGATAGAGAAATTTCTACTACATGATAGCAAAATTATATGGATTTTGAACTGGTTGAATATCCATACCCAAAGAATAAGGATTAATGTATTGATGCTAACCTGGAAGAAGGTCTCTAATGGAATGCCCAATGGATCTATCTGTGGTATTACATGGTTTGACATTTATTATCAATAACTAGGATGAATAAATAGATTATATATATATGCATATATATATGTATGAATTATGGATGACATAACTTTGGGAGGGGCAGAAACATATTGGATGAGTGTCAAATGATCTCAACAGGCCATAACAAAAGGCTGAATCTAGTAAGATGAAATTTAATGGGAAGAAATAACCAATTCCAATATTTGGGCTTGAAAGAAATCTCTTTCACTTGCACAAAATGAAGGAGTCCCAGATAGACAATAGGTCATGGGAAAATATCTTGAGGTTTTAATAAACTATAAATTTCATAAGAGTCAGCTGTGTGACCAGTTAACCCAAAGAAGGGAGTGTGGTCCTCAGATGCCTAGAAGAGACACAGTGTACAAAATGATAGAGTCATAAGGGACTTGCTCTCCTCTGCCTTGCTCAGAACACATCTAGCAGATTGTATTTTGTCCTAGGTGTCATGTTATAGAAAGGACTACAGCCAATTGGAGTACTTATAATGACACTGGACAGAATGGGGAGGGAACTAGAAATGTCATATGACAATTGGTTGAAAAGACTAGGAGTATTAATCACCAAAAAGCAAAGTTAGGAGAAACGTTAAGATGTCTTCAAATACATGAAGAATGTCATTTAGAAGACACTGTAGAGAGGAAGATTCCCCCTCTAAAATTCTCATATTTATTTTGTATATTCATTTTTATTTACTTTTCTGTATATGTGTTATCTCCTTCAATAGAATATAATAAGCTTCTTAACAGCAGGGACAGTTTCATTTTTTTCTCTGAATCTCTAAAACTCAGCACAGTGCCTCATACATACTGCTTGATCAATATGTATTGGTTGATTGGTTAATTGACCCACTATAACGGGAACTTTCTAACAATTATAGATGTCAAAAAATGGAATAAGCTGCTTCATAAGGTAGTGAGCTCCCTGTCACTAGGGGCTGTCAAGCAGAAGCTTTCAGGGGTATTGTTACACTGGATGACCTTTGACTTTACTTATGGCTCTAGGAGTGTATGATTCCATGACTAGTGCCCAAAGCTCCCTGGTTGAGTGAATAGCTTTTTTATGTCAACCAGGTGGCTGCATTGTTCCAAATCCTCTAATGTCTAATTAACATGGCTGAATGGTCTTGGTAATCACAGGATTTTGTTTGACACATTGTGTGACAAAGATTTTGTGACTTGATGACCATTGGCTTCCACAGTTCATCTGTGTTTACTGCTTGTGGTGGGCCAGGCACCATGAGGAATTGTCTGGGAATCCTACATATGTTCAGCCAGAACCCCATGCCTGGTTCTGCTCTCCTTATGGCTACATCCACAAAAGCAGGGCCAAATGGAAGATCAAGGCAATTATCCAGATAAGCCAAGCAAGGATGCCACTGGCAATTCTGACTCCATTATCTGGATATTTCAAGCAGAAGAAGTTGCCCCACGCCTAGATGCTCTGGGGAAGTCAGCTTTGAAAAACGACAAATTACTCTCAGCAGTTTTATTGGGAGGAGCTTGTCAGTATAGGTTTGTGGATGGCCATTTTGTTAATGAGCTCAGGATAAGTGTCTGTACGTGTGATAGAGGCAAGGAGATATGAGGGGAGGGGAATAAGCAGAGAGTAGATCAGAAAAGCAGGGATAGACAGAGGGCAGAGGGAGACACAAACTTGATGTCAGTAAAAAAAACAACTTGCTGATGGTTAGAGTTTGCTAAAAGAGGCATGGGATTTGTAGAGAGGTAGTGGATTCCCCTCCTTGGAGAGCTCCAAACCAAAGCCGGAATGTCATTTGCCTGGTGTTTTACAGTGGATATTCTTTCTGGGTATGGGCTAGACTATGTGGACTCTGAGGTCACTTTCTCTTTACTCTCACATTATGTGATTCTATGATTTCTCTACTGCTTGCCTCTCAAGTGACCATCCAGGCTCTCCATAGAGATCTCCAGTAATGGAGAAATCTTTTCCTTTTGAGGTAAACCTGTTCTGCCTTTGGAAGCTTCCATTTATATTGAGCCAAAATCTGTCTCCCACTATTGTGCTATAAGAAATGGGGAGGAGACGATCTTCATATTAACCTGGAGAGGCTTATACAGACTGATGCTAAGTTAGAAGAGCAGAACCAAGGAAAATTTGTACACAATCACAGACACATTGTATGTGTAATGACCAGCTTTGATAAACTGGACTCTTTTCAGCAATGCACAGTTATAAGACAACTCTACAAATCTTAGGATGGATGGAGATATCTACATTCAGAGAAAGATCTAGAAAGAACAGAGTTTAAATGGAGACTGAAGCAATCTACATGCTATTGTTCTTTTCCATGTTTGGTTTCATTTCCTTTTCCCCTTGTTCACTCCATTGGTTACAACCCTTCTATACAACCAGACTAATGTCCAATGTGAAAATATTTGCAGATCCTATATTTGATTATATGCCGCCATGGGCGGAGGGGGCGGGAAGAGAGAGGGAGAAAATTTGGAACTCAAGGGATTGTGGAACTGAATCTTGTAAAGTAAAAGTAAATAAATCATTTTTTAAAAAAATCTGTCTCCCTTTGACTTCCTCCAACTACCATTGATTTAGTTGAGTCTGGTCTTCCAGCACTGATTCCATACCTCTGTTTCCTTCAGCATAAAGGCTTTCTTTAGCAGTACCTGGAGACTCAGTAGGCTCTATCATCTTTTGCCAACTCTAGCCCATAGTGGGCTGGTCCACGGCAGGAACAGACCAGACAATGGATGCTGCGACCAGCACAGTTTGTGGCTCAGCAACCAGCTGAATGAAAGAGAAAAAAGGAGAGGGAGAGATGGGGATCTATTTGATAGTCTGTTTATTACAGAACCATTTCATACAGAGCCAAAGTACAAGAAAGTCACAGGGTTTATATACCTCATAGCAAGAGTTCCTACGTGAAGGAATGCATGAACCCTTCTTAGGTCCTGATCACTCCCTACCCTAGCCCAAGGCTATTATACATTAAGACTTAAATCCTGGGACCACATCGGGAGGCACAAACAAACAGGGAATCTCAAACAAGACTTGCAGATTAACTATCCTGAAACTTTCTTTAGTCATTCAAAGATCCAGTGAAAGCATCCACCCGACAAGATTATACTCTAATCTGCATATCTGTCTCATAGAAGAGGGGGAGCATGAAAGTCTGGTCTACTACAACTGGAAGGGCAGATTAGGCTTATTTACTCCTTTTGACTTGGTAAAAATAAATCTACCACGATTCCCAGAGCACCCCAGCAGTTGGATGTCCCTCAAACCTCCATAATATCATACTTCAGATCAGGAAGTGATTATTCAGCAACTCACAACTAGAAATGTAGGGAGGGCACTTTTCATTTGACAGAAATTGGAATCAAGTCCATAAGCACCCAAGTTGGAAGACTCAGTGTGCATAATAAAAGAGTACAGGAAGTAAGAAGGGGTGGGCTACCTGCCTGACGATTCAGGAAAGCAAAATTTCCATCACTCATGTGGACTCTATTAAGCAGGTTCGTTTTGAAAGAAACTGACAGACTCCAAAGAACATAAGCTTAGGTCCATAGAGAACATTTCAGATCCCACTAGACAAGCACAGACTGAATTTTATAGGAGAAGAAATCAATGTCTGGTTCCTATGACTGTCAGGGACAAAGAAAAGCACTTTACCTTATAGATCATCTGGGCAGCTTCCTTTCTTTCCTTTTCCTACATTTCCATCCTGATTGGCTGCCTCTTCCCTGCCAAAGACAAATGAAGAACTAAGGATGTTATTGGGATTATTCTAGGGGAAAGTACAGTACTTGCTCAGGGCATATAGCAGGTAGTTAGTAAATGCTTGTGGAATTTGATGAAGTAGATAAGAATGGAGTGAAGTAGATAGAAATGGGGTGCGAAAGAATATCATGAAATGGAATACAGCAGAATATGCTTAAAAAGATTGAATTGATGCAAACACCAATTACCATTGTTATACATAACACTCATTCCTCCCATTCAAATACCACGATACTGGTATCATATAAGTATAGTTAAGGAAATCTGTTCATTACAAGAAAAAACCCAAAAATTGCTCCAAATCATTCCTAATAAGAGAAAGGCAAATTAAAAAAAAAAAAAAGACACATCTGTTTTCACTTCCATGATAGAAGGAAATAATCCTTGTGAGAGGGACTATGGGAAGGCAGGCATAGTAATATATTGTTGGTAGAATTGTGCACTGGTTCAGCCCTTCTGAAATCAATTAAGAATCATGCTTTTTTAAAAAGTGACTCAAATGTCCATATCTTATGACCTGAGATTCCACAGGTTGGCATATCCTCCAAAGAAATGAAAGACAGAACTCATAGACACAAAAATATTCACAGCAGCACTTTTTTTCTCAGTAGTAACAAAGAACTGGAACAAATAATGGTCCATCAGTTGGGGAAGCAAAATGGATTGTGGCATGTGAATATAAAGGAATATTACTGTGCTGTAAGGAACAACGAACATGAAGAATTCAGAGACACAGGGGAAGACTTGTATGAACTGTGGCAGAGTAAAGTAAGCAAAACCAGGGAAACAATATTCACAGTGACTACAAAAATGTAAATAGAAAAAACAACAGCAAAAAAGAAACCACATTCTGAATAATCATAATAAACAAACTTGGCCCCGGAGAAGAGTTGAAAAAATTCTGTCCCTTTTTAGCAGTTGAGAGATGATGTGTATGTCATATTGCCTGTGTTGTCAGACACAGCTGATATATTAGTTTATTTTGCTGAAATGTTATTTTTTTTTCTCTTTCTTTTTAAAAATCTTTGTTTTAAGGGATATCTCACTGGATGGGGGAGGGAAGAGAAGACATATTCAGAAATGAAAAGGTATCAATAAATATGAGACTGAAAATAAGATTTTATAGAAGGAAAAAAAAAATCTCTCTGCGTATAATTACAGAATCCAAATAGTAAGATGTAGGAGTTGGAAGGGTCCTTAGAGTCTTGTTTTCCGACCTGTACCTGAACAAAAATCCCTCTACAATAACACACACACACACACACACACACACACTGAGTTGGACACTTAGTTTTCCTCTGGAGACCTCAAGTAAGGGAAAACCCTTTACCTCCCATGGCAACTCACTTCACTTTTGTACAGCTCTAATTGTTAGGAAGTTTTGTTTTTTATTTTCTTAGATTGAGTCCAAATCTGCCTCCCTGCAGTTGCTGCTGTCCATGGTTCCTAGTTCTGAGGCCAATGGTAACAAGCCTAATATCCATTCTGCAGGATAACTTCACAAGCTTGAAGATAAAAACCATTTACCCATAACTCTTCTCTCCAGGTTAGACACTCCTTGCCTTTTCAATTTATCCTTGTTTGTCATGGTTTCAAAGCCCTTTGGAATCCTCCTCTCACCCTCCTCTGGACGTTCTCTAGCTCTCAACAACTTTCCTAAAACTTGGTGACCAGAATTGAACACAATATTCTAGGTATGCTCTGACCAGATCAGAATACAATGAAATTATCATTTCCTGTGTTCTGTGACTCTTTTTCTTTAAAAACAAAACCACACTGAATAAATATTTTATGGATGCTATATATTTTTTACATGACTGTCACTTTCCAACAACTCCCCAAAGACCCAACCAACACAGACCTCAAAAGAACCTTCTTTCACCATGAAAAAGAACCAAGAAACTAAACAAATCAGCACACTAGCTGTGTTTGATTGTGTATACCTCTTTGTCAGAGACATTCCAGAAAATGTTTAATTGACTCTCCCCAAAAAAACATGCCCATAATTCACTTTTAAGTTTAATTTGTATTAACATTTTCTCTATTACGTTATTCAGTCTAGATAATCAATGAAATAATAAATCAATCTCTGAAAGTATTTACTAATGTCCAAGATGTAAATGCTCACATTGAAAATTTAACAAGTGACTCTCAAAGGTGACAGCTGACTCCATCATATCCCTGCTCATTCTGCACCTGGAGTCCACCATTTCTCCAGTGAGGAGATAGAGCCTCTACCTAATATTTCATGATAATAATAATAATAAATAATAATAATAATATTTCTTTTATATACTGTAATTTGTTCATTCATTCTCCAATTGATGGGCATCTGCTTTGTTTCCCAATCTTTGCTACCACAAAAAGTGCTGCTACAAATACTTTTGTATATATGGAACCTTTTTGTCTTTCACCTCACTTAAGTGTAACAGTTGTAATAGTAGTATAGTGGTACCATTAGGTCAAAGGGTATCTAAAATTTGGTGACTTTGCTAGTATAATGCGAAATTGTTTTCCAGAATAGTTAGCCTAATTAACAGGTCTGGCAATAATCTATTAATGTCTTTCTTTTTGTAGCCACTTCAATATTTACCATTTTCATCTTTTGTTATCTTCGCCATTCTGACAGATGTGAAGTGAAACCTCAGGGTTGTCTTCATTTTCCTTTCTATTATTTGGAGAAATTTGGAATACTCTTTCATATGATTATTGATAAATCATATTTTCTTTTTTGAAGACTGCCTTTCACCATTTATCTATTTGGAAATGTTTTTTTAATCAGAGATAATTATTTAAAAAATATTTTTCCAATCATCAATTTCTCTTCTAATCAATTTTATTCATGCAAAAGCTGTTAAATTTTAAGTCATCAAAATGGTCTATCTTGTCTTTTATGATCACTTCTATCCATTATTTGCATTAGAATTCACCTTCCAGTCACAGTTGTTCAAGGTAACTCTTTTCATTCTTTTCCTATTTTTTTATACTATGATCATTTATGTGTAAATCACATGGCCCTTTGGAATTTATTGTGGTATATGATGTTGATAAGAACCTTATTTCTGCTGAGCTACTTTCCAATTTTTTTAGTATTTCCTGTTGAACAGAGAGTCCTGCGGCTGCTACCTTGTGATCTTCGGTCTACTTTGGATTTACCCAAGGTTTTTCTTTTCTTAAATGTGACTTAAGATCACTTTAGTTTTTGTTGTTGTTATTATTGTTGTTGTTGTTTTGTTTTGTTCTGTTTTGTTTTTGCAAGCCACACTAGTGAATCATCTTATACATGAAGTTCACTAAAATCTCCAACTCTTTCTCATATAACCTGAAATCTAGCCATGTTTTCTCCATCTTGTACTTTAGAAGTTGTCTTTTTTAATCCAAGCATAGAGCACTTTTATTATTACTAAATTTAACTGTTATCAATCATTCTAGCCTGTCATGATTTACTTAGGCCTCAACTCTGTCATCCAATATGTAATGGTCTCTCTCAAGTTGATATCATCTACAAATCTGATATGAAGGTTATCTCTATCTTCATTCAAGTCATTATTAAAAATGTTAAACATAGGCTTGGGGTATTTCCTTGGAGTACCCTGGAGTGCAAATGGATATTAACCCATTAATGACTATTCATTGAATTCAACTATTCACCTCGTTCCATATTCATCTACCCAAACTCTCCATTATTCATGCTACTCCATCTTGTCTACAAGGATAGAATAACAGGATAGACTCTACAAGGATGGAGTCTGACAAGTGTTTCACTGAAATCTTTACATACTATTGAGGAATTGAGGGGATTAGGACAACAAGTGGTTAATTGTGGGAATTGAGTGTGTCACACCAACTCCATCTTATGACTTAATTCTGGAGCTAGCTCAATTCCTTTTCTATGCAATCGCTTAATCTAACGTATGTTTTGTGAGAAAAAAAAATTATTTAGTTGTGGAAGTTGAGAGAAAACCTTCTTGTATTGTCTGAACCTGAGTCTGCATGACTGAGAACCTAGATCACCTTTACCTGCTGCTTAGAGACACTTAACTAAGGACCTAATTACTGCTTGCCATAAACTCAGCTATTGACACAAGGAGTTTTCTCACAATTATGTATCTCAAGCAACCCATATATCTGATCTAAAAACTGACCCCACACTGATCAATCAGTTATTGTTTGCATGTTCCTTTGATTGTTTACAGATACTTGGAGGGAGTGGGATGCCTCTTTTGCTGAATTCAGGGAATTGTACCTTTCACTTTCACCAATTAGAAATCAGATTACCTAAAGTTGTATTATATTTTTTCAATTAATTTGGCTTATTTGATTAATTTTTTAATGTATAAAAGTCTATCTTCCCCTATATTTGTAATCCAGTCCTAAACTGAGGAAAGGACCTGGTCCTGGTTTGTTGGACAATTGACGTTCATCATTCAACAAGTGGGTGTGCTTGGAAGAGCAAACTTTTGTTTCCTCAGTCATTTCATTTCACTTGCCACTCTATGGGCACATAATTTTTCTTATTTATCAATTTTATGTAGCAAAGGGACTAGATCTGGGGTTTCATTGATAAGGGAAACACCCTGGTAAGGAAATTCTGTCTACCAATGAGGAGTCACCCAGACTACTGAGAGATTAAATGATTTGTTCCGGCCTAGATAGCCAGCTTGTAGGGCTTGGAGCCAGGCCTTCTTAACTCTAAGGCCAGCTAGATCTTTTAATACTCATAGAGGGAGTGTGTCCAGGCCTAATGGGTGTACTTTCTCTCAGTGATTATCTAATCAGCTTTGATAGGTTCAATTATCATCTCTATGCAGATGACTATCAGACCTACATATCCAGCCCTAGCCCCTTTCCTGAGCTCCAGTTCTAAGACACTAACACCCTATTGGGAATTTCCAACTGATGAGGGACAGGCTCTGGGAGCCCCCTTGAGCTCTACTTGAATCTTTGCAGTACAGGCTCTGGGAAACCCCTTGAAGTCTGATTAAATCTTCCCACTTGATGAGACATTTGCAGAAGCCATAAGTATTTCATTGTGTCTGGGCCCAAACCTCTATTACTAGCCTAGCCCTCCATTGTTCATCTACTTCCCACCCTTGAGCCTATTAAAATATCAATTTACCCTTGCATTGACCTCATTAACTCCTCCTGAAGACCCTCCCTAAACTCCTCCTCCAGACCACCCCTAGATTTTCTGTATATAAGACCCCATCTTCCCTCCATGGGGTGTGAGAGCACCATAGAATAGCTTAGCACAGACTTACTCTGTGTCAGACTTACTCTGTCCTGCTTGCCCAATGCAAGCATCACAGATACCTAGGCTTCCTAAGAGTCTACCCCATATGGCGAACTTTTAATGAACTATTAATAAATTTTACTTTTCTTTGGCTGAGAAGACTTGAGTCGAATTCTTTCAGCAGGACCAGGCATGTTGGTATTTTGGGGTCTTGAACAACCCTAACCCTCTTTATGGGTAACCTCTTCACAACTATATATACCAGAGACAGCTCAAAATCAGCATGTCCAAAACAGAATTCAGGATCATTTCCCTAAAACTCACTAATCTTCAGAACTTCCCTGTTGGTATGGAGGATACCACCATTCTCCCAGTCACCCACGTTCACACCTCAGGTCAATGAAATAATAATTGAAGAGCACTTAGCACAGTGACTGGCATATAGTAAGGTCTATAGAAGTGTTAGCTATTTTAAAAGTAAAGTTTTATCCTCTATTCTTTACTTTCATTCACCCATAGATACAGTCAGTTGACAACTCTGGTCATTTCTACCTTCATAATATCTCTTTTTCTCCACCCTCACAACTTCCACCCTAGTTCAGGACCTCATCACTGTCACCTGGATTGCTGCGATAGCCTCATAATTGGCCTTCTTGTCTTTCCAATTCCAGTTCCAATCCTTTCTTCGCATAGTAGCCAAAGGGATTTTCTTAAAGTTCAGGTCACCCCACTAACCAATAGATGCCAATGGCTTCCACCTAAGACAGCCTGGGACTCATGGATTCATTTAAAAATACTTTTATAATATAACATAATGTAATATGATGTATGATATAAAATATGATATGATATAATTGCTTTCCTTTTGAAACAAATATTTTATTTTATGCATTTAAAATCACTAATTGAGAAGAGAATCATAGACTTCACCAGACTGCTGAAAGGATCTATCACATACACACACACACACACACACACACACACACACTCACAACTGTGGTTCTAGGATCAAATATAAATTCCTCTGATTGGAACTGAAAACTCTTCCCATCCAGGGGTAGTCTACCTTTCTAGCCTTTTCACACATTACTCCATTTTATTTCTTCTACAGTCTAGACAAGCTGGCCTTGTTGTTCTGCTCAGAACAGCTTACCTCCCACCTCTCATCTCCACACCTTATGATGACAGTTCTCACATCTAGGATACCTTCCCTATTCACCCCTACCTTGGACTTTCTGATTTCCTTGGAGACTTAGCTCAAATGTCCTTTTTTTGCTTAAAGCGAATCTGGCTCCCTCGTTCTCATACCCACAAGTACTTGTGATTGTGAGCCCCTTAAGGACAGGGATGGTTTTTTGTCTTTTTTGGTATTCCTAGATCTTAGCCCACTACTTGGTAGGTGCCTAATAAATGCTTATAGTCTGATGGATCTTGAATATGCTTTATATTTATTTTCAACATATGCATGTTCACCTTCCTCTTAGAGATCAAAGGACAAACTACAACAACAACGAAGTGCACTCCTTGAGGGAAGGGACTGTTTTTTTGTCTTTGTATTCCTAATGCCTGGAACATAGTAGATGTTTAATAAATTCTTGACAATTGCTTATGTTCTTCCTCCATTACATACCTTTGTTCCTCTTTCTCCATATATATTTTTCAAATAGATGTTTTTGACAACTTTCCTATACTTTATGTCCATTTCTATGAAGAAATTCCCTAGCCCTTGTTTTTGTTTTTGTTGTTGCCTCATCTGAATTATATGTTTATATATGTGAAATTTAAATTTTGAGAGCTTCCTGAGCTTACTGGGCAGCTGTATTCCCATTTAAAATCTTGAGTTATATGATTCCCCGCCTACTCTGCAGATGTAGATGCCTGTGGTGTTAGGGGAAAAGCAATGCATTTGGAGAACTGGGTTCACTGCCATTTACTACCTATAAGCCTATGGGCC
Source organism: Pseudochirops corinnae (assembly GCA_028646515.1). NCBI lineage: Eukaryota > Metazoa > Chordata > Mammalia > Diprotodontia > Pseudocheiridae > Pseudochirops > Pseudochirops corinnae. Next base: position 313,436,051 of record CM053585.1, on the reverse strand, counting down.
AATGACTTTAGCTCTACGGGACTCTGTTTCTCTTCAGTTCAGTGGAGATTATAATTCTGCCTACCTCATAAGGCTATTTTGAGCATCCAATGAGACAATGTGTGTAAAGTGCTACGGGGCTTCAGATACTCCAATGCCCTGCACCTCTGGGATCTCCTCAGTGTGGTTACTGACCCCAAGATGTTTAGACATGTTAACTTTTAGGATGCTTTCTGCCTGCAACCCAGCTGATTCTACCATTTTGACTGTAAATTGGCCATGTGGATGTAGTTGAAGTTCTTAGCCAGACCTCATGGAGTCAGAATGATTATGAGGATGAGCAGTATGAATTAATGCCCAGCTGGAATTATAAAAGATATTGAAAGAAATTTTATTTCACTATCTCCAATCTGCATGTGGTCATTACAACTATGCTGATAGAGAACTTGCTTCCAGGCATCTTTTTAACCTAGGATTTGCTGTCTAAAATCACTGAGCCATAAGGAGGCAGAACTGGATAGGACCTTAGAATAAAAAAATAATAATATGCCAGAGGTCCTTAGAACATAAAATATCAGAGTGGGAAGAGACCTTAGAACAAAATATATAATATGCCAAAGGTCCTTAGAACATAGAACATGAAATGTCAGAGTAGAAAGGGACGTTAGAACAAAATATATAATATGTCAAAGGGCTTTAGAACATAGAACATAGTGTCAAAGTTGGTAGGGACTTTAGAACAAAATATATACTATACCAAAGGTCCTCAGAGCAAAGAACATAGGATGTCATATCAGGACCTTAGAGATTACATGAAGGGTCTTAAGCAGGAGTTCATGAACATTAAAAAAATAACAATAACTGCATTTCAATATAATTTTGTAATCCTCCGTATTTTATTTTATGTTTTTAAAAACATTCTCCTGAAAAGGGGCCTGTAGCTTTTACAGGTCTACCAACAGAGTGGCAAGAATCATTGGTATAAGATCTAATACAACTCTTTCATTTCATAGAGGAGGAAATGGAGACAGAGGTGGAAAATGACTTGCTTAAAGTAGTACAGGTAAATAAATAGCAGGCCCAAAAATCCAACCCAGATCTTCTAAGTCCAAATCCAGTGCCCTGGACAGATAAAAATACTCTGCAATTATCCTATCAATTGCTTGTGTATAATGAGTGTGGGTAAAATCCAGGAAATATTTTATTCTTTTCAATGGGTTGAACAGACAGTAATAGACTTGTCCACACACCTCCACATCCCTTATTTCTGATACCTGATCCTCCAGACCTCATCACACAGCACTTTGTTCTTAGAAATCTCTTCCAAACTATCTTGGATTACTTTGAGCTGTAATAATGCCTCCGCTACTTCATTGAAACATAGGCAGGGATGGAGAAAAAGTCCAAGAACTAGAAGGAGACCATTTAGAATCTAAATTCATAGAATACATTTTCTGGTAGATACTCATCAAGTCACAAAGATCTTTTATTAACCACATTTACATAGTATTTTAAGTTTTGCAAAATGCTTTATGTCCATAATTTCATTTGATCCTCACAACAACCTCAGGAGATTTTTGCTATGATGATCCCCATTTTTTGGTTAAGGAAATGGAGGCAAGTTAACTCCCTTGCTCAGGCTCACAAAAGTTGTTAAATGCCTGAGGCTAGATTTGAAATCAGCTCTTCCAGGGGCCAGATCCAACTCATTACCCACAGCGTAGTTTGCTAAGCGCATAGCGATTTGTCATCAGGAGACTGGCCTCTAAATTATGATTTAGGAGACATGGGAGATGGGGTTAGATTCATAGAAACTCATGAAGACCATGTACTGAGGTGTGGAGGGATTGAAATCTCTGTGTAGAGGGAAAGCACTTAACCAATAAAATCACAGATCTTTCAAAGTATTGAAAAATGTATTTACGTGTCTTATGCCTATACTAGAATGGAGCTTCCTGAAGGCTATGTAAAGGCTCCATGAAGCTCCTGCCTTTGTCTATACTTTGCATCTTTTCCTGGGGTCTAGCTAGGGCTCCCCATAGAACAGGTACCTAGTAAATGTTTGTTGAATTAAATCAAGTTGAACCCTTCAATTAATATTTGTGATTTTCTTTAACAAAACTTCTTTTCATACAAAGGTTCAAAGTCAGCTTCATTCCAACCTTGTGGGATGTTTAGCTTGGAAAAGAGAAGTCTGGGGGAAAGGTGATCACCCTCTTCAAGGGTCTGCAAGGCTAGCAAGAAGAAGAATTAGACTGGCTGTGATTCACCTCCTTCCTCCTCCTCTGTCCCTGAAAAAAAATGGAAATGAGAACAATGGGTAAAATTTAGAGAGGCAGGGGCAGAACAGATTGGATATAAGGAGGAGCCTCCTGTAAGGGTCTATTGCTGAAACTAAAGAGGCTTTGAAAAAGAATTAAGAGTCAGTCAATGATGAAAGCAATAGGTCCTTTCATTTGACATGTTTAAAGGAAGGCCACAGGACTTAATTGAAGACATTTCATCATAATGTGCATGTGCTGGGTTTCTCTGTAGTTTATGTATGTCTTCATGGGTCTATAGAGATGTGGCTTACAGAAAAGCATGAGCAGATCTCTTGTTTCCTTCACCCACCCTTTTCCAAAGGGGAGACTTCTGGCAGGAAAGGAAGGAAGGAGTTGGTGTCAAAAGCTTGTCACTCTACTCGCCTTAAAGAGAGAGAACACTAGGTCAGAATTATACATATCTGTCTCTCTTTATTGTTCGTCTCCAGGAAATAATTTTTAAGTTCAAGCTGAGCTCCTTATCCTTATCCCTTAGTAGGGAAGGAGCTCCTCAAACCACATATCCAGGCCTTGACTTGGTTCAAACTATGACTCAGTTGCACAAAAGTCACATATAGTGAATAGCAAAAACAAAACAAAACAAAACAAAAAACCCTATTCATCTAAACCATAACAAACATAAAACAGAGGAGGCATGTAGATGGGAATATAGCAGAAAATACACAGAGTGAATTCTCCCATTGGAAGTGAGATATTTCAGCTCAATTAGTCTCCAGTATAGCAAGCTAGGGAAAAGGAAATGATGAAGGTGCTAGTTCCTCTACATATTGGCTTCTTCCCAGAGTCTTCCTCTCCCTTCAGGAACCTGAAGAAAATCTGAAACCCCGCGTCTTCTGCCTTGAAGCTGGAAGACTTAATAAGACCAAGATTTCTCTTCTCTTAAGCTTTTGTCAACTGTGCCCCTTTTACAGGCATGGAGCAGTCACTTCACTAGTGAAGAGAATCTTAGGAAAATAAACTTTGGGCAGAGAATTACAATAGTTTTCATACAATTAACTGGAAAATAATTGAAGAATGAAAAAACTCCCATTGAAAATATTAAAGATTTTTAGATAGCCAGGAAAATGCCATTTATTTTGCTCCTGCACAGCATAGAAAAGTGCCTCATATAAGTTTTTAAAGTGATTAGCAAATACTTTTGAGAGAAAATGACTTTTAAAAACATATTGCCACTATTGTTGTATTTTGAAATGTCTCACATTAAGAATTTTTGGAATGTGGTGTATATATTTGAAAGAGCACTTTGGAAAAATAGTTTGCACATTTATTTCCTAATAATACTAATTTTTGATGTTAATGTTTCTATTAATAGCAAAATGTTTATTTAACATGTTATCCATTTTTATATACTTTTGTGAGAAAAAGATAATAGCAGCAAATTTGACTTTTTATTAATTACAACAGCTTCTATAATGATGAATGTTTGAAAAGCTTTTAGGCCAAGATGACTTGATCATGGAGTGCATTATACTTTTAGTACCCTAGGGATCCCTAGGGCTGAGGAGGCCTCTTCCAAACCAGGGTAGCCTACCAGACCTCCCCATACTGAGAGAAGGGCAAACACTTATGAGGAAGGATTAGGAAGGGATATTACCCTGAATATGTTCAGGGATCCAGCACAATTGTCTTCAGGACATGGTAGGAGGAGTCCATAATGGTTTAGGGTTGCTGGCCCATCAGCCATGCTTCAGAAAATCTCAGGTGATGCCAGCTTATGGCAGCTTCTTCATTCCTGGGGTCCTGACTGATCCTGAAGCATAGCAGTTCAGGGGTTTTATCAGGAAGGAAGGAATCCCTTTTTAGGAGGGCTTCCAGCTCAAAAACTAAAAGTTTCCAGTCTGGAATGTTTCAAGCATAAAAATGTCCACATATGTTGAAGGGGAGGTGGTAGATAGGGAAGGAAACTGGAATAAGACTTTCAGAGAGAAAGGCAAAAAAGGTTGTTGCTGTTGTTCGGTCATTTTCAGTCATATCCAACTCTCCATGACCCTATTCAGGGCTTTCTTGGCAAGGATACTGGAGGGGTTTGCCACTTCCTTCTCCAGCTCATTTTACAGAGGAGGAAACTGAGGCAAATAAGGTTAAGTGACTTGCTCAGAGTCATGCAACTGGTGAGTGTCTGAGGCCAGATTTGAACTCAAGAAGATGAGTCTTCCTGACTCCAGGCCTGGCACTCTATCCATTGCACCACCTAGCGGCCCATATAGAAAGGGTTTTTTTCCCCTAAGATTTTTTCCCCTAAGACTAATACCTCCTAACAATTTGGGATGTCACAAAGTAGACTGAGAAGCCTCTGGAGATAGCTCCCTTTGTTGGAGCTCTTCATTGCTAGTTGAATGATCACTTATTCAAGCAATAAGAGGATCAAGACAGCAATATGCAGAGTAAATGTGTAGTCCGAGGGCCTGGGTTTGAATCTTCCTTTACACGTCCTGTATTACCTTGAACAAGTCACTTAGACTCTCTGGATTTCAGTTTTCCTGAGGGGTTGGGCAACATGTCCTTTGTGGTCTCTTATAGTTCTGACATTCTGAGATTGATTCTAAGGGTCAAAGCTAGTATTCTGTGAAGATGGTACAAAACTCATGAGACAGATTCCTGGTGATGTAAAAATTGTATCTTGATTCAAGCAAACCCTGAACTTTCTCTACTATGTGAGGGTCTTCCTGGGAGCCGCTTGATGTGAGGGTTGATGCCCTAGAGAGATAAATATATGTAACAAAATGCATTATGTCCTGGCCAGCACATGTTAATAAATCTCCCTGACAAATGCTCTCTCAGAATAAAGGAACAAAGGCAGGGGAATCCATGTTTGCCTACCAAAGGCAACAGACACTCACTATACCCTGGAACAAGTCAATAGAGCCAAAATTTATGGTCTATTCAGGTCACCTCATTTATTACAGTGGATGTGACATAGACAGAACAAAGAATGACCAAGAGAGTGTGTAAGGCAGGAGAAGAATAGTGGGATAATGGGGTCAAACAGACTATCTAAACCTCATTAATTCCCCTCAAAGAATCAGCCTCAGGGTGGCCAAAGGGGAAGAAGAATCTTGAGACCCTCTCTGTCTTAAGGCTTTCTAGTCATCTAAAACTTGCATCTTGTGTTACTAGGAAGGTTGGGATTAGCTACAACTGCCCTTATCTCAAAAGAGCTCTCCCTCCTCTATCTTGTCCTGCTTCCCGCCTAAGAGGAAGAGATGCCTCTCCTGCTCAAGACCAGTCTCCTTGGAACTCTATACCCTTGATCTTATCTTTTCCCCTCTTCTCCAAGATAAGAGTCTCTCAATCGTGCCACCTCATCATCTTAAATTCTCTGGATCTCTGTCTCTTTCTCTGACTCTCTCTCTGACTTTCCCTCTATAAAAAGTTCAAGTCTGTATAAGTCATTATAAAAAATTCATTAGAAAAGTCATTATTAAAAAAAAAAAAGCCTTCCCTGGCCCCAGTTAGATACTCTAGATGCCATCCTATCTCTCCAACCTTTTCAGAAAAAGCTTTGCAAATGAGTGTCTATGTCAGTATTTTTTCAGCATCCTCTGAATCATCAACCCCATTAAATCTGACTTCAGTTTCTGCCATTTTATTGAAACTTTTCTTCCTGATATCACTAAAGACTTCTTAATAATTAACATAAGCATGTTTTCCCCCCTTGTCTTAGGATCATTGATTCAGAGCTACAAGGGGCATTATATGTCATCTAGTCCACCACTTTCACTTTATAAATCAGGAAACTGAGTCTTAAAAAGGTGAACTAATTATCCAAACATGCAATAGGTGGCTTAGCCAATAGCTGAATCCAGACTCTTTGATTTCAAATGCAAATTTATTTCTACTCTGAAGCATTTGACACTGTTCTTGACTCTTTCTTGAAACTCTCTCATTGATATTTATGACTTTAAACTCTTCTAATTTTCCTCCTACCTCTCTGAAGGTTCCTTCACATTTCCTTTCCTTTGCTTTTCTTTCCCTGTAAATATGGATATTTCCTAGGGCACCATTAATTCTCCCTTTCCCTCCCCTCTGCCTCCTTTTCTTAACCTTCCCCTTTACATTTATTAAATGTAAACATTATGACACTAAGGATGGGAAGATACAAAAATAGATAAAATCTCATCTCTTTCCTCTGAAGCTCATAATGGGAGGGGGGCATGCAGAAAAGAAGAGGGAATAACACCACAAACACATATAAAACAAAATTGAATGTGTTGAGATTGGATTCACTCCCTACCATAGCCTTACCTCTTACCTGGCTTCACATCTATGTGGATAATTCACAAACTTACAGCCCTAAGCCCATTACCTTACCTGACCTCCAATGACATTTGTTTGCCAGATATTTCAACATAGATTTTCCACTATCTCCTTTATCTCTAGCTTAACATTTCTACACCTATCACTTAGTTTCCCAAAGTGGTTTCCTGACCTGATCTTTTCATTTTTGTCAATAGAAGTGCTCTCCTCCTAGTCACTAGTGTTGTAAACCTCAGGACCAGTTCTGTATCCTCCTATATCTCTTCTACTCTCTTCCCCACACCCCATCCCAATATACAATCAGATTCCAAGTCTGGTCAAACAAACCTCTACAGTATTTCTCACATCTCAGTCTCCTCTACTTGCATCAGCTCAGGCCTTCATCCCACCTAGCCTGACAATTTCTAAAGACTACTAACTAGTCCACCTGGTTTCAGTCTCTGTCCTCTGCAATAATAAAGACTAGCATTTATATGGCCCTTAAACATTTGCAAAATTTTTATATATTATTATATCATTTGGTCCTCACAACCCTGTGAAATTGGTGCTATGATCATCATGCCCATTTTATAGAAGAGAAACCCTTAAGCTGAGAGAGGCCAAGTGACTCCTCAGGAAACTGAGACCTAGAGAGTCTAAGTGACTTGTTCAAGGTCATACAGGATGTGTGAGGGAAGTTTCAAACCCAGGTCCTCTGACCACACATCTACTCTGCATATTGCTGTCTTAATCCTCTTATCCATTGGATAAATGATCATCCAACTACCAATTGAAGAGTTCCAGTAAAAGGAGCTGAGTATCTCCAGAGGCTTCTCAGGCTGCTTTGTGACAGCTCAGATTGTTAGGAGGTATTAATCTTAGGGGAAAAAAATCATTGAGTTTTCTAGCTCAACCTTTCCATGTGCAACAGGTCCTTGCCATGCTCCTACCTGCTACAGTGACTCATGCTCTTCCTAGAGTTAGTGTCTGATGTATAATTTGAACTTGGGTCTACCGACCTCTATACCCAGGTCTTCATCTAGCCCAGGGGTGGGAAACCTGCAGTCTCAAGGCCACATGTGGCCTTCTAGGTCCTTGGGTGCAGCCTTTTGACTCCGTCTAAATTTTACAGAACAAATTCTTATATTAAGGAGATTTGTTCTGTGAAGTTTAGATTCAGTCAAAGGGCCATACTTGAGGACCTAGAAGGCCACATATAGCCTTGAGGCTGCAGCCTCCCCATCCCAATCAAGACCCTATTGTACCTAGCTACTTCTACTCAGTTGCCAAAACTGAGAATTTGTTGTGAAGTTCTCTTTCTCAAAAATTCTTCTATGTCTTACTGTCTACAAAATAAAATTCAAACACCTCAGGTTGGCTTCAAAGGCCTTCCAGCAATATGGTCTCAGCATAACCCTCTAGTCTTATTTCATACTGACTGCTTCTCTATAGGAACCATCCAATTGACAAGTCAAAAAGTGCTTATTAAGCAGCTACCATGTATAAGGCATTGTGCCAATTGCTGGGGATGCAAAGAAAGACAAAAATAGTTCCTGTCCTCAAGGTGTTCATGGTCTAATGGATTCCTTCATTTCCATCAGATGGGACTATCCTTGGAGTAAATCTTTTAGCTTCCTGCTTCCATGACTTCCAAGCAACTAGCCTGAAATGCCTTGTCTTTTTCTCTTCCATCTACCTTCTATCAAATCCTAACTCTCCTCAAGGTTCAGATCAAGCACCCTCTTCTTCAGGAAAGTCTTCCCAGATACCCAAGTTCACAGTGGTCTTCTCTGTCTCTGCTCTCATAGTACTGATTCTCACAGGTTGCATATGGTCTTTTGACATCAGATCAATAAATATTTCTCAAGCATCTTCTATGTCCAAAAACTATGCTGGACACTTCCCATCTTCTTTCTGAGAATAGGGTAGTATGTTTCTATTTAAGTGCTATGTCTTTAAGGAAGGAAGAAAGGATGGCTGATCTATGAGGGAAGGGAAGTAGAAACTATAGGCTGTAACTTCAAGGAGGGCACCAGGTTTTCTGGGATTTTGAGGCAACCACTAGGCAGGCTACAGGTAAAAGCAATGAAAAGCAGAACTTCATGGCTACATTTTTGTTAAATCAACCCATTCTACTGTTCTACAGAGCTGTTCATATTTAAAAGAGGAAGAGATTATGTTGTAGGAGCTGTATTACTCATGGGAGGTGTATAGATCCACATGGATTGTTTTAAAGTGACTCAAGGGGAGGTGTGACTAGATACCTCTGGATATTCAAAGAAGAAGTTCCCCTTCATTCACTTTCTCCCTGCTTGGGGTAGAGGTTGGAGAATCAGGAAAAAGAACTATTAGGTTGGTTGCTTTGATGGTAGAAGACTGAAATTATATTCATCTGCCCCCTAAATATTACTAGCTTAGGGGAATGATTTGTTTTTAGACTTAAGAATCTTTCCCAGCCACTATCCCTTAAAGGGGAAGAGGTATCCCAAGTTTACATCAGCAGAAGACTCCTCACCAAAAACTGGTTACCCAAAGGATCATCACAAATAGTGAATAGTAGGTTAACCCCTTTATCCAAGCAGATACCAGAGAAGTTTTGCATATTAGACATTACCATAAAATGTTTAAGGTGAATGAGCTCTCCTGCTGAATGTGTATCTCAGTTTAATAACAAGAGAGGAACCTTGATCTCACCCAAGGGGAAATTTCCCCAAATCTCTAGGGAGGCAAGCTAGAAATCGAGGATGTATTGAGGAGCTGGACTTCTTCTATATACCTGACTTCCAAAGTCTTCTCTCTCTCTCTCTCTCTCTCTCTGTGTCTGTCTGTCTGTCTGTCTCTCTCTCCCTAAAAAGAGTCTAAAATCATGTGCTATCTCTTGAATCAGGAATAAAGGAGCATATCTCTCCTCTTCAAAGAGTTGATGTTAATTCTTCTTCTTACTCAGAAACATGGAACTGAATGATAATTCTTTCCACCAATGAGGGGAGAGGGGAGGGGTGGTTTTTCTTGTGTGTCTTTTGTTTTCCATTGTGGTTTTTCCAACCTTAAGGGAAGTCATCTATATGCTATGAACTACCTGAAGTCTTAGGCACAATTTACAACAAAAGACTCTTTGGGGCAAAGTGTTTGACAATTATATACTAAAAAATATCAGGATTGGTATCTTACCTTTTCTCTTGGGTGGGCATACAATGGAGTTTGAGGACCTTGGCCTTCAGATACTAGCAGGATGAGCATCTACCTTGACAACACAGACATAACAGAAGAATTTTGCAATGAAATACTCCCCCAGGGAAACAAATGAGTCAATCCCATACTGGGCCAGTGATAGCTCATCCTCAGCCCCTGGCTGGGCATATGAACTCAACACTGCAAGGTGATATAGAAGAGAAGTGCCCATAGCTCCTGGGTGGGAATCAGACTAGCAAAGGAAACCTATACACAAACCATTCTGCTTTAGGCAGCTGGCACATGTACTAGAGACAACATTCCCAGCTGAGGGCCTAGCTACCTTAGAGAAGATGACCGTTGATGCAAATATTCTCCCCATTCCCCAATGTTTCATTATACTGGTTGCTTTTTCACAGATAAGCGGTACTTCCTAAAGCCTCCCCCTTCCCCTGCTCCACATACCCAGTGGTAGCTGTTCATAGTTTAGGATCTCTGGCTCTGAATAGCTGAAAGATCCCATTGCCAAACTTTCAGTGCTGATGACATCTGGGATAACATGGTTAGATCTTGCCTCTATCACCAATTTTCAGAATATGTGAATAACTTTCAACATGAATGTGTTCCCAGCAGGCTCTGTGACAAGCACCAGACTGAAGTGAAGAAAGCCTATAATAAAGCCTGACATTCTTGTTAGCAATAGTGTCTCCCCCTTGCCAACACACCCCTGGACTCCTAAGGGTTTCCATTGGCCTCATAGTACAATGTTGATATTCAAAGACATGTGCTAAGCTCTTCTTCAACTCCTTCTATCCCTTTCCTCAGAGCTGCTGGCTGCTCTCCAGGGCTTTAGCTGCTAATGCTCAAAGATGTCCTTTCCTTTTGTTTCCATCTCTGTAATGTAGCTCAACCAACATTTAATAAGTGCCTACTATGTGCAAGTCTCTATGCTAAGCACTGGCATTGGAAAGACAGTATAAAAAAACCATCCCTGGTCTTAAGCAGTTTACATTTTCAGAATTCAGCATGTAAGCAGAAGATTATCCAAAGATCCAAGGAGAGGTACATAGTGAGAGAGAACAGGCTGAAATATGTTAAAACCAGAGAATATGCAGACAGGTAGATAGATAGGTAGATAGATAGATAGATGATAGATAGATAGATAGATAGATAGATAGATAGATAGATACATAGACAGGCTAGAAAACTAAGACAGACAGACAGATAGAGAGAGAGACAGATAGATAGACAGATAGGCTGGAAAACTAGACAGACAGACAGATAGATAGATAGGCAGATAGATAGATAGATAGATAGATAGATAGATAGATAGATAGACAGATAGATAGACTGGAAAACTAGACAGACAAACACAGAGACAGACTGGAAAACTAGACAGACAGATAGACAGCAGGTAAACTAGGTAGATAAAGATAGACTGACAAATAGATGATAGATAAACTGACAAATAGATGATGGACAAGCAGAATGACAGATAGATGGATCGATAGATAGATAGATGGATGGATGGATAGATAGATGGATAGATAGATGATAGATAGATAGATAGATAGATAGACAGACAGAGAGACATTTATTATGTGCCAAGCATTGTGCTAAGAGCTGGGGATGAATATAGAAGCAAAAAAAAAAAAAGCTCCTATTCCCACGGAGTTTATATTTTAATGGAGGAAGACAACAGATAAAAGGAGGAGAAAGGAAGGGTAGCCACAAAGGAACAAAGTGGACAATCCAGGAAGTCAGGGAGTCAGGAATAGAGCTGCAGGAGGAGTGAACTAACAGGGTCTGAGCCCTTCACAAAATGGCATTTCTGGCAGGAGCTCACCAATCAGAGGAGGGGGACTTAGGAGTCGAGAGGAGGTATAAGAGAAGCAGTATAAAGGATATCATCAAAGATACATATGACGGCAAAAAGCTAGGACTGGCCACATCAAAAAAGTGAGGATATCCAATAGACAGCCTACAGGCTCCATTGGCATCCTCATGATGTGAAGAAAATGGGAGGGTGGCCCCCAGAACATTGAGTGGACTCCCTGTGGTGAAATCAGGGGAGAAGGCAAACAAAAGTCACGCACAATGGGCGGGCATGCTTACAGTCTCCCTATCTGGAGGGACTATCCACACTGATAAGATTATAGTCACTAGTGTTGAGGGATTTTTATTCTGCCATCTCTGCATCATAATCTTTCAAGTGGAACTATTTTTCCCAAAGAAATCAGCTTTAATAAGATTTTCTACTCCCTAGTCCAACTTGTGAAGTCCTACATTCATACATTGTTGTTCTTCCTTCACTAATTTCACTTCCATCTCTACAGATGTCATCACATTCCCTCATTAACAACTCTAACAGTCCTTGTAGTATACATTTTCACTTCTTGGAGTCTTGCTCTGCTTGTCTTTTTTATGGAGATGTCTACTTATCTTCATTTAGCCCATATTGATTAATTTCATTGGGTTTCTCTCTTGGGGGTTTCATCTTTGCTTCAAGGAGTTTTTCCTCAGAAGCATTTCTTTCCTTCCCTCCTCCTGTTTGTTGTCCTCCCATTTGCTTTGACCCCTTGGTTTCTGTTTTGTAATGAAGAGGAGCTCAGCATAGGCATGACCACTCAGTGCTTGACAGAACCTCCTGGACTGGATCAGAAGGCTAAGCAATAAATTGAGCATGAAAAATAACACAATTTAGCTCCATGACACTGAATAACTACTTTGGCTAATCTCTCTCCATGCCTAGGTGCTGCAGAAGACTTTGGAGAGTCCCTTGGACAGCAAGGAAATTCAATCAGTCAATACATAAAGAAATTAATTCAGACTATTCGAATACTGAAATTGAAGCTTAGATGTTTTGGCCACACAATGAGAAGATGGGACTCACTGGAAAAGACCCTGATGTTGGGAAAGATTGAAAGCAAAAGGAAAAGTGGATGGTAGAGGATGAGATGGACAGATTGTGTCATGGGAACAACAAACATGAACTTGGACAAATTTTGAGTAATAGTGGAAGATAGAAGGACCATCAGTGGCATGCTATGTGGTCCATGAGGTCACAGAGTCAGAATGACTGAACAAGTGAACAACACCAAAATCCCCATGCCTAGGCAAAACACCTAGTTATTTGGGCTCCGTGTAGAATCAACCAAAACCTGAGTGCTGGATCACTACGGTCTCATAATAAATTAGAATATGACTTAAAAGATGAGTATGGCACAATAGAAATAATACTGAATTTGGGGTCAGAGGACCAGGGTTCAAATTTATAATACCTTGGGCAAATCAGTTTCCTCATCTATAAAACGAGAAGGTTAGAGTAGAGGACTCTAACATCCTTTCCAAAACTAAATTTATGGTCCTATGGTATCTCAATAATTTTAAATTACCATGCCTGGACAAGCTACCTTCTTCTAAATACAGTGCTAGAGGTGAATGCTGAGTCACTATCTCTGAAAAATTCTGGAAAAACTGAGAAGCATGGCAAGTCTAGAGATGAGTACATGCCGACCTATTTTCAAGAAAAGAGAAAGGGTACAATAGTCAAACCCTAGTCCAGAAAGCCATATTTTGATTCCTAGCTAAAGATACTACTACTAATAAAGTAACAAGGGACATCTAGGGGGCACAGTGGATAGAGCATCAGGCCTAGAGTCAGGAAGGCCTAAGTTTAAAGGCAGCCACAGACATACCCTGGGCAAGTCACTTAAGCCTGTTTACCTCAGTTTCCTCATCTGTAAAATGAGCTAGAGAAGGAAATGGCAAACCACTCCAGTATCTTTGCCAAGAAAATCTCAAATCGGGTTCCAAAGAGTTGAACATGACTGAAACAGCACCAACAGTAAAATAACAAAACAAAACAAAAAAACATTCACCACAAAACAGAGCACGGTATTAACTCGATGGGTTGTGAATAGTTATGAAGAAAAGCAGCAATCATTAAGAACGTTCATGGGTTCATCAAAATATTTCATGGCAAGCAAACTTTGTTTCCTTTTTTTGCCGGATCACTAGATAAAGAGAATGCTGCAGAAACTAAGTGCCATATCACAGTGAGTTGGCAGGGAGCTCAGAGATCATTTAGTTCATTCCTCCCATGTAGTGAGAGTGCCACATTTGTCATCAAGGGACCTAGGTTTGACTCTTGGGTCTTTTATTTATATTTGTGACTTATGGAAAGTTGCTTAACATCTCTGGTCCTCAATTTCTTCATCTGTGAAATATAGGAGATAGATAGATGATCTTCCAGCTCTGAGTCTATCATTTTGTGATCCTCCTCCCCCACACACACACATTCATTGCTCCTAATCTCTCCTCCGGACAATAGCCCTTCAGATGCTTGAAGACAGCAATATTGCCCCATCCAAGCCTTCTCCCCACTAGACTATCCATCCCTATTTCCTTTGACTGCTCTTTATGTGGCCCTTATACCTTGGTGGCATCTCTGATAGGACTTCAAACAACTTTTATTTAATCAGTCTCTTCCCTTTTGCTGGGCCACAGTTTGAAGTTGGCCTACCTCATCTCAAAAAGTACCTTCCACCTCCATTGAATTGAACCGAGACTTTGTGATCTCCAATAATAGAGAGCCCATGCTTCTGAGGCATCTGGTCCCATGAGGGAATGACCCAGATTGGGGGGGAGGTTAACTGTTGCCTTGAGGCCACATGTGGCATTCTAGATCCTTAAGTAGCACTTTTGACTGAGTCCAAGTTTTACAGAACAAATGCTAGGATTTGCCTCAAGGCCCCAGTTTCCTCACCACTAGCCCAGAGTGAGGGACTGAGCCAGAATTCAAACCCAGGTCCTTTGGTTGTAAACCTAGGGCCTTCCTTCGCATGAGAGAATAGGGACCTCTGATAGCAATCTCATGCTCAGATTCTGACAAATAGTCTGTGTCTTCCATCTTTGTGATGCCTGTTCTCAGTTTCTTAATTGCTTTCTAACTCACTTGTGAAAAATAGATGTTGGGTTTAGGCACCTTTGCCAGCAAATAGTTTCACCTCTCTGCTCTTGCTCTGGGATTTGCTTAATCTCTGGTTGATAACACGACAAACAAAGCTATTAATGTAATAAAGACGTGATTACCCAGCTAATCATGCTTTATCCTCTGCTATCCTCTAGCTAACCTCTCCTCCTGCAAAGCAAGCCTTGGCAAATGTTGTTTGCAAGCTTGCTGGTTTCCGCAATAATATTTCACTACTAATTAGCAGGAATCCCAGGCTCTGGGAAGAAAGCTCAGTAAAGCACTTAGTAAAACACTTACTTAGTAAAAACATTGTGTGATAAGGCAGCATGGGGTGTGGGTAAAAGCAGGAGACTCAGAATTAGGAGGACTGGGCAGTTCTTAAGTCTACTAGCTTTGTGGCGTTAGCTGAGCCAAGCCCCTTCTCTGAGCCTCAGTTTACCCATCTACAAAATGAGAGGACTGTCCTCTAATTCTGACATTATAAAACTGTAGTTTCGTTAAGAGCAATGGGAGCAGATAGGCAGCCTATGACATTTAAAAAACTACTTTCAGTTGGGTTTATTTTTTTAACATCTTATTTATATTGGTATCTTTTTATGTCATCTTCATTTCCAAATGTATACCTTACCCCTCCCCTACCCATTGAGCCATGTCTTGGAACAAAAATTGAAATAGAAAGAGAGGAAAAAACCAACACCCAACATAGTAATGGTGTCTGACAAAATTCACAATATTTCCCACCTAGAGTCCCCCTGCTCCTTCAGAGAGGGGGAGGAGGATAAGACCTGAGACAGGATATTATGGAACACGTATCCTCTACCCCTCCCAGACCTTGCGAAATTGCGAGAACTACATCTGAGCATTTCCTAAGCCTGTTGTCTGAAATGTTCTTCTGCCATCACAAAGAAAGCTGCTGCTGATCTCCAGTGAATGGAGCAGCCCTTCCTTATTAGCAAGGGGTCTGATGAAAAGTGTACCTTTTCCCAGGTGGAATAAAAGACTGGAAGATCACCAGAAGGAGGGGGAAAGCTGAGGAACTTTTGTTCTCTGTGGAGGGTGGAAGAGCTCAGGGCAGATCTGATGACAAGGAAGGACACTGCCATTGCTGTTTGTCCTTTGTTCTCAAAGAAGACCAATGTCCTCACAGGCGATGTCTTGATTTATAGGTCAACTGGATTTAAACTAGGCAGAGTTGCACAAAGTCACCAGCCTCACTCACTCTTCCTGAGTCATCAAAGTCCAATGGCAGGACAAAAGTCTGAACAACTGGTGATGATCCGGGGGCAGTGGATGACCTTGGCAACTTTGATGTCTGACCAA
>CM053585.1:313395222-313419546 GCA_028646515.1 Pseudochirops corinnae | reverse complement strand
GTGAGGTGATGAAAGCCTGGAGCAGAATGGTGACAATGTTAAAGGAGAGAAGGAGTTACACGTGGGAGAGATCACAAAGGTAAAATCAACAGGCCCTTGGCAGCTGATTGGATATCAGGGGTGAGAGAGAAGGAGGAATCAAGGATGATTTGTGTGACTGAGAGGGTAGTGGTACTCTCAACAGAAATCAAGAAGTTAGTAGTTGGGGGGGAGGGTGTTAGAAGGGTTATAAATTCAGTATAGGATATTTTGAGATGAAGATATTGAATAGACAGTTGGCTATGCAAGACTGGAGGTGAGTACAGAGACTAGAGTTGGATAAGTAGATTTGAAAATCATCAGCACAGAAATGATAATGGCATTCATGGGATCTGATGAGATAACCAGTGAATTAGTATAGACTAGAGGGAAAAGAAAAGAGGTCCCAGGACAGAGTGTTGGGGGATACTCATGGTTAGTAAGCATGACCTCAATGAAGATTCAGCAAAGGAGAGTGAGAAGGAGCAGTCAGATAGGTAGGAGAAGAAATAGAAGACAATAGTTGCACAAAAACATAGAGAAAATGGGACATCAAGGAGAAGAGGGTGATCAACAATTCCAAAGGCTACAAACAGGTCAAGAAAGGTGAGGTTTGAGAAAAGGCTATCAGATTTGGCAAGTAAGAGAGGGTTAGTAACTTTGGAAAGAACAATTTCAGTTGAGTGGTGGATGAGGTAAGAAGTCAGACTTTTTAAATATTTTAGAAGAGAGTGAGAGGAAAAGAAGTAGAGGCACCTATTGTAGACAATCTTCTTGGAGAGTTTAGACATGAAAGGTAGGAGAGATGTGAGACAATAGATAGTAGAGATGGAAGGATCAAGTGAGAGTTTTTTTCAGAATGAGGGAGACTTAGGCATGTTTGCAGGCAGTAGGGAAGCAGCTAGTCAACAGAATAGATGATAGATGGGCCTAGAAAAGATGGGATGGAATGAGATCACTTATGAATGTAGAGGATACATCTCATCATGTGAGATGGGTGAAGGAGGAGATGGTGATAGAAGGCATCCATGAGATTGGAGATGAGGAGAGGGAAAGAACAAAGGGAACTTGGCAAAAGACTTCAATTTTTTCAGTGAAATCTGAAGTATTATTCCCAGATGAGAGGGGGGAGAAGGAGAAGCCATGGGAAGGTTAAGGAGGGATGAAAAGGTTTGGAAATGCCAGTCTGGTGAATGAATTAATTAGGAAGTTGTCAAAGGATCGCCTTGTTGCCAAGATGTCTCAGTTGTGATTGTGTAACAAATTTGTAGAGAATCCAATCAGTGTGGTTTTATGATTTTCTCCAGTTTTATTTGGCATCCTGTGAGTAGGAGTGAAGACATTATATGGTGGGAGTCATCCAAATGTGAGACTTGCCAGGGCAAAATCTGTAGACAGATTCAAGGGCAAGACAGTTGACAGAAGAGGACAGTATAGAGTTGAACTGGTTCGATATGGAGTCTAGATGGTGAAAGAGAGATCATAGCCAATTCTAGAGTGATAACCTGAGAAAGAACTAAGGGGTCAAGGGATCAGAGGTCATGGTGAGGATGAAGAACAGGATTTGATGTTGTAAGGTAGAGAGAGAGGTAAGAAATTGTGTTCAGATAAGAGGAACTCAGAGTTCACAGACATGGAAGTGAAGCATTAATGAGTGATTGCAAGATCATGTGTGTGAACATTTCTGTCTGTGGGGAAAAGTAGGTCATGAGAAATGAACAAATTGAGGAACTGGGAGGTGAGAAGTCCCCTAGTATGAGAGCAGCAGCTGCAAAGGAAAGAAAGACTGTGATCTAGGCTCTGAATTCAATGAGGAAAGGAGAATTTTGATTGGATGATAGATATGGATTGAGTGAACCTTCAAGGAGAAGAGGTTACTGAGTGGAGGCTGTAGAGGGAGAGTCTGGAACCAAAATTGGTGAATAAACAGGCTGCCAACGTGGTTGTTTCATTTCACTTACCCTGAGGTAATACCAGCTTAGCTTGTTTTAATGCTTGTTAGCGAAGTCATTCTTGTCAGGCAGTGCAGTTCAGTGGTCATGGAGTCAGAAGACAGGAGTTAAAGTCTCAGCACTGGTTCTTACCACCTTGTGTGTTTAACACCTCTATACTATATATGCAGAGTTCCATAGGCAATTATGGCTAAGGAACCTATCAATGGCCAAGTTGTGGTTGTGGTTTGTCCTTCATATTTGAAGAAGACCTTGACACCAGGGAGATGATGACATGACTTGCAATTGACTTTGTTTTGAGTGAGTGAGGGCTGTGCAAGGGTCAGATATTCATCAGGATGACTGGAGATGACCCAGGATGCAATGGGAGACACTGGTTCTTTTAAGCTAAGGTCTTTTAAAGTTCTCACTGTGAGTGAGGCAACACCCATTCAGTGAATAGGCCACTTTAAGAAGTGAGTCAAAGGATGGTCCCTTTAATTAAAAAAAAAATCAAACTGGGAGGGGAAGACCCTGAGGGTTGCTGGCCAAAAGAGAAATTGTTCCTCTTTATATCCACTCTGAGGCAGGGGGGCCCCAAAACAGTGGCCAAGTATGTGATAGAGAAATCAGAGATAATTTGGGATATAAAAGGGTACAGAATTTAAATGAAGAGAGAAAGAGGTTGGGGAAGCAGTATCCTGGCATGCGTCTGAAAGCCAGGTGGGAAGGAAAATTTGAAGATTAGAAAGGAAAGCAAGGACATTACTGTCTAGGAGGGATGTCAGTGCTAGGTTGCTGCCCAGCCCATGCTATCTTGGAGAGGTATGATAATAGTGGACAGGGCACCAGAGTGGAATCAGGAAGGTATTGGTTCAAATCTCACCTAAGATATTTATTTTGTGATACTAGACAAATCATTTAACTTCTCTGGGCTTCAGTTACCTCATTTGTAGAAATGAGAGGATTGTACTTTATGATCCTACGACCTATGTCCCCCTAGATAAGCACTCTAAGCTACTCCCAGCTGGAAGTACTGAGATCTGAATGTGCTGTCTGCTGCTGAGTATCTAGACGTGGGGAAAATTTATGTGTCAATGACAAGTGAACCCACAAGGGCTTATGATGTCCACAGGGGTACCAAGAAAGGGAATGGGCAGAGAAAAGATTTGGGAGTCATCTGTTTAGAGCTTGTGATTCAATTGTTGGGGCAGTTGAAATCACTGAAAGAGAGAAGGTAGAGACAAGTCCAAAGCCCCACAACTAGGAAGTGGAAAAGCCAATATTGCTGACTCTAAATTCAGCTCCCTTTTTTCTGTTCCAAGCACAAGATGGTGAGAAGAAAGGAAAAGTGGACATTGGATGGCCCCTTGTTAGGAAGGATATAGAAGGGATTCCTGGAGGGGAGGGGGTGTTTAATTAGGGATCTCTGGAGTTCTTTTCTTCTCTGAGAGTGTAATTCTAGTTATGAGACATGAAATGATTTTCCAGGCCAAGGTAGGGAAGAGAGTTGCTTATCACTAAGTACTACATTATATAATTCTTAATGGGAATTCAATAGAAATTAGCAAATGATTCCAACATAGCCCTCCAGGGAAAGATGGCCTAGAACCTGGCAGACCAGAAGAAATATTTCCTCCTTCTTGAATAACAGGATTATTTCAATCTTCCTAGCACAGGGAGAAAATTAACCTTGGACAGATAAAACATCTGGAACATATTTGATTCAATTTAAGTCTCCCTTAGGTTTTGTTTTTTTGTTTTTTTCTATAAAAACAAACATTTATTCAAGATAGAGTTGACTGCTGTCACATTGAAAAGGGAAATCACAGGACTCAACTGGGAAACTGCTGGAGCCCTGGATCAAATGGAGAATGACATGGAACCAGAGGATCTGGGGTCCAAAGGAAGGGCTATTGTGTGGAAGAGGGATTAGGCTTGGTCAGTTTAACTAAAGGACAGAAAAAGAAGCTAGGGAGTACAAAAAGGCAAATTTAAGCTTGATATCAGGAAAATCTTCCTAATAATTTGCTGTTTGGCTGTGTCTGACTCTTCATGACCCCATTTGCGGTTTTCTTGCAAAGATATTAGAGTGGTTTGCTATTTTCTTCTCCAGCTCATTTTACAAATAAAGAAACTGAGGCAAACAGGGTTAAGTGACTTGTCCAGGGTCACACAACTAATAAGTGTCTGAGGCCAGATTTGAACTAAGGAAGATGTGTCTTCCTGACTCCAGGGGCAGCTCTCTATCCATTGTGTCACCTAGATGCCCAATTAACAATTAGAGTCATCCAAAAGTGGAATGGGCTGCCTGGAGCAGTGAGGAGTTCAGCCTTCTTTGGGGAGCCTCCAAAGAAGGCATACCTTGGAAGATATATTTTTGGGGTTGTACTGGATTATGTCTAAGAACCCTTCCAAGTGATACTCCGTGATTCTGAGTATCTTTTTCTTTAAAGTTTCATTGATTTGTTTTGGTTTTGCATTACAAAAATTTATAGATTATACCCCATGGCAGGGCTGTTGGGAGACTGAGTGTTAAATTTTCAGTGTGGGCATTTACACCTCAGAAATTGGCAAATGCTGTAAGTCAGGACTTGATGTACTGTTTAGTTCATTGTCTAGCCTTAAGAAAGTAATGGAGAAAATGTTAAGCATGCAGATGAAAATTAAAAGTTTGTCTGGCACACATTTCCCACCTAAAAACTCATTGTTAAACATTCCTGCCACCATAAGAAAACTGAGAACAAAGTAAAACAGATAAATGAAGTAAAACTAATATTAAAGGGCTTCATTTGACAGTTCATGCAACATTGCATATCTATAGCACTCTCTTTTTTAAGTGAACAGAAATCTATTTTCTCTCCCTCCCACTTTCTTACACCACCATAAAAAAAGAGAAAAAAATTCTTGTAGGAATTATGAATAGTCAAGCAAAACAAATTCCCTCATTGGTAGTATACTTCTCATTTTGCAACCAAAATCTATCATCTGTCAGGAGATGGAAAGCTTGTCCCTTCCCTTGGGTCCTTTCCATCCCTACCATTTCTAAGGATGTTGTAGCAATGTTCTGATGAAGCTTCTTTGGGTCACATTGACTAGAAGGCATCCTGATAGCTCCCTGGTCTGCCTTTGTGAACTCTGCTGAGGTTGGGGGCGGGGAGGGTAAAGAAGACACCCACCCATAAGGAAAGAACAAAGAAGGTGAATCTCAGATCACAGATATTGCAGTAGTAGTGAATGGGATTCAGACACCAGAGAAATAGAAAAAAATTGGGGGTAGTTGTCTCAGTACCCTTCCCCCTAGCTTGCCTATAATGCAAGTGGTTTCAGTACTAGTTAATTATTAGATAGAAATCTCATCTAGCTTAATTGACTTGAAGACAGAGTTCATCAGATCAGTGTCACATGTGGGTTCAATGTGAAAATGTGCCTGGTGTAGACTTTTCCTTTTTCATGACTTTGAGGATATCTCTGATCCTACCCAGTGATGATGATGATGATGATGATGATGATGATGATGATGATGATGAAGATGATGAAGAAGATGATGATGATGATGACATTTGTATGGCACTTACTATGTGTCAGACACTGTGCTAAGCACTTCACAATTTTGTACTCTATACCCTGATATCTTGCTGATTTCAAGATTACTGTTTAAACAGATGATTAATACCTGTATTACATGCATTATTCTCAAAATCTGAGAAAGACACTCTATCAAAGTCTTTTATGATACAAATATGCTCCTACTAACCAAACCAGTGAAGGGTTAAGCAAACTAAAAGAACTAAAAACCAATATAATTAAGAATGTCTACTCAAAGAATTTAAATTGAGCCCCTGCAAAAAAAAAAAATTATAGCAATGTATCCAAAAAAGCATCCACTATAATCAAGTGAGAGTTATACCATGAATGCAAGAGTAGTAGGGATTACAAAATACTCTATAAAGTGCAATTCCACTTACATAAGGATGTTTTAACTTTAAGAAAACAATTATAATAATTAAACAACTAAAAACAACATTCAAAAGCATATAATCATATAAATGGATTCAGACAAAATAGTTGCAGACAAGGTACAACTACCATTTAGGTTTTAAAAAAATACAAAGGATGGACACAGAATGATCTCAAATTATTTATCAAAAATTCCAAATAAACATATACACACACACACACACATATACATACATACATACACACACAATGCTAGAAATTTTAAAATAAATAAAGGAATAAAGCGATAATGGCCTACTGTTATTTTACATAGTTCTAGAAATTCTAGCAATAACAGTAAGACAAGATAAGAAAATTAAGGGCATAAAAATAAACAGAGACAAAAAATTTCTGTAATGATGGCACAGTGATTTACTTAGACAATCTTAGGGAAAAAGCAAAAAAACAAATGGAGATAATAGCGTTAGAAAGGCAGCAAGAACCCTCCCCCCCCCCCCAAATCAACAATATTTCTCTTGATGAAAAAAACAACCAAATACAAGAAGGATGACAGAAAAGGAAGTCCTATTCAAATAACCAGGAAATGCATAACATATCTGGAGGGGTCAATCTACCAAAGTGCACTCGATATTTGTATAGATATAATTATAAAATGTTCCCTGAAGAATAAAGAGCAACTTAAATAATTGAAGGGAAATTCAGTGCTCATGGCTTTTCCATGCTAATATCATTAAATGACAATATTACTAAAATTAACTTATCTATTTAGTATTATGTCAATCAAACCACCAAAGAGGATATTTTACAGAATTAGACAAAATCATAACACAATTCATTTGGAGGAACAAAATATCTGGAATATTAAGAGAAATAATGAAAATAGTTAGGAATAAAGAAGGAATAACATTTCCAGGTTAACTTCATAAAGCAGTAAAAATGCCTGGTACTTTTTAATGTCTCTCCTACACCTTTGTTTTCATTTCAAATTTTCTTCTCTACTTTAGTCTTTTCATCAGCAATGTTTAAATGTTCTCTTCTGTTGAAGATTCATTTTTTTTTTCCTTTCTGGGCTTATGCTTAGTCTTATTGGATAAATTATTTTAAACATAAGGTTTTGCACTTTGCCTTTTGGAATATTATATTCCAAGATTTTCTTTACCTAAAGTTAGTTGCAGAATAGTCTTTTATGTTTCTGAAAGTGGTTCTTTAGTAATTGACATTTTTCTTTTCAGTTGTTGCAATATTTTTTGCTTTGACCAAGAAGCTCTGAATGTTGACTAATTCCTTCTTTGGTGTTTTCAATCTAGGATTTCTCTCAGGAGGTGAGTGATTACTTTTTCCCACTATTTTTACTTTGTTCTAATATTTTTAAAGTTTTCTTTTATCATTTCTGAAAATATGGTGTGTAAGTTTTTATTTGGTCATTGTCTTCAGAGAGTCTAGCAATTCTCAAATTATCTTTCCTTGACCTGTTCTTCAGGTCAATTGTTTTTGATAGTAGATACCTTACATTTTCTTCTATTCTTCAATCTTTTTACTTTGTTTTAGGATTTATTATCTCCTGGGGTCATTAAGTTCTATTGGCTGTATTCTACTTTTCAGGGAGTTGTCTATCTATGTTAGGTTATCTATCTTCTGTCCTAAGTTATTTATTTGGCCTCTATGTTTTTTTCCTCTGGAACTTTTTCCATTTTAAAAAATCAATTGATTAATTAATTAAATCTCCAACTACATATATTCTGAATACTCTTATAACCCTCATGGGCAAATCACTTTTTAAAAAATTTCTCAGAAATTCTGTTTTTAGTTTTTATGGAGTTACCCTCTTTTGGGTATTTATTAGCTCTAAACCCTAGGGCATTTCTTAACTCATAGTATATTTTCATTATGATGAGTGTTTTCTTCTGATTACTTATGTCTGTAGTCTCAATTCTAGGTTTGAGACTTTGTGCCAGGGTCAAGTTACCTCTCCTACACATACACACAAACACGCACACACACACACACAGGGCGTTCATGCCCTGATATGACAAAGCTTCCCCCATGACCTGATTGGCCTCAGATTCTTCCTCCCTGCTCCTACCCAACATGAGATAAACCCAGGACAAAAATTCCCTGAGACCTGACTGGTCCTGGCTTCCCTTATGCAGCTTCCTAGTTGTCTAGGTACATAAAGAGTCAAAGCCACATGGAGTCTGGATCTCTCAAACTTGGTAAATGCCTAAAACTACAGATGCCATCATGTCCTGATATCCTACACACTTCTGGATGGACATGGGGTAAGAGGCAGGTGCAGAAAAGCTAAGCATTTGTACATCTTTGTTGCATATGCCTGCTATTTGGGCAAAGTAAACCTCTTTTGTTATATATTCAGGGTCTTATGATTGCCTCATTTTATCCCAACATTGAACGTGAACTAAGGGGGTTCTGGTATGAGAACCATGCCTGCAAAATCCAGTTTGGTTTTATCCCTGATCTCTGGAATTCCTGTCCCTGGTTTCAACCTTCCCTAGCATATCTGTGCTCAGAGAGTTAGCATGCTTCAGGTCCCCTTAAGTGTCCCTAGTAAGCTCTATAGGCTTCCAGATCCCTTGGATTATCCCTGACCCAGAGCTCTGTAAGTTTTAGGGACCCTCTCACATCCTTGGTCAGAGGACTCTGGGCTTCTGTGACCCCTAGAACTAACCTAGTCAGGGGTCTTTGTATTTCCAGGCCCTCCCCCCCTCCCCATATCACTGCTTAGAGTGATGTGTACTTCAAGTCTCCCTGAAGCATCCCAGTCAGATGAGAGGTTTGGAGCCCGTTTCTCAGCTGTCTTCCCTAAATAGGCCTCTCTCTCTCTCTCTCCATGTCAGTATTCTTCTGGTTGTTTTTTTGGTGCCGCTCTGGGCTGGATGGGGGAGTTTAGTGTTGTTTCTCTTTGGAATTCATGATTCTTATTTGGTCAAGTGCTCATTTCTTATCTTTGCTAGAAAATATGTGGGGGAGCTGGGTTCCTGTACAACTTTTCATAACACCATTTTAACTGAAAGTCTAGGAAGTGAATTCTCCTCCTAGGAGAAATAACAGAGATGATTGCAAAAATAAATTAAAAAATAATTTGATAACATAAAAACAAAAAGCTTTTGCATGCACAAAATTAATATAAATTGGGATAAGAAAGTGACCACCTTGAAAAAAATTTATGTCAAATATTTCTGATGAAAACCTCATTCAAAATACATAGAAATTAACAGAAATATATAAAAACAAAAGCAGTTCTCTAATAGACAAGTAGCAAAAGAAAGTGAATAAAGAGTTCTGAAAAGAATTACAATCTATTAACAACCATATGAATAAATCACCTGAATCACTAAGTAGAGAAATTTAAATTTAAAAAATTTATAACGTTTTACTTCACAGCAAAAAAAAAATTGGTAAAGATGACAAAAGATGGGAATAATCAATGTAGAAAGAGTTGTAAAAAATGAGTACACTAATGTATTGTTGGTGGAGCTATGAATTGATCCAACTATTCTGTAAAAATTGTAAGGGTCACAAAATAGGTACCAGATTGCAAGTGGTGATGTTGAGACACAGGGAGGAGTGAGGCCTGGGAATTAGTTGGGTCACGTAGAAGTCAGAGAATACTGCACGGTTCCTGGCCAGGGGATATTGCACTGCTCAAGACTTTCTTACGTGGGATATCTGAGGTTCCCGACTGACGTCTCCACACCCTGGGGTCTTCATGCCATTGTGATTACAATTCCCCTTTCACAATTTACCTCCTCTCTCTCAATCCCGCTCAGCTGGGCTGTGTCACAGGTGGTTTGTGGATCTGGGGTAGATGAAAGGATCCAAGCCTTGGAGGGGCAGGAGGCCTTAGAGTCCTGCTATAAGGCTTCCTGGGTTTAACATCAATAAACTCTCTTAACATATACCCTCCAGTGTTACTTTCTTTAAAGAGAAAACACCAGCGTCTTCTCCCTTGTAAAGGTAAGTACCTACTGCCCCTTCAGGCAGGGCTGTGAACCCTGACAAAAAACAATTCAGAATTGTGGAAAGAATGTGACTAATATGCCCTTACACATTTAGCCAGTCCATGCACTTATAGTTATATGCCCCATAGGGTCAATGAAACAAAAAAAAAAGGACTCCATATTCAACACACTAAAATATTTATAGCAGGGCTCTTTGTAGTAGCAAAGAACTAGAAACAGAGCAGATATCCAGCAATTGGGAATGGCTAAACAAATTTGCCTACGTCATCTAGTAAAGTCCTATCCCAGACATACTTCACTCCCTGGCTATCTTTTCCACAGCTACCTTGCCCTATTCCCTTTGCAATTCTTGATATGTAATAAAATTAAATCCATTATAGTTCTTAGAAACAGAATGAATACCTACTTCTCCATAATTGAAATCATCGTAACTATAATTTTTCAAGTCAAAATACCCCTACTTGAGCCCCATATTCAATGTAAGTTGTTTAAGGTGAAAATCTATTTTTAGATTTGTAGCCACAGCGTAGCACACAATGAGTATTTAACCAGTGTTTTCTCATTGATTCACTTATTCACTCATGGAATGGAATAGTCCAGAGCTATCAGTTTTATGAACCAATGAACATGAATACAGAAAAGCATGAGAAGGTACATCAACTGATACAAAGTGAAGGGAAACCAGGAGAACAATATATATGAAGAGTACAACAATGTAAATTAAAAGAACAACAAGACAATTGCAATGGAATGCTGTTAGTCAAAAACATTTTAAAGTGCCTACTATGTGCCAGTCACTGTGTTAAGCACTGTGTAACAGAATACAATTACAAAAAAAGGAAGGAAGGAAGGAAGGAAAGAAGGAAGGAGGGAAAAAGAAAAAGAAAGGAAGGATGGAAAAAGAAAAAGAAAGAAAGAACGAAGGAAGACAGACAGTCCTTGTCCTCAAAGAACTTATAATCTAAAGGGAGAAGACAATGTATTTAAAAAAAAAAAACCTAAAAGATGAGGAAGGAGAAAAGGAGAAAGGTACCCTACTTAGGGATATGGTGAAAAAATCAGAAAAGTCCCATAATAATGGAGCTCATGGTCGTATCCTCCAATCAGAGGGACAGAGAGTAGGGCTGAGATAGAGTATCAAGGCTGATGGGATGTTAGAAGGAGATGGAGTTATCCCAATATTGAGCTTCCTATGGCTTAGTATTAGAAAAGTCAATCAAAGAAGTTCAAAAGTAGCACAGCCACTCCACTCTTTATCTACTACTCTTGCATGATTGGAACAAGATGTCCCTCCCAAGTAAATCTCATCACCATGCTCCTAACTCAAAGCCTTGACCAATACCACCTCCCCCAACCTCCTCTCCCTTCTGTTTGCAGGACTAGAGGATGGAGTACCAAACTCTTCCCAGTGCCTTCTTTTATAGAGGACAGAAACTGGACTTTTCCTACTCATTCCAATGCTCATTTGCTACTCTGCCTGGTTCTTTTGTGTATTGTCTCCCTATCCTGCCCTCCCTGCCCCTTGCCCCCATTAAATTCTAAACTTCTTAAGGTCAGGAATTGTTTTTATTACTTGTATCTCCATTGCTTAGCACAATCCCTAGCACATTGTTGCTGTTGTTCAGTCATGTCTGACTCTTCTTTGTGACCCCATGGCCCATGGAATTTTCTTGGCAAAGATATGGAGTGGCTTGCCATTTTCTTTTCCAGTTTTATGCAGGCAGGGGTTAAATGACTTGCCCAGGGTTAGGCAGATAGAAGTATCTGAGGTCAGATTTGAACTCTGATCTTTCTCTCTATCCATTGTGCTGGATAGCTGCCGCACCCCCTTGCCAAACACATAGTAGGCATTTAATGAGTTGTTTGGGGTTTTTTTATGAATTCTTTATTGGAATGGACTTTAGTCAGGTGAGAAACGAGGAGATATTAAATGATAATGGCTAACCTTAGCCTCAAAGATATATGAGACAGCACATTCCCCTGCTTCTTGCCAGAGGTGGTGATAGTGGGAAGGGAGGTGTCCATTGGTTTGGAGCATTACATATCATGTTAGACTTTTTTAATAGCTTTGCTAAACCTTTTGAAAATTCTTTATTATGGTGGCCCTTTGTGAGAAGGGAAAGAAGCATTGGTTTATAAAGATGCTGTTAAAACAGAAGATATCAATAAAGTGTATTTGTAAAAAATAAAGATTTTTCAATGATGTTGCCAGACCCACACTGATGTATTTGAAAATAAGGGGTAAAAGACCATCATGTCCATGGTGTTATTGTCTCTCTCCTAACTACTGTCTCAACTCTACCGGAAAGAATAGATATGGACTCAGCAGTTACTGACTCAGTGTTGCAATCATAAAGGCCGTGCCCTGTGGTGTTCCCTACACTTAGTGATTTCAGAGAGACCACTACCCAGCTCTGTGCATGAGATTTTCACAGAGACAGACACAAGACGGAAACCCAAACATAGGCTGAAGATGACAGAGCTTTCTTCCATCAGTGTGGCATTAGACAAAGGTCTACTTCCCTTTCCAGAAAATTCCTACACAAGAATGCCATGACAATGATATGAAAATGGGCACCATACCCCTTCTCCACGACATAGAAAGTTCTAGTCCTTTTCACAGAGTCCAAAATCCTCAGGCTTTTTGTTGCTTTGGGGGAGGGGTGTGAGTGTGTGTGTGTGTGTGTGTGTGTGTGTGTGTGTGTGTGTGTGCAGGGAGCAGGTAGAATGAAGCAGACAATTCTTAAACTTTGTCTCCTTTCAAACAATACCGAATATCTTTCACTTGACCCAGCCCAATATTTACTGATTTAAGAATCCTGGAACCTGGGGTTTCTTGTTGTTGTTTGTCCTTCATTGTCCAAGAAGACCAATGATATCAGTAAAGGGCTGTCTTGATTTGCAAGTGAATTGGATTTAAGTGAGGCAGTTGTTCAAAGTCACCAGTCTCACTCTCTCCTCCCAGAACCATCTGGGTCTAGTGCCAAGACACAGAAGGATGCCTGGTGATGGCCCCAGATGCAGTGGGAGGCTCAGGCCTTTTTAAGCTGAGGTCTTTCCCAGGTCTGTTTGTCTGAGGCAACACTATTTAGTGATTAAAGGAAAGGTAACAAATGAGGCAAAAGATGGCTTAGTTTGCCTTTGGAAAAGAATCAATCAAGCCTGGGGTTTATTGAGTAACTGAAGGGGCTGTCTCCTAATCTTATATATCTTTGTAATAAGCTTTATTTAAAATTACAATTAGGATGCATTCCTAATGTAGTTGCTTCCTGAACCTCTAGACGACATGGGATCTTCTAACCAGATATAAGAACTTAAAAAGTTACAGGGAAAACCAGCCTCTCTAGAGGTTTACTGAGAGTCTCTCTGCCACAGAAAGGTCTCACCAGGTTTCCTTCATCTTTCTCTTTCTAAAACACTTGCTTTAACTTCTGCAGTAAAATGGTCCAGCTTAATGAGGTCATAGGTTTTTCTAATTCTATACACTCCATATGGCGGCATTGGAGAAAGAGAGTGAACAGAGACCCCTCTTAAGGTTATTAGTGACAGCTAATGTTTTCCTCAACCTGATGACAAGTAACATGTGGAGTTAGGGAGGGTGGGGGGTACATTGAGTCAATGATAATCCCAGAGACCTGGTCTCAGGCAGCACCAGGAACCCAGCCTGGTCCAGGGGAAGATTGGAAAACAAGCTACTGGGTGGTGACAAGGAGATCTTCCCTTTTGAAAATTTCTTGCTACGCAAAGAGAGATTGTATTTCATTCCTCCCCACCCCCACCCCAACAGCCCTGGAGCTGCCCTTGTTTCCCTAATTAGTGTATGATGGCCACATTCCCGGGTGCTGGAGGAGGCCATATCACAAGGGATAAGTCCCGGCTTTAATTTAGCTTGGCTAAGGGCGGGCATCTGCCTCCCCATCACCACTGACTGGTTTTAATTGTTTCTCCTTGACAGCAGGTCACATGAGTATTGGCTTTTTAATTAGGACTGAAATTTCTTCCCAACCTTGGGAAATTATTTAATTTCAATATTTCTTTTGCTCAGATCTGGATCCCGCCCCTCTTCCAGACCCTCTTAGCCCTTTCATACAGGCACAATCTCTCCCCTTTCAAGCATGAATCCCCCATGGGCTTCTCCTGCCCTTCCCTAAACCCTCCCAGGTCTTGCTGAGATGTTTTGAAAGGATCACAATGAATATTCAAGTCTCCAAGGAAGATATCAGCCCTCACCTCACCCCAAATCTGCTGGGGTCCCAAAGCCTCCTGTACTCACTTCATCAGACCAAGCTCAGGATCACTGTTCCTTCCACCAACCCCACTCCCACTCCCAGCCCCAATGACTCTTCTCGCTTCCCTTCCAAATCTTAACTGCCCTTCCAAGCCTCTTTCTCCAGGAAGTGCTCTTAGAGATACAGCTTGGCATTGTGAGAAAAGCAAACTAGACTAGAAGTCAAAAGACCCTAGGTTATGTACTGGCTCCATCACTCCCTTCATGACTTTAAGCATATCATTTCCTAACACTGAACTCAAAGTGAGGGAGCAGTACTAGATATCATATGTACCTTAGATGGTACAATGGATAAGAGCATCGGACTTTGAGAGTCAAGAAAATCTGAGTTCAAATCCAGCTCTAGACATTTGCTAGCTATGTGACCCTGATCAAGTAATTTAACCTCCATTTGCCTCAGTTTCCTCATCTGTAAAATGAATGTAGTAATACCTCTCAGGATTGTTGTGAGAATAAAATAACATAATATTTGTAAAAAAGGTTTTTCAGACCTTAAAATGCTGTGTAAAAGCTTGCTATTACGTTTTCATAAAGTCCTTTCCAGTTCTAACATTTGATGAGCCTGAGATCATTCAGGCCAATCTCCTCTCTCCACAGATAGGTTGCCACAAAGACAACAAATATGCATTAAGTGCCTGCTGTGGGAAGGCCCTGTGCCAGAGACTGGCGAAGGTACAAAGTTTAGCTAAGATGCCATCTGGTCTCTGCTCTAGTGGAACTTAATAGAATAGAGGATTAAGGCACAGACACAAGCTACTATAATATGCAAAGTTAAGTGGTAAGTGCTTTAGAGAGTCCTACAACAGGAAAAGAAAAAGAAAAAGAAAGCTTAGACAAGATTGGAGGGAGGAGGTCATTAGCAAAAAACTGTGGAAGCTTGAATCATGAGCCAACAAGCATTTCCTAAGCTAAAAACAAAAACAAAACCCAAACTACTAAATAAATAAATAGATAGATAAGCAAATGAATAAATATATAAATGATCCAATGAATGAATGAATGAAGCGATCTTAGATTCAGAGAAGGCAAGGGACTTGCCCAGGATCCCACTGCAAGTTAGTTACAGAGCTAGGGCAGGTCTCCCGGCTCTTTGTATATCTTCCTACCCTTGGGAGAATTGATGGTTAAATTTTTATTGTGACCACATACATTTTTGGAAATCATAATACAAATCAAGACTTGATTTATTGTATTGTTGATTGTCTAGGGGCTTAATAAAGAGATGGAGAAAATGTTAATAATGTATTTTAAACTTAAACATGCTCCATGTACATTTGTCTCCTCAAGAGAGCTGGTTGTTAAACATTTACCAACATATCCCAGACCCTGGCACTCTCTCTTTGTCATTGTGTCAAAGACAAATTTTCTGGACTTAACTATTTGTTGTTCCAGAGACAGTCTGGAAGAAAAAGCCTTATCAAAAGCTTTGAAAAAATATGAACCAAGAAAATGAAGTAATCTCTTAGGATTCTTCCTGGAGAGAATGTAAGACCCCAGCGACCACTACATGAATGAAGCCAAGACTGATGGCTAAGGTAGAGTCAAAGCATGGGCAAGAAGAGTTGTAAGGATTCTGATGAGGGAGTGATTACCCCCAGCTTTGAAATAAGAGCAATTGACATTTCTGTGGGGTAGTAGCTACACCCATATCCCCTTTCCACAGAGAAAATGAAGATCCAGGAAAATGAAATGATTTGAAATCAAGGTCTTCTCTCTCCAAGGTCCTCTGTCTCCAAAGTCTTTCTGCCATACTAGTTTTCCTTCCTGACTTTTTTCTTTCTAAAACAAATGAATAAAGAAGAAATCTGAACAGCAAATTGTGGGTCTCTCAGTTATTCATTTCTATAGTAAGTCTAATGATATACTGTTTTCCCTAATTAGGTTCTGTTCATCACTTGGAGGCAGAAAAGAGAGGTGAAGCATACAGCCAGAAGAGAATTCAAGTCTCTAGCACATTGAAGGCAAAGCTCAACTTCCATTAAGTGACATTGAGGCCACTGCATGTGTTATCCTCTCCAGTCCTGGACTAAGAAGGCAGATCCTAAAGCTATTGCCCTGCTCTAGCTGATTTCGAAGCACGTGTGGGAGAATGTTTTGGAACCAGAAGGGACTTCAGAGAACAGAACATATAGAGACGGTGCATTTTAAAAATGAGAAAACCAAGACCAAAGGAGGGGAATGTGTGAATAAATGGATGAAAAACCACTTATTAAGTGCTTACTGCTTATCAATACAGTAAGTGCTAGAAATCTAAATAGAAAAATGAAATAGTTTCTGTTTTTAAGGAGCTTATGGGGAAAACTACATGTGTGTATACACATATACATACATATACAAACATGTATGCATGTATACATACAATACTATATGTATGTGTGTATATATGGGGTATGTATGTGTATGTATACACATATATCTATATATACAGACATTACATATGTATACACTATATGTGTGTATATATGCATGTATATATGTGTGTATATACATATAAACACATGCACATGCATATATTTTTTTTATTTAAAACAAAATTTGCGATAGAGTAGAGGAAAAATCTGGCCTGGAAGTCCTAATAATTTAACGGTAGGGCAGATGTCAAGGTCCAGGGGTCCTTGAGGTGCATTGGCAGGTCAGATGTCAGTGCCGGGGTCCTGGAAGGTAGAGCAGCAGAGTAGATAATAAGGTCAGGTCTGCTGTTTCTCCATCTTAGCAAAAAGATTATATTTGGTGACTCCCAGCTCAGCCAAGCAGTGTGCTGGCACTGCAGTGTGGATGGCCTAGAAAGGTCTGGTTCATCACCGTTGGAAAGCTATAAGCTTACACACAGCTAGTGCCCGAGGCTGCATTTGAGCCCAACATGATGGGTCTTCATGCCTTCAGGCCCAGTGCTTTATCCACTGTGTCACCTGGCTGCCCCAAAATAAGAATGCTTTGAGTAAATCCAGGACCTGGGAGGACCCAATACTCCTTGCAAGCATCTCCAGCATTTCTAAAGGTATTGGGGCAACATGTCCCTTCTCTCTGGGACTCAGTCATTCCCATTTTGCAAGATAAGTGTTGGGTTTGATCAACTCTGATCCATCTTACTTTGGAAATCAGTACCAGGTCGATGGAAGAACTGATGGCAAACCTAGGTCAGAGGGAGCCAGGGCCAAAAAGGGCCCAGAGAATTTCTTCAGTTCTCACTCTCTTCTGGAATGAATCTTCCCACAATCTTTTCTCCTTCTCACTTCCTTCCACTGTCTCTCTGCACATCCTTCTGTTGCTTCTTCCTTGTCTCTCCTACCATGTTCCTTGCGATTTCTCTCCTTGTTTCTCCTTTTCTTTCCTCTTTTCTTTTCTGTTTCTCTCTTGTCTTGTCCTAAGCCCCATTCCTGTTCTCTTTTTCTTTCCCCTCATTCTCTTTAAAAAAATCTCTTCCCCTTAAGGGAAAAAAAAAGGGAAAAACTTTTTTCATCTCCTCTCCCTGCTTTCATCTCCCTTTTTCTCTCCCCTCCTCTTTCTCCATTTTTTTTCTTTTCCCTCTCTTTCCTTCATTTTTCTATCTCAACTTCCCCTTATCTCCACTACCCTGCTCTCTTCCTTTCCTTCCTAATCCCCTCCCCCATTGCCTTGCCAGGTCTCTCTCTCTCTCTCTCTCTCTCTCTCTCTCTCTCTCCTTCTCTCCCTCCCTCTCCCCACCTCTCCTGTTTAGGAAAGAAAACAAGCTCTTTTCATTGCTTCCAGGCAGAGTGGTCTTCAAGGCCCCAGTCAGGGGAGGCCGTTAACGAAGGCATCTGCTGGGTGGTTTCTCCTAAGCACTTGCCTGACCGGAGAAATTCTTAAAAGGAAAATTCTCACATTAAAGCGTCTTTTGAACACAGTCTGAATGAACAGCTAATAGGTTGCAGGGGCCCAAGCTGAATTATAGGAGAGATGGATTTTAAAAAACCTGATGAATCTTTCATTTGGTCTCCAGGCAACATTCCCAGTGTTCTTGAGGAGGCTTAACAGGCCTTGATGGAGGGTGAGGTGGGCACTCTGGGCTGATAAATTACCATCATTCTCTCCTCCCCTCCTGTCCCTCCTCCTCTCACCATGAGTTTATGGGTATTATAGACCCAGGAGGGTCATAAAGACAAAATCTGCAATGCTATGTATATAATATTACCTTTCTGGGAGGCAAATATTTACTTTTGAGGTAGCTAAGAGCAGGGTGCTTGCTGGTTAAATGAGCCCCAGCTCTCTCAGTCCAGGGGATAGAACAACCTTGAGCATTAATCCTAAACCCTTTGGCCACTTTCAGGTTAACACTAACTGTGCCCTTCTCATCTTCCTCTCTTCAGAGCACCAGGGAGCCCAAGGTCTCCATCAACTTCAGGACTCATGTCTGACAAGTGGGGATAGCTGTGCAGCAGCCCTCCTCCTGATCATAGTATTCTAGGACAAAGCACAGGAGGAAATTTGGAGATTATCTAATGTAACCCCTTCATTTGATGAGTAAAGAAACTGGGGCCCAGAAATATTCTTTGCTCAAAGCTGTGACACCAGGGCACCAAATTTGATGTTCTTCCCTCTCTGGCTCATAGTGTATAGAAGGAATCCTGAGTTTAGAGTAGTAAAATCTGTCCTCTCTTCTTGCCCTTCTACTTACTAGGTGAGTGACCTTAGGAAAGGTGAATAACTTCTCAGGTTTATACCTCTAGATGATAGGGATAACTATAACTTCCTCAACTCCCTTCATAGCATTGTTACAAGGATCAAATGAGGGAAGGTCTATGAAAGTGCTTAGAAGATTAAGAAGAGTTAGGGTTCTTATTAGTGGGAAAGAATAATATTAACCCTCTTTTGATAGTCTCCTCCTCCTGAGGAAAGGGCATGGAAGGGAGTCTAGGACATCCCAGAAGTTATGCCAGCAGAGTTTTAATTCAAATTGGTCTTATCAGAGACATTCTCTGGGCCCTTTTTGGCCCTGGCTCCCTCTGACCTAGGTTTGCCCTCAGTTTAACCATCGATCTAGTGCTGATTTCCAAAGTAAGATGGGTCAGAATTGATAGGCAGAGAGGTCTTGTATATGGACCCAGTTGTGGACAGACACGTGTATTTGTCATCTGTAAAAGAACCTGGCTAAGCAGAGAGAGATTCAACCACATCACCAGGTTTGGTGCTTTAAGCAAAGCAAAGATGCAAAGCATCTCACACATCTACATTGGAGCCTCAGAGCAACCCTAGCAGGGAGGTGTCATTTTTACCTCCATTTTACAGGTGAGGAAACTAAGGCTGAGGGATGTTAAAGGATTTACCCAGAGTCACCCACACATCTTCTAAGTGTCTGGGGCAGGATTTGAACCCCAGTCTTACTCAGAACTCCTATGTAGGGGCTGTTCTTTCCATAGTTCAAGAACGTACTTACGTGATCAAATCTCAGATCTCTAAAGTCAAAACCAAACATAATAAAAGCCAGCATTAGTATGTTGCTTTAAAGTTTGTAATGTTAGCAAATGATAAGACATCTGATCCTTATACCAACCCTGTGAGGTAGGTGCTGTTATAATCCCCACTATAGAGATGAGGGAATGGAGGCCCAGCGAGGTGGAGTAATTTGCCCAGGTTTCTGAGTCAGCATTTGAACCCAGATCTTTCTGACTCCAAGTCCTGTGCTTTATCCCTGGCCCACCCAGCTACTTTCTTAGAGTAGAGTCCCATGTGGTGGGAACTTAGGAACTCTAGGGAAATCTCTCTGTCATCAAATACCTCCATCCACTCACTGCCTGATGCCTGAATTTATGCCATCAGAGCATGAGCCTTCTAGCTTCAGGCTTAGATTTCTCAGATACACCCTCTGTCTTTACATTTGGATGGTCCCTAGAAGCCCGCTGATAGAAAGGTACTTTGCTACGATTGGTTTTGTCTTGGGCGGCACTGGTATGGTCTTCCTCAACCCAGGGTCACCTCTCCACCAAGATGAGGCACCAGCAGACACTCCATTAGCAGAGGCAAAAGCCAATAAAATGCAGTAGAAAATGCTCTTGGGAAGTGGATCTTCCTCTGCCTAGGGTGTTTGGTAATCAGGAGGAAGCCTGCCCTGGCTGGGGATGCCCCACTCTCCCCCATATGGGGGGTAAGACTTGAGAAGCCAGCATGCTGATTTCTTCCCAGGGACCACTGCCTATCTTTCTGAAGTACCTTTCTAAATGCTGGCATTGTGCCCTCTCAAGGGCTGCTGAAGAGAAAATAGCAATTAAAGCGTTGTCATCCAACTTGTTCAGGCCATTAACTTGTTCAATTTTGCATATAAAATCCACAAGTATATTTAATGTAGGCACAGCACCTGGACAAGAGCTGTAAATGTAAATCAATACATAATAATATTCTCTCAGTAGTACATACTCTGATGGGGGAGGTGGAGGGAGCTTGCTCTCTCTGCTCTTACCTCTCTGCTTCTTCTCCTTTCTCTCCTGGTCACTTTCCCTCTTCCTTCTCTTCTTCCTCTCTCTTAAAATAAGTGACCAGACAGAGATGGACTAGGAGTAAGGTGTGAAGAATCCCTACTAATTTCTTTGTGAGCAGATGGCTCTCTTCTCACCCTTTAATACTAGCTCATGTATATAGTTAGGTTTACAAATAGGATGCAGCACTGAGAAATGCACAGAGACCCAATCTCAAAGTAAGGAAGGGGGTGGGAATTAGGGGCAGCTCAAGCTCTACCTCTAACTGGAGATGGTTCTGGAACCCTGGACAACTCATTGAATCTCTCTATGCTCTAGGTTAATACTGTCAATCTCAAAAAGGAAAGGGATCCCTATGGCTACATATTGACTTAGAAAACCACAAATTAGCATTATCTATGTTGTATTGTTTTGTTTTATTTATTTTGTCAAATATTTATCACTTGTTTTGGAGGCTATCAGGATTAAATGACTGGCCAAGGGTCACACAGCTCCTAAGTGTCTAATGCCAACTTTGAACTCAGGTCCTATGTTCTATCCACTGCACCACCTACCTGCTTTACAAATTATATTTTAATCTTTCTCCCCAAACTCCATGGGTGTCTGACCCCTCTGCTTTATGAAACACTCTAAAGCTCTTAAGTTGCAGAGAAGGTGCCATCTCTACTGACAGAGAGAATTTCTTCACCTAGCAGTCCTCTATTCCAACTAAATATTCCATATTACAAAGAATCTTCCACGACAACAACAACCCAAGAGGTAGGTGCAAATACAGCACACCTTTATCAAATACCTCGTTGTGCTTAACACTGTACTAAGCACTCAGTGGTTCCAGGATGATTAAACCTTTTATAGGTATGGACACGGATTTCCAGAAAGGCAGTCTGGTCTAATGAAAAGAATGCTACACTTACAGTCAAGGAACTCAGACTTCCAGGCCTGATTCTGACACTTCATAAATGTGTGACATTGGGCAAGTTACTTAACAGTAATAATTCATGGGGGATGGAGCCAAGATGACAGAGTAAAAGCAGGTACTTGCTTGATTTCTCCCCAAAATTCCTCCAAATACCTGTAGAAAATAACTCTAAACAAATCCTAGAGCTGCAGAACCCACAAAATGACAGAGTAAAACAAATTTCCAGTCCAAGACAACCTGGAAGTTAAGCAGGAAAGGTCTATTGTACCAGGCTGGGAAAGGAAGGCAGTCTAGCCTGAGCTGGCAGACACAGAAAGAGCTGGAGAAGGCCTCAGGTCAATGAATCACTGGGAGCTGTAATGCTTTACAGATTTCTCAACTCACAAACACCAAAGACAATTTAGAAAGTCAGCGGGAAAGGTCTGTCCAGACCTCAGTGAGAGAGCAGTGCCATCTGGCCTTAGCACTAGGGCAGTAGAAGTGGTAATGGTGGCAGCAGCAGTAGCAGAGGCTGCTTCCAGAGCTCTCTGCCCACAGACTGTGTGGGGATGGAGCAGCTGATCAGAGGGGGATTGCAGGGATCTCTTTGCTGATGCTAATGATGAGGTACAGGCTCTGGGAACCTCTTGGAACTCTGATTGAATCTTCCCATTTAATGAGGCATTTGCCTGAGGCCATAAACCTTTCATTATAGGTAGGCCAAAATCTCTTATTCTTACTAGCCTAGCCCTCCATTGTCCATCTACTTCCCACCCTTGAGCTTATCAAAATATCTGTACCCAAATCAACTGTTACACCCTTGAACTGGCCTAGCCCACCATTGTCTGTTGTCTCCAGGTAGCCTCCAGCAACTTCCTATCCTTAATCACTCATTACTGGAGTCTGACCTTATTAACTCTTCCTGAAGACTCTCCCCAAACTCCCCTCTAGACCACGCCTAGAATCCTCCCACAACGTTTTTGTATATAAGACCTCATCTTGTCTCCACCTGGCATGAGAGCACCATAGAATTTTCCAATATAAGCCTTACAGATACTTAAGCTCCTTAAGAGTCTACCCAATATGGCGAACTTTTAATAAACTTTGCTTTTCTTTGGCTGAGAGAAGACTTGAGTCAAATTCATTCAGAAGGACCCATGTGTGTTGGTATTTTGGAGTCTCGAGTACCCCTAACCCTATGCCTCGTCATTTTATGATGATCCTCAACATTTTTATGGGTCCCTGACCAGAAAACACTGCAAATCTCAAGCTCTTCTCCAACTGGGACTGGAAGATATATAAGCCTATTTCCTTATTGTTCTCTAAGTACCTTGGAGGTGTTTTAGGGTTTTATTTTGTGGTTTTTGTGTTTTTTTGCAGTTCTTTGGGACTGACTTCTCAGATCTCATTAGATTAGACAGCTAGGGAGTGGTCTTGTACTCAGCCTGACCTCTCAGGTTCTCAGTCCAGTTTGGTTATGTTGGAGAACATGGACCTGGATGAAGCTTCTGAAGAATGATGACCCTCAACACTAAGACAGGATTCTCTTGCTTTGCCCTGCTTGGATCTGGGTCGTGGTTGTGGGTGGCAGTCTTGGGCGGTGGAGGAGCATTTGTGTGACTGAGCTTGTGGCTGCAGTGGAGAAGGAATCTTCCAAGGCAGAAAAGAGTTCTTGTGTTTACTCAAAGAGCAGAGCACAGAGGAGTAAACACCTCTCTTTTGATCATAACACCTTGGAAGAACTGAAAATTTATAGGTCCCTAGAAATATCTCTGAAAAGAGCTGCACAAAACCCCTGTAGTATACTCTCCACACTGGAAACAGAGTCCTACCTTAATAAAGAGTTAAAAAGTCAAGTACTTGACTGGGAAAATGAGCAAACAGCATAAAAAACTCAGATTATAGAATCTTACTTTGGTGAAAAAGATCAAAATATACAACAGAATAAGGCAAAAAAGTCAAAGCTCCTACATCCAAAACCTCCAAGAAAAATATGAATTGGTTGCAGGCCATGGAAGAGTTCAAAAAAGGATTTTTTTAAATCAATTAAGAGAAGTAGAGGAAAAATTGGGAAGAAAAATGAGAGTGATGCAAGAAAATCATGAAAACAAGTCAGCAGCCTGCTAAAAAAGATCCAAAAAGGGGTGGAGCCAAGATGGCGGTGTAGTAGCAGCAACATATCATAGCTCTCACATAGCCACCCCAAAATACCCATAAAATAGGACTCTAAACCAATCCTAGAACTCCAAAACACACACAAAGATACTTCCCACTAAAGTCAGCTTGGCTACCAGGAACCATATCAGCACTGCGAACCAAAACCAGCCTGGCCTTAAGCCACGGCTGTGCCCCGGGGGCGACTGGGCGGGACAGCAGAGGAGCCTCTCTGGTGAGTGGTTTAGTGGCAGCTGCGAGTGGGGATTGTGAAAGGGGGAGATAAGCGGTCCTGCTGAAAGGCCTCCAGAGTGGAAAAGTGAAAGGCAGAGGTTTTGCACACGCCTCTGAGTTGCAGCTTCCCGCCCACGGCCTGCAGACAGCAGGGGGACTGAGCAATTGTTCTCAGGCCAAGAGCTCTCGTGTTGAGCGGCCTGGATGCGGATCGCCGTCTTGGGCCTCGGTTCTGGAGTCTTCACTATCCAGTCAGCCGGAAGTAAATAGAAGAGTTCCCAGCATCTTCCTGAGAGCTACAGCAGCCAGGAGGACCCCAGCTATTTGGGACAGAGCTTTCCCTTCTGGAAGCAGAGCGCCACAGAGATTTACAACCATGAGTAAGAATAAGCATAAGAAGCAAAGTAAGAACAGCTCCCAAACCCTAGAT
>CM053585.1:313381267-313394722 GCA_028646515.1 Pseudochirops corinnae | reverse complement strand
TTTTGGGCCTCTTTTGTCATTTGAGTTAATCTATTTTTTAAGGTGTTAATTTCTTCAGTCACGTTGTTGACTCTTTTTTCATGATTTTCTTGCATCATTCTTATTTCTCTTCTCAATTTTTCTTCCACTTCTCTCATTTGGTTTTCAAAATCCTTCTTCAGCTGATCTCTAGCTTTTAGGCAATCTTCATGTTTCTTGGAAGCTTTTGTTGTGGGAGCTCCGACTGTGCTGTTCTCCTCCCACTTCCTGCCTTGATCCTTCTTTTCCCCAAAGAAGGAATCTAGGGTTTGGTTGCTGCTGTTACTTTGCTTCTTATGCTTATTCATGGTTGGTCAGTTCATGATTTTTTTTTTAACTCTGTGGAACTCTGCTTCCAGAGGGGAAATCTCTGTCCCAAATTGCTGGGGTTTTCCCAGCTGCTGGAGCTTTTAGGAGGCTGCTGGGTCCCTCCCCAACTCCAGCTCACCGAAAAGATACCCCAGGACCCCTGCCCAAGACCATGATCTTGATCCAGGCCGCTCAACACGAGAGCACTTGGCCTCTGAATCAGCGCTTGGTCCCCCTGCAGTCTGCAGGCCGGGAGCTCTGAAGCGGCAGTGTGGAGGCGGGTGCAAAACCTCCATCCACTTCCCACTTCTTTGCCCTGGAGGCCTGCTTTTCTCCCCGGATTTCTCCAAGCTCCACTAACCTAATTCTGGGAACTGCCACAGCTGCCACAGATCCACTCTCCCGAAGCTCCAGCCAGGGCTCGGCTCCTCTCGTCCAGCCGCCCCTGTGGCAAAGCCGCAGTTTCAGGCTGGGCTGGTTTTGGCTCTCGCAGAGCTGAGATGGTTCCTCATAGCTGAGCTGACTTTAGTCGAAAGTGTATTTGTGTGCGTTTTGGAGTTCTAGAATTTGTTTAGAGTCATATTTTATGGGTATTTTGAGGTGGCTATGTGAGAGCTGCGATATGTTGCTGCTCCTACGCCGCCATCTTGGCTCCGCCCCTAAATTCTAATTTTCAAGGAATAATTTATGTCAGAGTGTCTTTGCACTTTCTTTACAATTTGACCAATTGGGAGTTATTTTCCTAGGTAAATTTTTGTATATCTTTCCCTATGCTATTGACTCTTTTTCCCCTCATGATTCTCTTGCATTACTCTAATTTCTTTTCCAATTTCTTTTTTCTACTTCTCTAATTTGCTTTTTAAAAAACCTTTTAAGCTCTTCCAGGAATTCTTTTGGGGTCTGAGATCAAATTACATTTTTCTTTGAGGCTGTACATTTGACTCTATGGTCCTCTTCTAAATTTGTACCTTGAACATCTCTGTTCCCATAATAACTTTCTGTAGTCAAGATATTTTTCTCATTTTTTTTCTGCCTTTTTTTGTGACTTAGTGGGTTTTTTTTCTTTTTGGAGTGGGGAAGGCGGGGCAATTGGGGTTAAGTGACTTACCCGAGGTCACAAGGCTAGTAAGTGTTAAGTGTCTGAGGGCAGATTTGAACTCAGGTCCTCCTGACTCCAGGGCCAGTGCTCTATTCACTGAGCCACCTAGCCCCCCCATGACATTGTTTTTATGTGTGAGTTGGGCTCTGGTCCTGCACTATCCCAAGCTTTTTGTTCAGGGCCTTACTCACTGAGCTTCAGGGCTTAGCTGTTTACTTTCACTGGAGGGTAGGCTATCTTTCTAGTTTGTACTGGGGAGTGTACCCTGTTGGCCTCCCTTGAGTGTGAAGTTTTAGCTGCTGGTCTGTCCCAGAGATGGAACCTTTCTGCTGGGTTGCTATTGGCTAACCCTAGAGGAGGAATCTTGTTGCTGGTCAGCCTCAGGGGTAGAACCCTGTTGCTGGGTTGCTGTGAAAATGGAATTTTTCTGTTGGCAGGCTTCACAGGCAGGGTTTCACTGTTGGTCAGCCCCTGGGTGGGGTTTCACTGCTGGTCAGCAACAGGGTCAGGGTCTCACTGGTGGCTCATTCTGGGGGTGGGGTCGCCATGGTGGGGGCCTTGCTGTTCTGCAGAGACTACTCACTTGCCTAATGGGCTGTTGGTTTGCAGGAGGATGGAGCCTCACTGGTGGATTGCCCCAGGCTTGGAGGCTTCCCACAGGCCTCCTGCTATGAAGCTGGCTGGCTGGTGCTGCTACTACTCTTAGACCTTGCTCCCCTCCCATTGTAATGAGACAGACCTTTCCTGTGGGGTTGATAAGCTGCTTCACTTCTCCTAGATCAATTTTGAGTCGATTTTCTAGTTATTTGGAGGGGATTTTTGGAGGGCTTCAGAGGGTCCCTTCCTCACTCTGCCATCTTGGCATCAGAAGTCCCCTGCCTTCCCTCTAAGGACCATTCTTGTCAAGTGTAGAGAGACTAACTGCCAGGGAACTCTCCTCAGTCTCACCTCTCAAAAAAGTCTCACCTATTTTAAGTCAAACTTCTACAGAGTTGAGGACACTAGCAATGAAACTTTTAATTTTCCAAGGTAGTAAAGTGAATAATTACAGTAATTAATGTTTATGTAGTATTCTGGGATTCCAAAATGCTTTGTATCCATTATCTCACTCAATCCTCAGAGCAGTCCTAAGAGCTGGGGAGAGTAGGGTATAATTATTTCCATCAGAGAAACAGACATCCAGAGGGGAAAGGACTTGTTCAAGGTCACATGTCTAGGAAGGGGTAGATCTTCAACTAGAACATGAATGTGGTAGTTGCCAAACCAGGGATCTTTTCACAACTGACCTCTCAGACTTCTAGGTTATTGGGGTTCAATCCCCCCCACCTATGCTATCTAACAATTGCTAAGTCCTAAGTCCTATCAATTACTGAAGATAAGGACAGGTTCTGTGATTTCATTGGTATAGAAAACTCCTGGTGGAAGAAACTCCTATCAGTGAAGACACACATGTTTTCTGCAATTTATAGTCTTAAACAGTTTTCTAAAATGATAAATGTTGGAGTGGATACAGGAAAATTGGGACACTAATGCATTGTTGGTGGAGTTGTAAACTGATTCAAACATTCTGGAGAGCAATTTGAACCTATTTCCAAAAGGCAATCAAACTTTGATCCAGCAATGTCACTACTAGATTGGCATCCCAAAGAGATTATAAAAAAAGAGAAAAGGA
The DNA here is from genome assembly GCA_028646515.1 of Pseudochirops corinnae. Classification (NCBI taxonomy): domain Eukaryota; kingdom Metazoa; phylum Chordata; class Mammalia; order Diprotodontia; family Pseudocheiridae; genus Pseudochirops; species Pseudochirops corinnae. Next base: position 313,391,624 of record CM053585.1, on the reverse strand, counting down.
CCTACATATACAAAAATATTTATAACCTCTCTTTCTGTGGTAGCAAAGAATTAGAAATTGAGAGGATGCTCATCCACTGTGGAATGGTCAAACAAGTTGTGGCATATGAATGTAATGGAATACTGTTGTACTAGCAAGCAGATTTCTGAAAACCTTGAAATAACTTACATGAACTGATGAAAAGTGAAGTGAACAGAACCAGAAGAGTGTACACAGTAATAGCAACATTGTGCACCAATCAACTATGATTAACTTAACTGTTCTCAGCAATACAATGAACCAAGATAACTCTAAAAGATTCATGATGGAAGATTCTATCCACATCCACAGAAATAACTGATGGAGTCTGAATGCAGATTGAAGCATAAAATTTTCACTGTTTTTCATGTACGTGTGTTTTTTCCTTTTGTTCTGTTTTTTTTTTTCTTTCACAACATGGAAATATGTTTTATATGATTACACATATATGGCACATATCAAATTACTTACCATCTTAGGGAGAGGTTAGGGAGGGAGGAAAGGAGGGAGAAAATTTGGAACTCAAAATTTTATCAAAAATGAATGTTAAAAATTGTCTTTACATGTAATTAGAGAAAATAAAATACTATTTTAAAAAAGTTTCCTAGAACACTGAATAGTCAAGGGACACGTTCAGTATGTATCAGATGCAAGGACTGAACTCCTGTCCTCCTGCCTCCCGGGCCAGCTCTCTATCCACTAAACCACATTGCTTACCAAGTAAAATCTGTATCATCACTGACTGCCTTCTTGCTACCAACATCACCCTGGGCTCATAACTCCTATTAGGTAATAGGTAGGTACTGAAAAAATTATCAAGTCACCCTGGGCTCATAACTCCTATTAGGTAATAGGTAGGTACTGAAAAAATTATCAAGGCTGACAATTTCTGCGGACTCCCACGTCCCAACTTCCAGATCTGAGGAGACAGGTCCTTTTTCTAGGATTAAGACAGACACTGCTCCTCTCTCTTTCTTTCTGTCTCTGTTTCTTTCTGTCTCTTTCTCTCTCTCTCTCTCTCTCTCTCTCTCTCTCTCTCTCTCTCTCTCTCTCTCTCTCTCCATGTCTACCTCTGTGTCTCTCTGTCTCTGTCTCTGTCCCTCTCTCTCTCTTTGTCTCTGTCTTTCTGTCTGTCTGTCTGTCTCTGTCTCAGTCTCTCTCTTCTTGGTCTCTCTCAGTATCTGTCTCTCTATCTGTCTCTTCTCCCTATCCCCTCCTTCTCTACTTCCTCTTCTCTTTCCCTATCACATAGCCAGAAATACAGACTATCAGAATGGGAACTCTCCTTGGGGAATCACCAACTCCACTGTCTTCAGTTTGTAATTGGGAAAACTGAGGCCCGTAGAAGCAAGGTATTAGGTTTCTCTGCATTCGACCTCTTCCCTTTAAACTCATAACAGAGTTGACAAAATTATCTTCATGAGTCATATCTCCACGAATATACTGCAAATTCATTGAAGGCAAGGACTGTGCTATTTTTCATCTTTGCATCTCCATCATAAACCTCACTCAGAGATGGAGCCTAATAAATATTTGTTGGGTTGAATGAAATGGAAGTGGATAGAACTCTGCCTTGTTGCCCTCTCTGGGTCTGTCAGAGAGATCTCTAGAAGGCCCTCCCTGGAGCACAGCCTCTCTGAGGCCTTCAGGGTCAAGGAGACGTGACCAGCTCATAGCAGGTTCGACTCATTCCCCACTTCCATAATAGCAATGAAACCTGATACAACAGCTTGACATTTTCAAAAAGGTGCTTGTTAAGAAGAGTTCCTCCCAACTTAATTAACACTAAAATCCTTCAGGTGTTCCCACCAAGTATGTATAAAACAGCTGTCCTTCTTCCCAGCAATGGAAGTCAACTCCAAGTGAGTGGCCATAAAACCGGTGGACTATGGCTCCTCGCGCACACACAGAGCCGCCATGAAATGTTACAGCTGCCGTGTGTGGCCCGATAAAGGCTGAGGAGAGGGGCGGCCAGCTGCAGCAGCAGATGTAGACAGAGGCCTGCGCTTTAAACAAAGCTATCACTGAATAAACACAGGCTCGCAGATAACTGTTCTGCTCCTCCCCAGTTTCCAGAAAATTAGGTTTTGTGATTCCAAAGCCAAAAGCTGATAATCTTCCAGAGAGAAGATGAATAGTGGTAATTGTCCCTTTGCTGGTATCATAAACTCCCATTAAGCAATAGGTAGAGACCGAGGGGATTATGCAGGCTGACAGTCTCTGAGGCCCCCAAGACTTCAGGGGATGGGTCCCCTTCAAGGATGGAGACAGAAGCTGCTTTTCCCTTTCTGTCTCCCCCTCCCTTTCTCTTTCCCTAACACATAGGCAGAATCACAGAATATCCAAGTGGGAACTTTCCTTACAAATCAGCAGCTTCAATCTTCTCATTTTGCAACTGGGAAAATTGAGGCCCATAGCCAAGATTTGATAAAGATTAGATATAGGGCCAATGGCTGGACCAGGTGTCCAGTATGATACAATAGAAAAAAAAAGTGGACCTGAGTTCAAATCTTGCTAGTGATACATATGATGTGGACTTTGGGAAGTCATTTCAATTCCACAGACCTCTGTTTCCTCTTCTGCAAGATGAGAGTTAGACAAAATGATCTTCTAGGTAGCTTGGAGGTGCTGTGAGCACTGGGCCTGGAATCAGGAACATCTGTATTCAAATCTGACCTCGGTCAGTTACTAACTGTGCGAACCTAGGCAAATCAGTTAACCTTTGCCTCAGTTTCCTCCATTTATATATAAAATTATAAATTGGAAATAATTATATAACGGAAATATAATATTACAAAATGGAAATTATATAAAATGGAAATAATAATAGTGCCTACCTTCCAGGATTTTTATGAGGATCAATCAAAAGAGATAATATTCATAAAACATTTAGCATTGTGCTTGGCATATAATAGGCACTTAATAAATGCTTGTTTCCTTCCTTCCTTTAAGATCTCTTCTGATTCTAATTCCTGTGCTTTGTCATCTGGCATTTTTTTTTCTATGCCACATAGCCTGTTTACCTGGCCTTTCTTATCCTATTCTCTTCTGCAATATGTTTTTCATCTGCCCCTGTTAGGGGAATGCCATTTGGCAAACACTTAGCCCGAGCAGCCTGTGTCCCATAAATCATGACAGATTTACCCTGTCCACGATGCTAAGGCATTTAAATGACTTGGCAAAGCTTTTGGAACTGGAGAAACTGTGAAAATGGTACAGCCAAGCTCAGAGACACTGTTCCAGGGCTGCCGAGACACATTTCCAGTTCTGCTTTAAAGCAAAAAAAAGTAAATAAATGCCCACGTTATTGTACAGGGCACCAATGATCCAGAGGAAGAAGAGAAACAGGAAGGGAGAGGCCTGTTCTCTTTTGGTCTGGGAGTAAATGATGGCATCTCACAGTTTCTATGGCATTTAAGATTGACAGGATTCTTTCCTATTCTCTGCCCCTTCTGGCTGGTATTGTTTAAGGGCTTTGATTTCACTTATGTGCCCATACCACAGGATATAATCCCTTTGAGGGGCAGGGATACTTTCTGTTTGTGTTTCTCTCCCTAGTGCCTTGTCCTCGACACCTCACATGTGTGTGTAGCATTGCAAAGGATTTCCCGGAACCAGTCTCAGGAAGGGCAAATATTTTTATCCCCTTATGTTACAGAAGGGGAAACTGAGGGTCAGAGAAGTGAAGGGAGGAGGTGTTTATACAACTAACAAATATCACAACTGGGATTTAAACTCAGGAGTCCACCACAAACCCGGTGCCATTTCTTACAACATACTACATGATCTCAAGGAAGGGCATAAATCACGGACTGTTAGAAGACAAACCATTCCAATTCAATCCAAAACAATCATTCCTAATGTGTTAGTCTTGCTTGGTTGAGGCTTTAGAGGAAAGAGAAGGAGCATAAAATGCCCCTATGGCATTCTATGCTAAGCATTTTTTTTTTTACACAAATTGTTTCATTTGATCTTTAAAACAATGCAGTGAGGTAGGTGCTATTATTATTCTCATTTTGCCTTTGAAGAAACTGAGGCAACAGCAATTAATCACACAGCTAGTGAGTGCCTGAGACCAGATTTGAACTCGGGTCTTCTTGACTCCAGACCCAGCACCCTATCACCTGCTGCCTCTAATGTTTAGAGGGCATTTAGATCACCAGTTCCCTAAATGAACCATGAATCCCTTGTACAGCACACATGACAAATGGTTGAAGCGATAGTCAGATTTCCTATAGCACTTTGGGTTCAAACCTGGGCAGAAATCCCCTAAACCATATCCCAAACAAATGATTATCTAGCTTTTATCTGAAGATGTGTTTTAAACAGATAGCTTCTGAGATAGCTCATTATGCACTTAAATAGCCCTGATTGATAAGGAGGAAGCTAGATGACTCAGTGGATGGAGTCCTGGGCCTGGAGTCTGGAAGAACTGAGTTCAAATCCAGTTTCAGACATGTATTAACTGTATGACCCTGGTCAAGTCACTTAACTCTGAATGGCAAACTACTTTTCTAATATCTCTGCCAAGAAAACCCCAAATAGGGTCGTGAAGGATCAGAGATGACTGCACATAATTGATAAGAGGTTTAAAACTTGCCCCTTTTTAGCTTCCAATCACTGTCATTTGTTCTGCTCATTTAAGAGTTTTTTTCCTTCTTGGACACAAGAAATATGGATCCTTTGAGGTCAAAGCAGCTTTTTGTCCAACAAGGAATGAGGATGTGGAGCCCTGGGATAGCTTGGCTCCAGAGGGTGCAGTTGAGAGAATTTGAGTGGAACAGGAAAATTTAGCAACTTCCTAACAATTTGATGGTTTGTTTAGTTGTGTACAACTCTTTGTGACCCAATTTAGGGTTTTCTTGGCAAAGATACTGGAGCAGCTTGCCATTTTCTTCTCCAGCTCATTTTACAGATGAGGAAACTGAGGCAACTAGTACAGAGGGCAGGAGGAATGATTTGAAAATGGCTGCAGAAGTGGCTATGTCAGAGCCCAGGGTTCCAAAGGAATGGTTTAAGTTCTGGTGGGAGGGGGATGAAGAGGATGGTCAGATTGCTGTGATATGGATTGAAAATGACCAGGAAATATGGGGAAGATAGAATCATCAGATATCTTCTTGCACTGTCTCTGACGGGAGTGAGGAGAAGAGCAGGGAATGAGAGAAAAGGAGAGGGAAGAGAGAAAGGCATTTCTTCGGGTACCAGCTCTTAGGTTTAGTCTGAGCACTCAAAGGACTGAAACTAGGACCAGAGAAAAGAGTAAGCCCACAGTCCATTCATCCAGGCTCAGTTCAGACGTACATGAAACCTTCCCTTTCCTGGCTTCCCGTAGCTGCATCATTCGGTCTAATCTTAGGTCTCGTACTGTTCTGTGTTTTCATCTTCTTGTTTCATGTATGTAGATTCTCTCTTCACAGCCAGGTTCTCAGCTCTCCAAGGGCAGGACCAAGCATTGCCCCTCCTCTCCATCCTGCTCAGACTTGGAGCTCCCTCAGGGCTGTTTCTTCTCCTTGCTCTTCACCTTGCACATTGAGAGTTTTCTGAATGTAGGACCAAAGTCTACTGTTATTGGGACTGGGAATTTTCTTCTAAAAACACTTCCCAGAATCCTCTCACTTTAAGATGGAGCTAAAGCACCAACTTCTGCATCAAACCTTCACTGATTCCTTGCTGCCGTCCCCACACACCAAGAACATTTTTCCGAACTCCCTTGGATTTCACTGCTCTGTATATGTTTGTGTTTTCTTTGCATTTACGCCGTATATATTTATATATGTACTTATTGTCTCTCTTTTGAATATAAGCTCCTTGAGGGCAGTAACTATCTTCCTTTTCTTCTATTTATATATACAATGCTGGCACATAATAGGTACTTACTTGATTTCTGAGAGAAATCAGTCAATTAACATTGATTAAGCACCTACTGTGTACTAGGCACTGTGCTAAGCATTGGGTATACAAATACAAATACAAAGCTAGTCCCTGCCCTCAAGGAGCTTGCAATCTAATGGGAGAAGACTACTTAAAAGGCGGTTTGGGGAAAGTAAGGAAGACTAGGGCCCAGTTTTTCTTCTTCTCTGTCTCATCTATAACAATGGGCTAGACACAGAGTAGGTGATCGATAAATATTGAGTGATTGCTTGACACTATCCCTCCTCCCCTTCCTACCCCACTCTATGTTTTAGGAATCTTTTCCTCCACAGAATACCAGCTTTATATTGTAAATGCTAAGAGCAGAGTGAGGGGAACAGACAAGAAGTGCTATAGGAGGTAAGGCATGGGAAGGTGCTGTCCAATGTCCTGTAGAAGACAGTGTTACAGAGGAAAGAGCAATACATATGGAGCCAGCGGACCTAGATTCTAAACTCAGTCCTGCTGCTCACTACCAAAGCAGCCTTGGACAAACATCTCCTCTCTTCTCTGGTTTTCAGTATGTCCATTAGTGAAATGGTGGATTGAACTACATGACCTCAAAGGTCTCATTCAGCTATGATTCTATGAACTCATTTCTTTTTTTTTAAATTAAATTATTTATTTTTAGTTTTCCACATTCACTTCCATAAGTTTTAATTTCCCCCCACTCTCTCCCTTCTCCCTCCCCAAGATGGCTTGCAATCTGATATAGACTTTACACACACATTTGATTAAACATATTTTCATATTAGTCTATGAACTCATTTCTTACCAATGTGGGGAAGAAAGCTAGAGACCAGCAGAGGAGGAAAGGGGGTTCTAGGGGAGCTTCCAGCTCCTGAGAGCCTCAGGCCAAATTATTTTATAGTCTTTTTTAACCAGAGAAAGATGGCAGGAAAGTGATTGGGTAAACATCAAAGATGTCTATTTCCAAAACCTCAGTAATAACTACAGGATCTTAGGCTTGGAAGGGCCTGAGAGAGCACCCAATCCAACCCTAGCTGGAACAACTTCTACAAGTTATCTCTTCAGCCTCCATTGGAATATTTCTTTCAACAAAGAAATCACTACTATGTGAGAGAAGTTCATTCCACTCTCAGACAAGGCTGATTATTAGAAAGTTGTTGTTTTTATTTTCAGCCAAAACCTACCTTTCTACCACTTCAACATTTACTCCTAATTGTGCACTCTTCATATATGTGAGGACAACTGTTATGGTTCCTGAGCCCTTCTCTTCTCCAGATTTAAACACCTGCTTTTAAATTGTTTTTTTCATGGCCCCATCTCCATCCTGTTCACTCCCCTTTGGATGAACTTGTCAATAATAAGAATCCCTGATGAGTAGACAATGCTTTCCAATCCACAATCTTTTGAACATCTTATCTCAATGGATCCTCATGGAATCACCTCAGTATGTGTCAATTGCAGTCTTAGATTTTCCCATCAGGAGCTCACATTCCATCAATACTTTCAAGAGAGATGATTCTCAAGGAGGTGGAGTCATTGCTTCAAGCAAATTTGTTTGCAATAGAACTCTGAACAGGATCCTAATTAATGAAGTCAATGTTCATCTTCCTCTGTCATTTAGTACATAGGCTAAGAGTAAAAACATGTAGTAGGATGCTTTAGAAACTGAAACAGGATTATCTAGCCCATAGGTTAGGCATACCATCCAGCAGCAAGTTTTTAGAGTGCCGTCTTGTTTTGGGGAATATAGTTGACCCCCAGTAGTACCTATGTGCATCTGAAGCAACAGAAAGAGTTTAAGATTTGAAGGTGAGACCTTGATTTGAATATAAATTCTAAACCTTTTTACTAGCTCTATGATCTCAGGCAAGTAATTTTTCCTTCCTGTTTCTCAGTCTCCCTCTCTGTAAAATGAGGGTTTTAAATCTTTGGACCATCTATCCCACAAGGGTGCTGGGACAATAATGTTTTGGAAATCTTAGCCTTATATAGAAATGGGAATAAAAATTGGAATTGTTGTTCTTCCACAACCCTTCCACAACACTTTATCACTATCTAGGTCACTAGTTCTCAACCTATGGATTATGTTCAATTTGTAACAATGAAAATATATCCCGCATATCAGATATTTACATTATGATTCATAACAGTAGCAAAGTTATGAAGTAGCAACAAAAATAATTTTATGGTTGGGGGTCACAACATGAGGAACTGTATTAAAGGGTCATGGCATTAGGAAGGTTCTAGGTGGTAGAATGGCCAGAGCATGAACTCTATCACTAGCTAGGATCAGGAAGAACTGAGTTCGAATCCATTCTCAGACACTAGCTATGTGACCTTGAGCAAGTCACAACCTCTGCTTCAGTTTCCTCACCTATAAGATGGAGATAACAATAGCACCTCCTTCCCAGGGTTGTTGCAAGATGAGATATGAGATAACATTCGTAAAGCTCTTAGCAGAGTGCAAAATTTTATAAAATTAGATACTTGTAAAATATCTAATAGCATCTCACACATAACTGGTGCTTAATAAAGGTTTATTCCTTTCCTCCTCTCTCACTAATTCTCATGGCAGCTCCCCCTTTCTAAAGGAAGCCCTATCTCATCTAGGTTTCCAAAGTAGCTATGGAAATGCTCAGTCACAGCAATCAGTTTTCATCTCATAGTGATTTACAGCCTAGGGTCAAGTCATTGGAATGTATAGTCACACCCCAGACCACCAAATACTGAGTCTATACTTACACTCCTCTCATCAGAATCTTCAGTTGTTTTGTGTCTAACTCTTCCTGACCTCATTTGCGGTTTTCTTGGCAACGATACTGGAGTGGTTTGCCATTTTCTTCTCCAGTCCTTTTTACAGATAAGGAAACTGAGGCAGACAGCATTAAGTGACTTGCCCAGGGTCACACAGCTAGTAAATGTCTGAGTTTGGATTAGAACTCAGGTCTTCCTGACTCTGGGCCCAGGGCCCTATACACTGTGCCACCTAGATGTTCCTCATCAAAAAACAGGAATCTGTTTTAGCCTGGCCTGGATAATACTCACGCTCTGCTTGAAGACCTCCACTGATGGGGATTTTCTGGCTGTGCAATCAATTCATCCCACTTTTAGACAACACTAATTGTTAACAAGTATTTCCTTTAACTGAGTTGAAATTTGTCTTTTTTGTAAAAAAGTCATAACTAGCCATTTTGGGGCCCGTGGGAGAAGCTCCAACAAAAAAGTGCCCAGAGCTAAGATTGGGGTTGAGGGTAAGAAACCACAGAAAGAGATCTCAGACACAAGAAGCAAAAGGTCTCATGGTGTAGGAGAAACCTTGGACATCTCACCTGGGTGGGGAGACAGTACGCTGCCAAGCTGCCACTAACTTGGGAAGTGACTGGGTCTGGACCAGAGAAAGGCTCACTTCAATTGCCACTGCCAGTGACAGGCAGTTCTTTCTCCATGCTGAAAGAGTATGAATGCTGTCAGAGCCCTCTAAATAACATACCCTTGAACAGTGCACAGTCTCCCCATGTTAGTTAGAACACTTCTTGGCCCTTCCACCTCCACTTTTCTACATAGACTCTATGAATTTTTTTTTTTTTGGTGCCAAACAACACACAATAGCTCAATAAACGCTTCCCAAGAGCATTTGAAGGGGTGCATGCTGAGCCTGGGAGACAAATGACCCATTTTAGAACAATGCACCTTCAACAAGGGGAATTTGTGATGATGTTAGGAGCAAGCACTTTCTAAAAGCAACCATTAAGATACTCTAAGTGTAGACTATCAATCTCAACAATAATGGCTCTTGCAGCCTCAACTCATAGCAGTTATTTCTAGCAGAAGCTGGGCTGTCTAGCAAGTACCCAGTCGTGCCCCAAACTTAAAAGCCATGCCTAATAGCAGGATAGGGAAGACTTCACATGGGTGTGGGGACCAGGAACACTTTCCTCTATGGTTCATTAAGAAATGTGCTACACAGAAGAGCATTTTCCACAGTAACTGCAGTATCATAAGGATGGTCAACTATGAAAGACTTAACAACTCTGATCAGGACAATGATGCAACACAATTCCAAAGGATCCATGATAAAAGATGCTGCCCACCTCCACAGAGAGAACCAATGAACTCTGATTGCAGATTGAAACATACTTTTTTAAACCTTATTTTTATTTGGTTTGTGTTTTCTCGTGCAACATGGCCAATATGGAAATATGTTTTGCATGACTTCACATGTATAACTGATATAAAATTGATTGCCTACTCAAGGAATGGGGAGGAAGCAGGAGGGAGGGAGAGAATTTGGAACTCAAAATTAAAAAAAAATCATTGTTCAAAATTTTTTACATGTAATTGGGAAATATTTAATGGAATAAAAAAAATTTGAAATAAAGAAATGTGGTACAAATATAACACACATTTTTTGCTTAGAGGCAGAATATTAAATCTGCTGCCCTTGGGGTCCAGTGATAAC
>CM053585.1:313369233-313381167 GCA_028646515.1 Pseudochirops corinnae | reverse complement strand
ATTGCATTACAGCATTAATATAATAGTCTGGGGGAAATTTTTTTGGGGGGGGGCCAGGGAGTGAGGGTGAGTGGGTGAGTGGGAAGGGAGGAATCTTGACTCTCTCTGACAGATTGTCTTTGTCCAAGCCCTACCTTCTTCCTCTTCTGGAACCTCCTTCACTTTTCTAGAGTCTTCTAGAAACCTGACATGCTAAGAACTTTCATGGGGACAGGAACTGGACCTCAGATTTCATTGACATTGAGAAATCTCTCTACCAAGGTTGGTTGGCATCTTCAGTGTAATTTATAGTCTTAGATAATTGCCTAGAGCACTGAGTGATTAAGTGACTTGCCCAGAATCATACAGCCAGTATGTGTCAAAGGTGGGACAGGAGGGCAGGTTATCCTAGATTGGAGGCTGGCTCTCTAGCCACTAAATTAGGTTGAATCTCAGGAATTTCTCTTCCTTGTAAACTCAGTGATTTATGATCCCCTCCCCCCAACTTGTGATGTCAGAGGTAAGAAACTCACCAGGGAGACCCTGACCCTCTCCATAAAACACATTTTTCTAGATCCTTGAGTTTCCTTCCATGATTTCTTTGATGTCAATGAGCCAAAGTGAGATCTTGGTGCAATAATTGGTCATGTCCAGGGGGCAGTTTCCCCCTGGTCCATTGTGGATTCCATCTTCCTGCCCCAACCCACCTATGGGTCCTGGTCCTGCCCATGACTGCAACTGAATGCTACATGTCCTTTGTGCTTTGTTTTCTGGATGTGTCCACGTCCTCATCTGCCTTATTTCTCTGGATATCTCTAGTCAAACCTCGTAAGTCCTCTTGCTTTTAGCCTTGCCTGACTGGCTTGTTGAATTTTTCTGCAAAATCCCTTTAAGGTCCTTAGCAATGGACCACCTCACCTACCCAGGGGATGTAAACCTTGAAGTGGACCAAAATGGGACTTGCCTTGGAGAAGCTGAGAGAGACTTCATGGGGAGCTAGTCCAACCTATATCTGAACAGGAATACTCTTCTTTATGGTCCACAACTTCTCTGATCACCAAGCCTTTGCTTAAATATTGCCAGGGAGGTAAAATCCCCTACATCCTGAGACAGTCCATCCCACTTTCCAAGCACTGTTAGGAAATGTTTCCTTCTACTGAACAGAAATCCACCTCTGTCACATTTCCACTCTTTGTTCCTACAATATTTCTGCTCTCTGGAGCCAAGCAGAACAAAACTAATTTCTCTTCCACGAGACAAACTTCGAAATGCTCGTAGATACTTACCATTTTTGGATTTAATTCAATCCAACAGACACTTATCAAATGCTTCCTGGGGATACAAAAATGGAAAACAACACAATCTCTGACCCAAGAAGCTGACCATCTACTTGAGGGAATATTACATTGCACACAAATCAGTACGATGCAAGTTGAACGAGAAGGAGACCAAGCAGAGCTCAGGAGGAAGCACTGGGGGGAAATCTGAGGACAGAGATGTCATTTATGGGTGGGGGCTACTGGGAAATAGTTGATGGAAGGTATGTCTCCTGAGCTGAGCCTTTGAAATAAGCTTTTCTCCCAGCTATTTTTTAGAGTAGGCTGTGATAAGGACAATGCTTTAGAGAAAGTGAGGAAGGGTTCATCTGCTGGGAGATTGTCTAAAAGACTGCAGGCAGTTCTGTTGTCTAGTCTCTTCCAGATCCCTTTGAGACAACCTATCTGGACCTCTCTTTTATAGTTGGGCCCTTTCTCTGACATCACATGCAGTTAGTTCCCTGACAAGGACATAGCATTGTTTCCTGCCTATGGTGGCAAGATAGGATTTCAGTTTATTCTTCCATTTCCATAATTGCTTTCTATAATGCATCTGGTTTGCAATTTTCCCTATTCTATTCAAAAAGACGATATTTGTTCATTGATTCAAGAAGATTTCCTCTGGTCTTAGGTTGGGGGAAGGGCTTGTAAGCAGAAGGTCTATATCTTACTTATGCTTCTTAGAAATTAAATTAAATGGTAATGGTAACAAGAACAATAACAATAAAGGGTCTTAGCTGGGCTTCCCAGTCCCCTTTAGAGTTCACTTTGGACCTGTGACCTTTCTTTTCTTCCCTCCCTCCCTCTCTCCTTCCTTCCTTCCTTCCTTCCTTCCTTCCTTCCTTCCTTCCTTCCCTCTTACTGTCCTTCCTTTGCTCCCTTTCTCTTTCCTTCCTTCCCTCCCCTGCTCCTTCCTTTGTTTCTTTCTTCCCTCTTTGCTTTCTTCCCATCCTTCCTTCCATTCCTTCCCTTCTTCCTTCCTTCCTTCCTTCCTTCCTTCCTTCCTTCCTTCCTTCCTTCCCTTCTTCCTTCCTTCCTTCTTTCCTTCCTATCTTTCTTCTCTCTCTCTCTCTCTCTCTCTCTCTCTCTCTCTCTCTCTCTCTCTACCTCTCTATCTTTTGTCTCTTTCTCTTATCTCTGTCTTTGTTTTTCTCTCTCTCTCTCTCTCTCTCTCTCTCTCTCTCTCTCTCTGTCTGCCTGTCTTTCTCCGTCTCACCCAGGCTGGAAGCACAACGTAGTCACTAACAGGACTAATCCCAATAGTGATCAGCACAAAAGCTTTAACTTGCTCCATTTTTTCTACCGAAGTGAGTTTCCCCCTCTTTAAGCAGCCCAGTGGCCCTCTACTTCCAGGAGATTACCATGTGGTGCCAGATTTAACAAACATCCCTGGTCAGCTCTAATCCTCCTGCAGCTCTGAACTCCTGAATGCACGTGGCCCACTAGCTTCAGCCTCCCCAGCAGCAGGGACTGTGTATGTGTGCTCTTTCACTGGCCCTAGACCAGGGCTTCTTAGTCTGCGTCCCATTAAGTAATTAAAAAAAAAATTTGATAACTTCATTTCCATATAATTGTTTTCTTTTGCAATCATACTTATTTTATTCAATGAATTTGAAGACATTATTCGAGAAGCAGTCCACAATTTCCTATATTGACTCATTTTGTTGTTGTTGTTGAGTTGTGTCTGAGTCTTTGGGACCCAATTTGGGATTTTCTTGGAGAAGATACTGGAGTTGTTTGCCATTTCCTTCTTCTATTTATTTTATAGATGAGAAAACTGAAGCAAACAGGGTTAAGTGACTTGCCCAGGGTCACACAGTTAGTAAGTGTCTGAGGCCAGATTTGAATTCAAAGAAATGAGTTTTCCTGACTCTAGATCTAGCACCCTATCCTCTGTGGATCTTAGCTTCCCCACTGATATGTGTAGATGTAGATGTAGATATGTATACGTGTGTACATATGTGTATATACATACATGTGTTTAACTATGTATATATGTAAATATAGTGTATGTACACATACACACATGTATATACATGTGCATACTTTTACACATACATATATGTATATATACACACAATGGAGCAGTATATATACACACACACACACACACACACACACATATTATATTCATCCAGCTGACCCACTGATATACGTAGATGCAGATCCATGTGTATGCATATGTGTGTGTGTGCATATATATGTGTGTAATATATGTATGTATACATAAATGTACATATACACACGTGCATATACATACATTATTCCTCCCCACTCACACTCCTATCTCGCAAGATGTAAACTCTTTGAGGGCAGGGGCAGTTTTTGCTTTGTTCTTTACTAGAATAGTGTCTGGCACATAATAGGTATTTTAAAAATACTTGTTAAGTGAACAAATGAATGAATGCATTTCAGTTCTCTGAGTCTAAGTTCCTTCAACTATTGTGACAGGGATAATAATACACACAAACACACACATACACACACCACACACACATGCACACACACAATATCCCGGATTTTTATGAGGATCAGATGGATGAAACCATGCTTTCTAAGTTGTTAAACTTGATTAAATTAAATAAAATCATATGCATACTCAAGATTACACAGGAATGCTCCTATAAGTAGCACGGAATCATAACAATAATTGATGTTTAGCTGGTGTAAAACCCTTTACAGTTTAAAGCTTAAAACTATGCCAAGACTTTTAGGACACTTCGTGTCACTCTATGGCCATATTTACTGGGCATGAGGTACTAAAAACCCGGAGGAAATTTTCTCAATAAAAAAGGAGGAAGAGATGTGTTACGATTTATCAAAATGGGTAGAACCTTGTTGATGTGAAAAACTTAGGTCAACTTGGGAGGGGCATGGAATGAACCTATTTTGGGGAAAAACAGAAGGGGAACCCAGGAAGCAGTGTGGTTCATTGAAAAGAGTGTAGTATTTGAAGTGCTGAGCTTGAGTTCCAGCTCTAGGGCTTACAATATATGTCTTTGGACAAATCACTTCTCTCAATTTTTTCACTTATAAATTGAGGGGGTTGTACTAATTGGGAGGAGATTGTCTAGGCAGTCTTTACAATCCCTTCTAAGATTTTATATTCTAGGTCCCCTTCCAGTTCTGACATTCTTTGTTCTGATTCTAAGTTCTTATCTGGTTCTGATATTCCATGTTCTATACTCTAAGGGTCCCTACAGGTCTGCTGCTCTATGTTCCTATCCAGATCTGACATTCTGTGATTTTAAGTATGTAAGATGGAATTATCGAAGGATGAGTTTGTTTGAAACTTCAGCTGGGAGAGGACATGCAGAGAGTCTTTTTCTGGAAGCAAGATGGTTTGGCCACCAGTGGAGGTCCAGCTCAGACAACTTAGTAGAGAAAAAAAATTTGCTGGTCCAGCCACCAGAACTTATGGTAGAGTTAATGGAGGCTAGGTGGGAGGGAAGGGGGAGGAGATCTAAGAGATCTTTATTTTCTATAACTCAAGAATTCTGAGAACTGCAAGTTTGTATTGTCTGCCTTTGAATGCACTTGAGGAGGCTGTTTTGAAGTCTTATCTCTGTCTTTAGGAGAGTCAATGGAAGAAAGAAATGAGTATCAAGGCCGGGCCCATTATGGACACATGGCAGCATGAGAGACAAAGAAACTCTCCAGGCGTTGGCAAGTGAAGGGAGTCTGGCAGGCAGGCAGAAAACAGAGAACCGGAAAAAGAAATCCCCAGGAGGGGTCCCGCCAGGTTCCTTCCTGCCCGTGCTCCCAGAATGAGGTCTTCCTCTCTCAATGTTTTCACATGAAAAAACTTCCTGTTTTTCATCCTTCCTCATGGAAATATTTTTCCCTCTTGAACTTCGGGGGGGGGGGGGTAATTTACTTTTACTGAGTGATTAAAAGGATGAGCCAGTTTTCCAAATAATTATCATCTCTTAACATGGATATGGCATTTCTAATTTTCCTGAAGTCCATTTCACCTATTATCTCTTCACACCAGATCTGAACCTGTGGCAAGGATAGGATTATTCTTCCCATTTTACAGAAGAAAAAATTGAGTTTCAAAGAGAGGAAACAACTCATCCACAGGCGTATAGTGAATTTGTGGTGTAAACAAAGTGGAAATCAGATTCTGTGACTCCTAATGCCAGCACATTTCCACTAGACCACCCAATCCCCCTAAATGTAACATAAGATTTTTATTTATGGTAGCTGTTCACTGGAAGCCCATAAAGCAAAAAGGATAATTTAGCCCAACCTCTTCATTTGACACAGAGAGAAACTGAGGCCCAGAGAAGGGAATTGGCTTTTCTAAAGTCACACACTAATTAATGTTGAGATTGGTGCTCAAACCCAAGACTTATGAACTCAAAGTTCAATTTATTTTCTATTACTCTACTATATCATGGAGGATTCACATAGGATTATTCTATTTCATGGTAATTTCATTGGTAGACCAAGGCATAGCCAGGGTAAACTTCCTGAAGGAGATGATAATGGGAGGACCGTTGGAATATGGATGGATGGCAGAAATGGGGAGGGCAAGAGGGGTGTATGATCAACAGCATGAGCAATGGCCATAGCACAGAAATAAGCAGGAACAGGCAGGACAAGGACAGTGAGGAAACCAGACTGGCTTGGAGTAATAGTAATTGATATTTACATAGCAGGTTACAAACATTATCTCAAATTGATCCTCACAACAAGTCTGGAAGGTATCGTGCTGATTTTAGAGATGGGGAAACTAATATTCATAGAGAAGATGTTGACTTGTCCAAAGTCACCTGGCTTTTTAAAATCTTAATCTTTAGCCTCCAAGTATTTTCTTCCACTATGAAATACTATCTAAGAATGAGATCTAGAGTGTCACTGTTTTAGAGAAGGTTATTGGGGGATAAGACAGGCTATAAAGGATTAGAGAGAAGGGTTAGATTTGTAAGTCCCACTTAGCCCATTAGGCTAAGTATATGTGATTTTGTCAGGTAGTGAGTAAATAAACGTTTATTAAGTATGTACAGTATGCCAGACATAATGGTAAGTGCTGGGAATCCCAAGAAAGGTAAAAGACAATCCCTGTTCTCAAAAAGCTCACAGTCTAATAGGGGAGATAACATGTATGAACAGGATAAACTTGAAATGCTCAACAGAGGGAAGACACGAGGACTAGGGAGATCAAGAAAGGATTCCTGTAGAAATTGAGACTTTGGCTGGAACTTGGAGGAGGTCAGGGAAGTTGGGAGGGAGATTATTTCAGGTATCAGGGATGGCCAGTGAAGATTTCCAGTCATGAAATAGAGTGTTTTATGTGAGGAATAGCCAAGAGACCAGTGTCACTAATCAAAGAGTATGTGTGTATTACAGCAGATGGAAGTTGTAAGGTATAAGAAGACTGGAAAGTCAAGGAGGGGAGGATCAGGGTATGAAGGACTTTAAAAGCCAGAGTATTTTCTATTTAACCCTGGAAGTGATTGAGAGCCACTGGAGTTTATTGAATAGGAGGGTGGCATGGTCAGACCTGGACTTTTGTATGACCACTTTGACAACCAAGTGGAAGATGGACTGGAAACTTATGTCATGGAGACCAAGCAGCAAGGCTATTACAATAGTTTGGGCATGAGGTGGGGATAGCCAGTAACAGAATGGAGGGAGAGTCAGAGGAGAGAAAGGAGTGTATATAAGAATCATTATGGAGGTAAAATCATCAGACTTTGACCATAGGTTAGATATGGAGGTGAGAGATAGTGAGAAATTAAGAATAAGACCTACATTGCAAGCCTGTGTGGCTGAGAGTATGATGATGCCCTTTATAGGATAAGGAAAGTAGGAAGAGGGAAAGGTTTTGGGGGAAAAAGATAATGAATTCAGTTTAGGACATGCTGAGTTTAAAATGCCCATAGGTCATCCAGTTCCAAATGTCTGACTGGCAATCAGTCTAGAAGTCAGCAGAGAGGTTAGGGCTGGATAAGTAAATCTGAGAATCATCAGAATAGATAACTGAATCGATGGAAATTGATAAGATCACCAAGGGAAATAGTAGAGAGAGGAGAGAAGAGGGCTCTAGACAGGGGCACTCACAACTAGTGGGCATGATCTAAATGAAGATCCAGCGAAGGAGACTGAGAAGGAGTGGTCAGATAGGTGGGAGGAGAACCAGTAGTGCCCTGAAAACCTAGACAGAAGGGAACACCAAGGAGAGGATGGGCAACAGTGCTGCAGAGAAGTCAAAGAAGGATGAGGGTTGAGAAAAAGACATTTGATTTGGTAACCAAGATTTTTAGCAACTTTACAGAGAGTATTTTCAGTTGAATGATGAAGTTAGAAGCCTGACTATAAAGCAAGAAGAGAGCGAAAGGAAAGAAAGATGAGAACCTTTTGTAGATGATCTTCTCAAAGCATTTAGCCACAAAATAGAGGATGGGTATGGAATGACAGCTAGTGGAGATGGATGGATTAACTGAGAATTTTTTGAGGATGGATGAGACATGGACATATTTGTAGGCAGAAGAGAAACAGCCAGTAGAGAGGGAGAAATTGAAGATAAGAGAAAAAGAGGAAAATAGAGGGGAGGGTGTAATCTGATGAAGAAGATGGGATGGAATGAGATCATTTGAATACATAAAGGATTAACCTCAGCAAGGAGAAGAGCTGCCTCATTATATGAAATGGGACCGAGGAGGAAATGATGGCAGAAAGCAGCTTAGTGATGTGAAATGAGGAGAGGAAGGGATTTAATGAGATTTTATAGGAAAAAATACTCAAGTATTGCACATAGATAACAAAAATTCATGTGTACAAGTACAAGAAGAGTTAGATATAGAAGAAAGGATAACAAGAATTTACTAAGCACATAATGTATGCCAGGCTAAATACTTATTATAGCAGCAAATACTTCACAAATATTATCTCATTTGATCCTCATAACAACCCTGGAATGTAGGTGCTATTATTATTCTTATTTTACAGTTGAGGAAACTGAGGCACCATGTAGTTAAGTGACTTGACCTGGGTCACACAGATCATGAATGAGGCCAGATTTGAATTCAGGACTTCCTGATTCTAGGACCAGCCCTTTATTTGCTTTGCCACCTAGCTGCTAGCTATGTTTGCTTATAAGGAAAATGGGAGTTTTAGCAAGCTATAAGCTCAATGCATTTGTAATATGACGATATAACTCCCTCCCAACCACCCCCAAAACCCAAACAAACAAACTAATCACAAGCATTTAGAAATAGGAGTGACCTCAGAGGACTTCTAGTCTAATTCATATTTTAACATGCTCAACAAGACCACTGGTTTAGGGTAATCCACTAACTCCTAAGCAGCTCATTCCATCTTTGGATACCCTTAGTTCTTGTTTTTTTTTTTTTTTTAGCTTACATAGAACCAATATGTGCCTCTCTGGTCAATCTTATGTTCTACTGGAAAGAATGATGGGGTTGGAGTCACATGACCAAGGTTTAAATCTCAGTTCTGTAACTTAAGCTTGGATAACTAGGTTCTGTAAACTTGGGGAAATAATTGAATTCCTCTGTGCTTCAGTTTCTTCATATGTAAAGCAAGAGCCTTGGATTAGATGATCCTCAGTGTTCCTTCTAACTCTAAATCCCTAATCCTATGTGATTTCTTTGCATTCAGCCCTCTAAGGCCAGCTAGAGCTTGGGGTCTGAAGTCAGGAAGATTCTTCTTTATAGGAACAAAGAAACTTGAGGCTTCACACACTTACTAGTTGTGTGACCCTGGGAAAGTCACTTAATCCTGTTTGCCTCAGTTTCCTCATCTGTGAAATGAGATAGAGAAGAAAATGGCAAACCCCTCCAGTAACTTTGCCAAGAAAACTCCAAATGGGTTCAATGAAGAGCTGGACACAACTGAAAAAATGACAGAATGACAACTTTAAGGCCAAGCAGAACAAGTTTAAACAGTGTTTCATATGATAATCCTTCAAACAATTGAAGACAACTATCACATGTCCCTTACAACTTTTTTTTTTGGGGGGGGGGAGACTAAAGTCCTCAGTTCTTTCAATAAATTCTTTTATGGCAAGACCTAAAGGTTCTTCCCTCGTGGTAATCTTCCTCAGTGTATATTCTAGCTAAAGCATGGCACCTGAAATGAACATAGTTCAACCAGATGTTGCCTGAGCAGGGCAGAGGACAGTGAAATTTTTCCTTTCCCGGTCCTGGGGCTGTCACTGCTCTTAATGCAGCTTGAGGTCAGTCCCATTAGCTTTTTTGCCTGCCATATCACATTATTGACTTACATTGATCTTACAAACCACTAATGCAACCTCAGGCTGCATGAATAGAGGCATGTTGTCCTGAATGAGAAAGGGGATGGTCCAGCTATTCTCTGCCCTGGGGAGATCACATTTGGAACACTGTGTTCAGCTCGGCAAATCATATATTTTTAGGAAGGTCATTGAAAATCTAGAGCATGTTCAGCAAAGCGGCATGAATTAGTGAAAAGGCTACCACTTTGGGAGTCAGCAGAACCTGGGTTCACATTTTGGCTCTCCTCCTTACTAAACATGTGACCTTGGATAATTTGATTAATGTTTTTGAGCCTCAATTTCCCTATCTGTAAAATGAAGGATGTTGGACTAAATGATTCCTAAAGTTGAGACTGGCAGTTAGGTGGTGCAGTAGATAAAATACTGGGCCTTGAATCAGGAAGCTTCATCTTCCTGAATTCAAATCTGGCCTCAGTTACTCACTAGCTGTGTGACCCTGGGCAAGTCACTTAACCCTGTTTGTCTCAGTTTATTCATCTATAAAATGAGCTGAAGAAGGAAATGGAACACCACTCCAGTATCTTTGCCAAGAAAACTCCAAACGGAATCATGAAGAGCTGGACATGAGTGAAGAATGACGGAGCAGTCACAACAAAGTTCAGAATGCTTCTTCTCCTCTGTTCTTTCCACATACACTTGCTACGATCTCTTCACTTCCCTGTCTGGACTCCTTGTATAACCAGCTTAAAGCTACTTCTCCTGTCTCTTACTCTTGAATCTCTTCTTTTCTTGTTCTATTTCTGATCATGCTTTTTACAACCCTAACCTTGGATTATTCCCACCTTCTGCCACCTTTGCTCCTGTTCACACACTAATGGATCCACTATAAGCATCTTATTTCATCTCAGTTGAAACTCCACTGAAGCAAGGCAAGCATTCTATTGCTGCTAATTGAATCACTATCCCACTCTCCATAGTGGATGTTGCCCATCTCTTCATAACTCCTCAAACTTTCCATAGCACCTCCTCTCCCAGTGCAGAAAAATAAGGAAATTTGTGGAGAGCTCTTAACCCCAATTTGCCTCAGTTGATCATATGTAAAATGGGGACACCGGGAGAAGGAAATGTCAAATCTCTCAACATTTTTGCCAAGGAAACCCTTCAGACAAATCCATGCAATCACCAAGAGTTGGATAGAACCGAACAATAACACATTGTGGTGATTTCATCAACTCTCATGTATTTATTTAGGAGATGGTTCCTACATCTGTACATCTAGCCCTAGTGTGTCACCTGTGCTACAGTCTCATCATCCCAATTGCCTTTTGGACATTCTGAACTAGATGTACCATAGGAATCTCAGGCTCAACATGTCCAATACAGAATTCATTTTGTTTGCCCTCCCCCTCTGCCTACCAAGCTCTCTTAACTTCTGAACTTCTTAATGACTGATGAAGACACTACCATTTTCAGTCTCACAGGCTCAGATTCTCGCCCTCACTAATCCTGTCTTCTTCACTCTTGCTTAGACAATTTTAGTAGTTCTCTTTCTTTCTTTTTTAAAAATTTTTTTGAGGGGGGAAGGCAAGGGAATTGGAATTGTGACTTGCCCAAGGTCACACAGCTAGTAAGTGTGTAAAATGTTCAAAGTTAGATTTGAAATCAGCTCCTCCTGACTTTAGGGCTAGTAGTCTATTCACTGCACCACCTAGCTGCCCCTCTAATAGTTTTCTAAATGGCCTCCCTATCTCATCTTTCCCCACTCCAATCTATCCTCCACTCAGCACCCCAAATGATTTTCCTAAAACACATGTAATCTCTTTACTCAGACTCAAGATGTTCCCTATTGCCTCCAGGACTGAACAAAACAAAGCAAAACAAAATTTAAAAAACCCTCTGTGACTTTTAAAACCCTTCATACCCCAGCCCCTGCTTACCAACACCTCTCAATCTTTTCTCTTTTTTTTTTTTCCCAAATTTTATTCAATATCAAACATATCTCTACAGTTTTTATTGAGGAGGTTGACCACGTCCACGACCAGATCCACCTCTAAATTGGAATTCTGTTGCTGACCCAGCCCCAGCCTCAGCCTTCTTGTCAGCACCAGGAGGAGCAGCACTTCGTCTGTATGTGTCTCTGTCAGCTTCACCCCGAGTTAAGTCGGGCAGGTCGCTCACCCTCTAGACCTTTGGGCCTTGGCCTTCCTGTCTCCGGACGACTTCTTCGAAGTGTGGCAGGCACAATCTCAGGGGGAAGGTGAAGGTAATCCCGGAGGTACTGAATGCCCTCATTGGTGAGGTACCAGTAGAAATGCCTCCAGGCAAACTGCTCCTTAACATAGCCACGAGACTTTAGAGACTGCATGGCCTTCATGACGTGGAGATTGGGCACATTCTTGTCTGCCAGCTCAGGGT
>CM053585.1:313347751-313368733 GCA_028646515.1 Pseudochirops corinnae | reverse complement strand
CTGGCGCCACAGGCTCCACATGACCACATTCAGCCTATTAGGGAACAGAGTATACTTTCAAATATCCAAAGGTCCTCAGAGTCACGTAGCCACATTAGCAAAGGGCCTAGGGGCAGGGAAGATCTTTAGATTCCCATAACAACAACAAAATTTTCATGTTTACAAATATCTCTCAGGTGCCCATTATAGGTTAGGTAAACACCTGGGTCTACTAGATGGTTCAGTGGAGAAATCACTGCCCTCTGAGACTGGAGCCCTGGGTCTGAGGGCCAGTTCTACCAGTCACCCATTAGCTATGTGACCTTGGAGAAGTCATTGTTCTTCCTCTGCCCTCACTTTCCTCATCTGTAAAATCAGAAGGATGGACTGAATGGCTTCTGAAGTTTCTGCCAGCTCTCCCATTCTGCGAGAAGTAATGAAAAACCAATTAGGAATCAGCAAAGTTGTTCTGTGTGAGGTGGTGCTACTCTCCTCTCTGTACCCCACAGGACAGTTTTGGCACTGTTGGAAGAGACTTAATATTACACCCAGAATACATCAATTTAGACTCTGCCAGTAACACTGTGTAACTATGGCCAGCTAACTCTCTGGGGCCCCCAAAAGGAAAAATGATACTCGCATTGTTTGTCCTGCCTGGTTGTTCATCAGGAAATCACTTCATAAACCTTAAAGCCCTAGAGAAATCCATGAAGTCATTTGCAGAGGATTCTAGAAGGTCAAAAAGGCTCACGACCTAGTGTAATGGTAATGGAATTTAAAGATCCCCCTATATTGGCTTGGTTTTCAGATTTAGTGTTAAAACCCAGAGCTTGTGAATTCCACTTGTGGGATAGACTTGTTGATGTAAAGAGAGAGGGCTGAACTGGGAGGAGGTGGTACCATGGATTTAGAGAGAAGCCCAAGCAGAGAGAAGGCCCAAACAGAGAGAGACCAGAAGGACTTTTGGGGAGCAGTATCATGGAGGCACAGAGAGAGGAGAATTGCCAGGGGCCAGAGTTGCTGAGAGACTGCTGAGGGCCAGTTGGAGCTGCCCAGGGCTTTTCAGAACTGCCACCCAGAGCAGCTGAAGACTGAGGAGGCATGCCTGTGATGCTGGTATTTTGTCTGTTTTGATGTTGTTTTGCCAGATGTCTGCTGGTGAAGGACAGTGCCATTGTTGCAGAGGTCCTGGAACCTTGCTGTTGGTTCAGAAGCCCTGAAGAAGGATTTTCTTGTTGTATGTATACAGAAATCCTGGAAGAGGGTCTTGCTGTTCAGGGGTTCTGGGACTGTTCTGCAGGCAGAGAGTGAATTAATGAGCCCACTGGCCATGTATATTGTGGCTTTGTTAAGCTTTGTCTCCCCAGGAACAGAGATTGCTGAGAATTTGCCTCAGGTCAAGATGAAGAAAAGACCTCTCCATGGGTATTAAATGCTGTGATGATATCTTAACCTTGCTGTAGCTGAAGGGTGGATGGCCTTTTGTGCTCTCCTGCCCCTTTTAAGAAAGTGCTTGGCATTAATGGATGCTATTGTAATTCAGTTGTGATCCAGGGGTGGGAAACATTTGACTTTTTTGTGCTGTGTGACTCACTAAATGAATGTACTTTGTTTATTACTGGAAACTAATCTCCATTTGAGAAGAGAGACTTTGGGTGACTGACTAAATGAATGTACTGGCCAGGGGTGGGCTACTTTGAACTTGCTAAATGAATGAGTTACACTATATTTTGATTTTCTCTGCTCTGTGAATGTTTTTAATTTGTCACTGAATAAAATAGAGTGACTATGTTGGTATTCTGAGCCTTGGAAGTTGCCTTTGCTTGGCATTACACCTAGCAAGGTCAAATCAAGTCAAATCTAAGTTTTGTGGTGCAGTTCTCTGACAGTGAGGAAGCAGAAGGACTATGGGAGGCCATGGTCAACTAGTATTTACTAGATGTTTCCTACATACTATGCACAGTGCCTGTACAGATGCAGACCCTAGAGAAAGACAATCCCTGTCCTTACATTCTAATGAGGGAAGATCACACATGAAAGGAAGATGAAAGATGTACATGTGGGGTGGAGATAGGGGGAAAGAGACATATGAAAACCTCATGGTGGCATGGTAAAGAAAGTCCAGATAGTCAAAGATATACCCAGGGAGAAAGGAAGGCATGGTTGGCCTGAGTGTCTTCCTTACAATGGGACTTCTAGGAGGAAACAGTCAATTGGAGGGGTCAGCTACAGGAGCAGAGTCCAGAGGTAGAAAGAAGCTCCAAGGTGAAGAGGTTTCTGTGGTATGGTAGAGAAAGTTGGGAGAGCCAGGAGTGCAGCCTGGAAGACCAAAGGGCACAGGGCCAGGGGCCCTTTCTTCATGCCCATCATCTACCACTTTTACTTTCCAATAATATATATACTGTGGCCTCACCCCAGGCCTACTGATTAATTTTCAGACCATAGCAGGCATATCCCCTGGCCAGCCCTAAGAAAGGTCTTTGCTCCATCTGAGACAGTTTCTCTCCATCTCAGACTTCCTGTTTTTCTGGGGCCAGACTGGGGGAATCAGAAATCATGCATTTTTCAAGATGATCAAATCCTGATGTTACAGGAGAAAATACTGACCTTGAACAGATGGTCTGTCCTCTTGAGGCTGCTGCTTCTTCATCTGTGATATCATAGAAGTAGATGGCATGATCTCTTAGGACCTTGTAGCTCTAAACCTCTGGCCCCATGAGGCTCAGAGGGGGCTTGTCACATTACAGTAGAAGTGAAGCTGGAACACAGATCTTTTGGCCTCCCGGTGGGATGCTCTCACCACAACTCTATGGGGAAATGGGAATTAGGGGAAGCAGGGATCCATTTCTCAAGGGCAGTCTTCACTTGTTCAAGTTTTAATGATCCCTCGAGGTCTGTCCAGACCCCAGCACTCAATCAACAGCCCTATGAAACACTGCTGGCCTGTGGAGACCCCAAGACCCTGTCTTTGGTTATCTTAGAAAAAAGGATCCAGATGAAGAGACAGAGTCTGTCAGACCATTCCCACCCCCTCCTCCCAAAAAAGGTGCTGATCAGCAAGGAATCATGTAGCTCATTGATCACAATCTGGCTCTTTATTCCTTCTGTCTTTATTTTTATTGCTGTTGGTGTTAGTTGTTTTCAGTTGCATCCAATTCTTCATGAATCCATTTGGGGTTTTCTTGGCAACGATACCAGAATGGTTCACCATTTCCTTCTTCGGATCATTTGACAGATGAGGAAACTGGGGGAAATGGGGTTAAATGACTTACCCAGGGTCACATGGGTAGTGTTTGAGCCAATATCTTGGCTCCAGGCCTGATGTTCTATCCCCTGTGCCACCTAGCTACTTCTATTATCTTCATTACACGATCCCTTTCCTCCCCACCTTCAAAAGTTCTCTTTTGACTATAGATAAAAGATGAAACTCATGACCCTGGCATTCAAGGTTCTTCAAGAATCAGGCTCCAACCCATATCTGGTCCCATTTCATGCCACTCCCCTCACATAGTCTACATTTCAGCCAAACTGTCTCTGTCTCTGTGCCTTTCTTGCATTTCTGTAGCAAGTGGTAGAATGAAAAGGAGATTGCTTGTAAAATAGTAATAATTAATAATGGCGTTTGTATGTCCCTTTAGATTCGCTTTAAAATCATCAACACGTTTTTATCCTGACAATATCACTAGGATGTAGGTGTTATTATTTTGTTATTTTATAAATAAAGAAACTCAGGCAGGAAGAAGTGACTTAAAAATCACTTACCTGACATCACACAGCTAGTTAAGCGTCTGAGATGAGATCTGAGCTCGGGTTCTCCTGGTCTGGGGTCCAGCACTGTACCACCTCGCTGCCTCAAAGGACCTGGGTTTTAATCCCAACTTCCTACAAATGTATGTCATGACTTTGGGCAAGTCACTCTAGTTCTCGAAATCTCAGGTTCCCTATTTGTTAAATGAGGGCATTGAATGAGGTGACCTTTGGGTCCCTTCCACCTCCAGCATTGCACAGTCTGTGCTCCGAGGTTCATGTCATATCTTTCTAATTCCATGGCCTGTCATTCTAAGGACCCTTCCAGCTCTGACATTTTGGGTTCTTTGTTCTAAATCCTGTGATCCATAACTGGAATGAATTTCCTCTTAAACTATCACATCTGCTGAGGTCCCTCCCTCAAATAGCATTTCCTCTATTAAGCCTCCCCTTGATGCATTCAAACTATATTAAACTTTCCCTCATCAAATTCAGCAAAGTGTTTTTCCAAGATTTCTTCTTGGGTATTTTTCTTCCTTCCTCCCTTCCTTCTTCCTTTCTTCCTTCCTTCTTTCCTTCCCTTCTTCCCCCTTCCACCTTCCTTCCTTCTTCCCTCCTTTATTCTCTTTCTTTCCTTCCTTTTTTTCTTTTTCTTTCTTTCCTTTCTTTTTTCCTTCCTTCTTTCTTTCCTTTTTTCTTCCTTCCCCTGTACCTCCTTCCTTACTTCTTCCTTCCCATCTTCTTTCTCATTTTCTTTATTTCCTTCCTTCCTTCCTTCCTTTCTTTCTGTCTGTCTTCCTTCCTTCTTTTCCTTCTTTAAGTTTTCATATATTTTGTTTTTGATTCCTTTCATTTCCAAATATAGCCTTTAATCACCTCCTACACCTTCTAACAAAGAATTTTTTAAATAGCAGATTAATATCAAAGCACGAAGCATGTTAGGAAACTGAACAAATCATCAATCAAGACTGAGAAGGTACACAATATTCTGTACCCATGGGGTCCCACTTTTACAAATAAGGGAGGGAGGTCTTTTGCATTTATTTCATTTTCCCTTATATAATAATTACTTGTATACTTTTTCACACACACACACACACACACACGCACATTAAATGTAGTACTACTTCTTCAAAGTAAGGTCTGTATTCTATCCATTGCAGTAGCCCCAGCACCTAAAACAGGACCATGCTGCCTGGAGTAGGGGCCTAGCAGATGTTTCTTAAACTGCATTACATTTCCAAGCTGGCCTGGCTGCCAGGGTTAGCTTTCTGGTTCATTCATTTAGTAACTTTTAGGGAAGCCCTTGCCCACACAGCTTTGCTCTTCAGGACACTGTGCATTTGACATATGTTTAGGCCATAAATGGGAACCCACATGAACTAATCTTCAGAGCCTTTTAAATATCTGAGCTGACACTTTTTTTTTCATTTGTGCAGAAATATATATACATATATATGTTCAAGAATGAGGCAGAATATCTTCCCCTCCCCATTCTTCTCTTTCTTTCTTTCTCCTCCCTCTCTGTCTAGTTCTGGGTGTTTTAATCAGCTTTGGTCTACAGATGACTGAACACATGTGCAAACATCTGGTTATGCTTTCGGATCACTGGCCTTCATTCCCCGGGGGAATGAGAATGGGGGGGAGGGTATGGTTTTTAGAAGCAGACCAACTGACATCCACTGCCAAAAAAGACAGCAGGTAATGAACTGGGGCATGGCCACAATCTCCCATAGACCTTATAGCTCTTGAGACCATTACCTTGGAGAAATATCGAGGGGAGGATAGAAGGGAAGGACTGTATGTACAGGAAGGGGGGTGGGAGAGATGACAACCTCAGGCTGATGATCCATACAGTCAGACCTTGTCTGCCTTGTCAGAAGCCCTTTGGAAATCTCCCATTTGGCAAGAACCATTTTCATTGAGCTCCACAATGCTCCTGGTCCTAAATTTAGCTCTGCTGTGGGAAAGACAGAGGTAGAAAGGGAAAGGGGTGGTATTCTAGTCAGAGAGGCCTATCCTGGGGATACAGGGAAGAGGCAGAGCTGGCTGAAGTGAAGGATGCATACAGAAGGATCATGTGACAATCATTATATCACATTTCTATTAGATGAAGTTTTATAATGTATTTACAAAAAAATTCTGGGAAGTAACTAGTGCAATATCACATTATGCCCATTTTCTAGGTTAAGAAACTGAGGCTCAGATAGGTTAAGTGACCCATGTTACCAGCAAGTTCCAGGGCTAGCGAATATCAGAGTTAAGATTCAAATCCAGGTTTTCGTGGACATAAGTTCAGTTCACCAGGCTGGGGTAAGCTTTGAGAAATAGAGTAGGGTTAGATGATAGAAAGTCTCAAATGTCAGTTTAAAGACTTTGTATTTGCTGCACTAGGTGATAGAAATCCATCTTAGATTAATCTTAGATAATTTGGCCCATTCCTCCATCACGAAAACAGATTTCACTTCTGTGACTTTGTACTAAGCTCATTCCCCTCCTACATCTCTGACCTCTCCTCTCTTCAATACTATTCTCTTTCTTCTGCTCCCTAACTGCAGATATTCATCAAAGTTCCATCTTTGACCTTCTCTTTTCTCTTTCCATTCCCTCAAGTCCACCCACTCCAGATACACTCTAATGTATATATAAATGTATATACACATATATACACATACACACACACATATATATGCAATATGTAAATATATAGCCTTCTTTGAATGCTCTATTTAATCCCTTAATCTTGCTTCTCCAACTACCTGCTAGTTTCCTCCATATGAATGTCCCCCCAAAACTCATATTCATCATGTTTACAGATATACTCAGAACTTGCCCCCCTACAATTGAACTTGCCCTTCCTCCAACTTCCCAATTTATGTTGATGATACATGATGATTCTTCTAGTCATGTAGACTTAATGCCACCAACTCTACTTCCTTTCTCTCCTTGACCACACCTGTATCCGAAATTTTCCAAGATTTATAAACTATGTCTCTCTCCCATTCATTCTCTTTTCTATTCCTGTAGCCCAGCTTGTTCCTTGCCCTCATCCTAACTTCTCTGGACTACTCTAACCCTAATTCCTATAATGGCCTCCTAAACAACCTCCTACTTCTAGTCTTTCTTGTTTCTTTTCATCTAGGCAAAGATTTCTTAACTTTTTTTTTGAGGCAATTGAGGTTAAGTGACTTGCCCAAGGTCGTACAGCTAGTAAGTGTCTGAGGCCAAATTTGAACTCAGATCCTCCTGACTCCAGGGCCAGTGTTCTATCCACTGTTCCACCTAGCTGTCCCTTCTTAACCTTTTTCGCATCATGGACCTCTTTGTCAGTTTGGTGAAGGATAGATCTCTTTTCAGAATTATTTTTAAATAATTGAGGAAATACTGAACTTTAGTTAGGGGTTGGTGAAATAAATAAAAATGTAACTTTTTTCCCATTCAAATTCTCAGTGCACATCTCTGACTTTATATCCCTGTTGGGTCCCAAACCTTCTGTGGCTCCATCATCTAAAAAATAAAGTTTGGTTTTCATTGTTTGGCATTCAAGGTCCCCCACAGTTTGGGTTCAAACAACCTAACAGCCCCTGGCTCCTCACCATCTGCCCTCTATTCCATTTGGATCAGACTATCTAACATTCTTTGAACATGATTTTCTCTCTCCCATCTCTGGGCCATTGTTGGTATGATTTTAGTTCACTGTAAATACCGTCCCTCAAGCCCAGATGTTTTCCTCCAACCACCTCCGTGAAGCCTTCCCAGTCTTCTCCCTCCTCTATGTTCCTAGAACATCCGTCTTGCAGTCTTAATCATCCTTTCTATGTTAACACTTGTCTCTGTTTCCTTCTCTGTGACTATGAGGTTTTTTTTTATCTATTTCTATTCCCCTGCTCCCATCATTTAAGAAAATCCCCATCCATATCTACAGGAACGTAGTGACTAAACCCCAACTGACACTGGCACCCCAAAAAGGACCAAAAGTATTATCCCCTAATCAGAACTACAGTTGAGTAACCTGCCTCAAAGAAATAGTGAGTTTCTTATCACTCAGGATCTTCAAGCGTAGTCCAGAGACATACTGGGTGAAATGTCTTAAAAGGGGATTCTTGCTCAGATATGGGTTACAGGGGATAACCATGTGGTGTGGAAAGTACACTGGATTGAAGTCAAAGAACCTGAGTTCAAATCTTGTTTAGTTATCTGAATGACCTTGGGAAAGTCACTTAACTTTGGCAGTCCTCAGTCCCCTCATCTTTAAAATGGGGAGGTCAGACTAAATTGCTTCTGATGTGTCTTCCATATCTATATGATCCTGAGACTTGAGTCTGCCATTTATTAACTATAGGACCATTATTCATGATTTGAATTTCCTTGCCTGTACAATGGCAGGGTTGTACTGCATAATCTCTAAGGCCTCTTTACACTTTATCACTCTGTGACCCCCTAAAGCCTCTTCCTAACTGAGATTCTATTAATTCTGTAATTCGGACAGGAGAGCACAAGGCAGAGGTGTATCAGATCATGAAATCAGCCATGGAGGTTAGTTACATGGCCTCTCCTGGGGAATCATGGCACCACAGACTGAAAGCTGGAGTCCCTTCAGTCTTGCCCTTCACTTGACACATGGGATACTGGAGGCCCAAAGAAATGATTTGACTTGCCTGAGGTCACACAGATACTGAGTCACTGGGCTGGATTTCAGACTCAGGTCATTTGCCTCCAATCTCCTTCACCCTTTGAGCGAATCAGCCACGCCTCCCCCCAAGTCAGGACTCTCTCCATAGTTAACTCTTGTTCCGTGCACTTGTGCAAAGTCTGGCTGATAAGCCCTGCAAACAAAGAGTCTGTGTGTGAGGGGAGGTGCTGACAGCTCTCTGGAAACCATCAGCAGAACCTGGGGCTGATGCTGGGGCAGGCACTGTCTCGTATATACTTTTTCTCCAAAAGACTGGCCACTATTGGAAGGAGAATATTGACCCTTGCCTCTCCCATTTTGAGAATGTCCTGGAAGTGGCAAGCCCTCACCTGAGCCAAGTGGGCTATAAAGACAAGCACGGTTTCTTGGGGGATGGGTGGGGGGAATGTAAAACCAGAGTGACTCTCGTTGCTTACACGTTATGATATGACCTTGGTCTTTGGCCATCATTTTTTATTATCACATAAACTAGAGTGATCTACAACTCGCTGAGCTCGCTGGGCACAGTCCATCAAACCGACACAGCCGGGGTCTTTTCCTTGCACTAAAAACGTTCCGTGATTAATTTCACTGGTAATGAAGTTTTATAAGAAACTTGCCAGCCGGCTGGTTATCCCCTGTGTTATCAAATCTCTGTTAGTGTTGCTGGAAGCAGTCGAAGGATAAATCTTTGGAAACAGGTAAAGGAGCAAACCCAACTCAGGATGAAGCAAGGAGTATAGGAAAAAGAGCAATGAATTTGGAGTCAAAAGGCCTGGGTACCAATCCTGGTTTCCTGAATGACATTAGGCAAATAGCTACTCACCAGTGCAATTTCCCACCCCACTTTAAAATGATAGGGTTGGGAGAGGAGGAGGTCAGACTAGATATCTAATGTCCTTTTCAGCTCTAAATTCTATAATCCTGTGATTCCACAATCCAGGGACAGTCAGAGCTGAAGTCATGAGCCCACAACCTGGTGCTTTTTCACTGCATCTAAAGGAAGCAGTGAGCCACAGACAATCAAGGTAGGCAGGAGAGAGGCAAGACCCATCACAGTCATGAAACCTTTCCTCAAACTCTTAAGGGATGTTTATATATTTCTCCAAGATATGTTGGTTCATTAGGACTTCTCTGAAATTTGCTTGACTGAACACGGAATGTGGGAAATGTTTTCCTGAGCTGCCTTAGGCAAGCTGAGCTGAACAAGTCACTGGAGAAAATAATGATAGCTAGCATTTATGTACTTTAAGTTTGCAAAGTACTCTACAGATGTTTTCTCATTTGATCTCCACAATAACCATGTAAAAATGGTGCTATTATCATCTCTATTTTACAGATGAAGAAACTTAGGCAAACGGGTTAAGTGACTGGCCCAGGGTCATACAGCTGGTCTAAGGCGGTAAGTCTTCCTACCTCCAAGTCCAGCACTATTGGTCCAGCACTAATCATATTAGAGGTATTCTTTAATGCCAACTGTTTCTAGTGACCACTTCCTGCTTTATTCTTCTAGAACTTTGAAATTTTCTTAGGGACGGAAAACAGCCTGCCTTGCATCTTGGCTATCTGTATTCATGTCTTAGTCCCAGCTAGGATTATAGGTTTAAAACTGGATAGGACCTTAGGAGTCATTAGTCTAAACCATTAGATTACAGGTGAAAAAATTAAGGTCCAAAAAAGGCCTTAAGAGTCCCAAATGACTTTCTCAAAGTCATATAACTGATAAATAATAGAGCTGGGGTTTGAACCTAAGGACTCTGGCTCCATATCCCCTTACTAGACTGTTAGCTCCCCAAGGGCAAGAACTAAGTCTATTTACCTTTGTATTTCCCCTAAGGTAGAGCACAGTACTTAGCACAGAGAGGGATCCTATTATCAGAGATTGAGGGGTAGGTACTTTAGAAGGCACCTTAAGGCACCTCATTTTAAAGAGAGAAGATGTGACCCAAGGCCACAGAGATAGCAAGGAGCAAATCTAGGAATTCAAACTCAGGTCATCTCATTACAAACCCTCTTTCCACTATCTATACTACCTTTTTTTTTGGAGGAGGGGGTGAGATGAAGATGCTGAATAGACATCCATGAACTGGTGCAAAAGGAAGCAAGCAGAGCCAAGAAGACAATATATACAAATGACCACAATAATGCAGATGGAAAAAACAACTACAAAATGATTTTTTAAAAAAGATTGTTGCAAAATTATAAAGCATGAGCTTGATCTCAAAGAAGGGACATGGGAAGACATTCAATCCAGAGGTGTGCTGGAGGCAGCTCCTAAGAGAGTCTGATTGTTAAATTTTCAGTGCGAGCATTTGCACCTTGGAAATCAGCTAATAATTTTGGTTGTTGTCTTTCGTTCTCAAAGAGGACCAAAATGACATCACTATGTTTGAGTCAAATTAAAATGGGTCAGACTGTGACTGACCAGACCAATACAAGCCTGGAATGCCCTACCATGAGTGGATTCTCTAAATTTGCACATTTCATGTTTCTTTTTCCTTTTTAATATATTTGCATTTATTTTGTTTAATATTCCCCATTCACATTTCTTTTGAGCTGTTTCAATTCTGCTTTGCTCATAGAGCACAGCTCCTTCTCTGATCATGGGCATGCCATGCTGGGCAGTCCTGTGCCATTGCCTCCCACATCACACAATCAATTCCAAAGTTCTTAAGAGAGACCTTGCAGGCGGCTAGGTGGCACAGTGAATAGAGCCCTGGCCCTGGAGTCAGGAGGACCTGAGTTCAAATCCAGCCTCAGCCATTTGACACATTTACTAGCTGTGTGACCTTGGGTAAGTCACTTAACACCAATTGCCCTCCAAAGAAAAAGAGAGAGACCTTGACAGTGTCTTTGTATGGCTTCTTGTGACCACCTCGTGAGCACTTGCCCTGTGTGAGTTCTCCATAAAGTGGTCTTTTAGACATGCAAATGTTTAGCATTCAAACAATGTGGCCAGCCCATCAGGGCTGCACTTTCTGCAGTGGAGTCTGAAGGCTTGATTGTGAAGCTTAGAGGCTTAATTTAATGTTTTGTTGGATGTGTTGATTTTAAAAAGTGATGGAGAAAACATTAATTATACTGATTAAACTTAAAAGCATATTCTGCTTTCCTGAAAATCAGGGTGTTAAACGTTTGCTAACATACTCCTGCCCTCAAAATTTGCAAAAGTGGGAGGTGTGCACATATGGAACATTGTATATATTTTCAGATTATAAAATATATATATATATATATATATATATATATATATATACATATATGTGTGTGTATACATATATAACTTACTGGTTGTTTTTCTCTTTTTCTTCTTTAAAAAATATGGGATGGCTCTTTGATAATGGTAAAGGAGAAGGATTCAGGGGAAAACTTAGGTGATATAAAAACAAAAAATATCAATAAAATTCAAATTTTTAAAAGAGTATTTAATGTGAGAAGCAGTGTGGTCTAACAGAAAGTTCATTGAAGGCAAGAAGTAGATAGTAGGGTCTGAAGTCTGGGTCCCACTCAAGGGCAGCTAGATGGTTCAGTGCACAGAGTTGGGGGTCAGAGGGAGGAACCTTCAGCCTCTAGGTCCTTAAGTGCAGTCCCTTGACTGAATCCAAACTTCCCAAAACAAATCCCCTTAATGAAAGGATTTGTTCTGTAGAACTTGGGCTCATTCAAAAGGCCGCACCTAAGGACTTGGAAGGCCACATGTGTGGCCACATGTTCCCCACTCCTGGTAGAGCACTGGGTCTGACATCAGAAATACCTGGGTTCAAATCTGGCCTTAGAGAGTAGCTGTAAGACCCTAGGCAAGTCACTTAACCTTTATTTGCTTCAATCTCCTCAGTTACAAAACGAAACCTCTTCATTGTACCTGTCTCAAAATCAAAGACTTGTTATTCAGATCAAGTGAGACATTTGTTAAGTGCTTAGCACAGGACCCAGTATGCATTGGTCACTTAATAAATGCTCATTTCTTTCCTTCTTTCCTTCTTCCCTTCTGTCATTTACTAGCTGAGTGACCATAGACAAGCTATTTGATCTTTTGGGGCTTCCATTTCCCCTTCTGGGAGTAGAAGGGGGTTGGAAAACACTGGATTTAGAGTCTGATTTAAAGGATTTAAAATCATAACCTGACTTTTCTTCTTATTTGTTGGGTGACCTTGAGCCAGTCATTGTCCCTGTCTAGCCCTCAGTTTCAGTTTCATTATCCATGAAATGAGATTGTTGAAACTTATATAAAGTGATACAGAGGATAAAAGCAGAGTCTACATATGCTCTGACCGCATCATTGTAAACACAGTTGACGGGAAGAGACAATAAAAAACCACATAGTGGCCAATGCAAGCCCCATTCTGCCAGAGGTAAAGGACACAGCCCTCCTTCCAGTTTAGTAAGAGCTATTCAGACTTGGAAGCAGGGAGGTGCGGAAGAAGTGAAAGATGTTGTCCAAACAAAGAGTATTAGAAGAATGATTTTATTTTTAAAAGAGATGACTGACGATATGCTGTCTGAGGTCTAAAGTCTTATGCTCCTTCCACTACATGATGTCTCTCTTCCTCTGAGTCTATGAATGAATGGAGAGGTCCTGTGCTTGGTTTTCCTATGGAGGATGAAGAGATGAAGAAGACAAAGCTTCTCCTCTCACAGAGCTTGTTGTCTGTTGGGGATGGCAAGACATAAACCTGTGCAAAGTAAAACATCAAGAAGACCAAGACAATAAGGAAATACCCAGGAGACCACTGCTTTTTCTGAAGTCACAGGTGATGATACTCTTTCCCCAATCACTCATCAAGCATTTTTCATTCTACCTTCATAGCCTCTCTTGTATCCATCTCTCTTTCTCCATGCACTTGACTATCACTCCTTCATGACCCTCATCACTTCTCAGCTGCAGTATTAAAGGGCCTCCTGATGATTCCTGCTTCCAGCCTCTCTCTGATCCTTCATCCACATAGCCGCCAAATTGAAATTTCCTAAAGCTCAGGTCTCACTATGCTGCTCTGTTATTTTAAAAGCTTCAGTGTCTATAGCATCTAAGAAAACATGTAAATTTTCTTGCTGTACAGTAAAATCCTTCATTGCTTCATTCTGTCTTTCTAGACTTATCTCATATTATTCCCCTTCATGAATCCTAGGCTCTAGCCAAACTGACCTATTCATTGTTTTCTGTACACAGTATTCCATGTCTTGCTTCAGGGGCTTTGTTCAGGCTGTGTCTCACACCAGGAATGCTTTTCCTCTTCATCAATGCCCTTGGGAATCCCTAACCCATGTCAAGGCTCAACTCAGATGCCACCTCTTCCCCAAAGTCTTTGTTCGCCCAGTTGTCTGTGCTCCTCCTACCCTCCCTCTACTAGAAGACTCTTGGTACATATTTTGTTTTTTCTTCACTATGCATTCTTTACTATGCATTTACTATGCAGAC
Organism: Pseudochirops corinnae; assembly: GCA_028646515.1. Taxonomy (NCBI): domain Eukaryota; kingdom Metazoa; phylum Chordata; class Mammalia; order Diprotodontia; family Pseudocheiridae; genus Pseudochirops; species Pseudochirops corinnae. The sequence continues at coordinate 313,354,919 of CM053585.1, read as the reverse complement.
TCCCTGAAGGCAAGAGCTCTTTTTATTTTGTGTTTGTACACCTAAATGGCAAGGCACTGTGCCTTGAACATCATGGGTACTTAATACAAGCTTGAATTGAATTAATGGCTAGGTGGTAGTAATAGATAGAATCCTAGTCTACTGATTCTCATTCCAGCATAGGGTAATGGAAAGAGTCCTAGAAGGCAACCTGAGTGTGAATCTTAGTTCTACAATTGTGTCCTTTGGAAAGTTTTTGAATATAGTTAGGTCTTAGCTTCCTCATCTATAAAATGAGAAGTCTGCTCTCAATGGATCCTTTCCAGTTGTCGATCTCTGATGCTAAGCTCCCGTGTTCTTTCCACTATACCCCTCTTCTCATGATTCCCCAAAGCTTACCCTCTCCAAGTTAAACATGCCCATGTCCTTCAACTAATCCTCAGTTAGCATAATCAGTATACTCCACAGGCAGTATATGTAGTACAAATACTACAGATAGTTCAAATAGTCTACAATACTTTAGTCATCCTAGTAACCATCTTCTGGGTGAAATCCTGCCCTCTCCATGGCCTTTCTTTGATATGGCACCCACAAGTGAACATTTGACTGATTCCCACAACCATGTCCCTGCTGCCCTATGGCCTATTCCTGCAATGTAACACCCCACTCCCAGTCCAAGGGGTTAGAGCTTATTTTTCCCCTGGAAGGATCAGGGCTTTGAACAAAAAGTCTAAATGGTCCAATTGGGAACCCAGAGACTAAGGTGCTCTTGAGGAAGGATGGAAGGAGAGCAGAATCTATGGAGTGTAGAAGGGAGGAGGCAAGTGGGTGAATTTTAGAGAAGCCCTGAGTGATGGGACAAATTTTATTCTAGGGGTGTGGGGAACAAGAGTGAGACTCTCTTATGATCTCTTTTTTGAGTTCTTTGGCTAACCAGGCATGGGAAAGACCACATGCAAACAACTATGTACAGAACTGTCTAGTGGAGAAGTCACTTTATAAACCCTCAAGCACCCTAGAAATGGGAGCTGTTGTTTGTAGGACAAGAGAAGTCAGACCTGCAATTCGTCTTCAATCTAGAAATAGAGTCAGGATTGGCCCCTGGGGGCTAGGCTGAGCTAAGCAGGCTGTTTTTCAGTTAGAGGCCCCACCCAAGTATCTGCAAAGAATAGGAGACTGTGAAATGGGGGTCTCAAGGGTGGCTATCAATAGAGCTTTGTGGGTGGTCCCAGCTCAGAAAAGGGTGTGTAGAGAAACAGAGCAACTCTGGAGAATTCCACTTTCTGGGTGGGGGCACCATCAATGACAGGCAGAAAAACACACCCTGAGAAAGCCTTCTGGTTCCTATCTTTTCCCCCCATACGCCACTGATGACTCAGCCCTTAGGAATGGTATGAGGGCAAGAGAGAGTTTGGGGGACCACCCAAGGGCTGCAGATGGAGAAAAGTCCTTTGGGGTGAGCTTAAAGACTGGAGTGGGAAGGGCTGGGGAAGATGCTTAAATTGCAGGTAGAAGAGGGACAGATATCAAGGGACAACTTTTCTTTCTTAACACTATCAGAGTGACATCTCCTTCTTGGGTCTCATGTTGCCCTGATTTTTTAAAGATTGCCTGTCTATTTTCTGTTTCTCAATTTTTCCCAAATTTCTTGGTCATTTCAGGGACTCTGGACACCACTTATATCACCCCAGGTGTAAACATTTGTTAAATAAGGGAGACCATTTATTCTTGTCCTCAACTGCTAAACAGAGAATCATGGCATAGCATCATAGACGAAGAGATGGAAGGGGCCTTGGAATCCATCAGCTATTTTACAGATGAGGAAACTGATGCCTAGAGTAGTTAGTGACTTGCTGAGGTCACAAAGGTAAAGAAGCATCAGAAGAGGGACTTGAAAGCAGGTCATCTGACTCCAGAGTCGGTATTCTGTCCACTGTGCCACAAATCTCAGAGTACCAGGACTCTTACTTTACACATCTGGAAAATGAGGAACAAACAGAGGAGAGTGACTTGTCCGGGACTCAAATCCAAGTGTTGGGACTCCCCATTCAAGTCTCTTTACACTATACTTTCTTTGTGCTGCCTCCACATTCCATTGCCAACTTTTTCTTGCCCAGAGGTTTGGTAGTCTCTTCCCATTTGTTCTCATCCCTGCTGTACAGAGACAAGATAAAATGGCCCGAAGTCTAAGAGCTTACAGTCTAATAGGGGAGACAAGCAAATTTATACAAAGTAAGCTATATGCAATAAATAGGAAATAATTAGCAGAGGGAAGGCACTGGAATTAAGAGGGGTTGGGGAAGGCTTCCTGTAGAAGGTGGGATTTTAGGTGGGACTTAAACCAGGGAAGTCAGTAGTCAAGATCGAGGGGAGAGACTGTTCTAGGCATGGGAGACAGAGAAATGCCCAGAGCTGAGCGATAGAGTTTCTTGTTTGGGGAGCAACCAAGAGGTCAACATCAGTGGATCGGATACATATTGTACTGGGGAGTAAGGTATAAGAAGATTAGAAAGTTGGGAAGGGATGAGTTTATGAAGGACTTTGAATGCCAAGCAGAGTATTTTGTATTTGCTGCTGGAGGCGATTGGAAGCCACTGGTGTCTGGTGAGTAGGCAACTGTCAGGATTAAACTCAAGTGATCTCAAAGGTCCCACGTATCTCTAAAATCTTATGATCTTATTTCCAGAACTAAATTCGTGTCCCTGCTTAAGCCTAGTTCTCCTCTATTTCTTTTGATATTATTAAACTCCTCTGCCCAAATCACTTCAGAATTTTTTTAATTCTTCCCCATTTCTTTTCCCTCTGCAGTCATGAAATATTCCAGCCTGGTCAGTTCTTCCTTCCCAATATTTCTCAAATGCATTCCCACCCCCTTTCATTCCAGTGGCCATAACCTTTAATCGGGTACTCATTACCTCATTCTTCTAATATTAATCCACAGACTCTCTCAGACTTGGAAGAGACCTTGGAGATCTTTCAGGCTGCATTTTACTTAACAGAAATCCTCTCTGTGACATCCCTGAGAAGGTCATCATCTCATCTCTGTTGAAAGACCTGTCTCCAGAGAAAATCCATTCCATTTTGGGCAACTCTGGTTGCTAGACATTTTCTTTCTATTTTTCTTATTCTGGAATTCATTTCGATGTGTATTAAATAAAGAAAATAAATCTAAAATAAGAGAATAGGATTTCCTTTGTCTCTCGATTGTCCACTACTATCATTCCGCCCATCCTAACTGATGAAGGAGTGCTGTACTTGGCATACTAAACTTGGAGCCATGGGGCCCCAGTTCAAATCTTGACTTTGTCACTGACAACCTGTGTGACCTGGGGGAAGTCACATAACCTGACTGAGCCTCCATTTCCTGATCTGTAAAGGGAACCTCTGAGGTCTACTCTACTTGCTTTGATGACCCTAAGCAGTGTTCTCATTGCTTCTTGATTTTCCCCTAGTTTCAACATGGCAGAGAAGGAAATTTTTATTTTTCATTGGGGCACAAGTTTCTGTCTTTATCTTCTATTTTGTTCGGTACTGTTTGTACTTCTTTAAAACACTTACCATGACATATTGGAAACTATTGGTGGGGACAGGAGGGAGAGGTTGGTCTTATCTTCCTGTTAGACTATGTTAACTCTAGAAGCAGAGACTACATCTCATCTAAACTTTGTAACTATTCCTATCCCAACAGGAGTCTCTGCACACAGAAGGCACTTAAACACTTTGTCAATGAATGAATGAATTCCTTGACCACAGAAGCTGTTTACTTAGCACCTGAGGGAGATATAGAAGTAAATGGGTTACACTTTTTACAGGGAATTCCCAAGCTAATAAGTTAAGGATGCCCTGCATGAAGTCAGACCCAGCTTCAGACTCACACTAGCTGTGTGGACTTTGGGACCTTTGTCTACCTCAGTTTCTTCAGCTGCAATATGTGGACTGCAATAGCACCTGTCTCACAGCATGTGAGGGTCAATGAGATAACACTGCAGTTATTAGTGAGGTATCTGGCATATGGGAAGGACGCTGTCCCCATGCCCCCAACTGCTAGTGCTCTCCTTGCCTTGCATATTTAACTACCTTATAGTTGTATTAATTCCCTTGTATTTATTTTGAATCTGTTCTGCATATATTTACATATGTATACATTGCTTCTACCATGTGAAGGGTTCCATTTTGGTCTTTGGTTTTCCGTTAAAGGCCCCACTCAAGAATCTGCAAAGAATAAGAGACTGTGAAATGGGGTCTCCAGGGTGGCTATAGTACCTTTGTGCATGGTCTCAGCTCAGCAAAGAGGATGTGGAGGAAAAGGGCAGCTCTGGACAATTCCAGTTTCGGGTGGGGTGATTAGAACTGAAAGGCACTTTAGACGTCACTTTTCTACCATCTATTTTATATGTGAGGATACTGGGGCTCACAGAAGTTAGCATGGCTTGCTTAAGACATCTCAGGTTGCTACAAAGCAACAGAACCAATATGTCAGTCAATTTCTCAAACTCTGAAAAGAGTTCAACTTTGCAGAAATCTCTATGTTAGATGAAGGAAGAACACACTGTCTCTGAGACTATGTCCTCCTCCCTCCTCCTTTCTTTCCCTCCTCTGAGACCTCCCTACCCCTTCAGTAACCACACCTTATTTCCAAATATCTAACCTAGAACCCTCAAACAAAAAGAGAAAACCTTCATAAACAAAGAGAATGTTAGAGTTTGAAGGGACCCTCCCTGCCAATTTTACTGATTAGAAAATGGAAGTCTAGAGGTGAAGTGATTTGTCCAAGGTCACACAGCTAATCAGGGGCAGATCTGGGGCTTGAACCCTGGTCCCTGCAGTTCAGTGTCAGTGTTCTTTCTCCCATAACCATACTAATTCTAACAGATGGAAGACAGGAGAAGGTTCGAGAAGAGGGCACTCTGACATAGATTGCGTTCAAATATGGTTCCTGTTGTGGAGCAAGGGTAAGAGGGTAGAAAGAACACTAGAATTGGACACAAGAAATCTGACTTCTCACAGTAGCTCTACCATGACTCACCATGTGACTTTTGGAAGCTCTCTCACCTACCTCATCTGAAAAACAACGGAATAGATTTCTGAGGTTCCTCGCAGCATTCACACTCTGTGATTACAGTCTTTCCTTCTGCCAGCCCATCCTGGCCACCAGCCAGGTGCCTGGGGTTTCTTCCCAGAGTACTACACACAAAACTAGCTCTAGGGCAGGGTGGGAGGAGCTGGGGCACACTGGACTTGCTTTCTGCTTTTTTGCTTGCTTCTAAAAAAACAAGCAAACATTTATACTGCACAATGAAATAAACATTGTTGGAGGTAGTCATTATTTCAGAAAAGGAAGACCACTTTGGGTAGCAATGTTTCTTGTTGTTGTGTCATTTCAGCAGCATCCGACTTTGTGACCCCATTTGGAGTTTTCTTGGCAAAGATACTAAAGTGGTCTGCCATTTTATAGATGAGGACCCAAGGCAAACAGAGTTAAGGGACTTGTCCAGGGTCACCCAAGTTGATGCTGGATTTGAACTCATGAAGATCAGTCTTCCTGATTCCAAGTCCAGTACTCTATCCACTGCATCACCCTGTTGTCCAAATCTGGATGATGCAGACAGCTAGATGGCACAGTGGATAGAACACTGAGTTCAAATCCAGCCTCAGATGCTTACTAGCTAGGTGACGCAGGGCAAGTCACTTGACCCTGTTTGTTTGGCTCCTCTATAAAGTGAGTTGGAAAAGGAAATGGCAAATCACTCTAGTATCTTTGCCAAGAAAACCCCCAAACTAGCTCAGGAAGAGTCAGAGCAATATTAACTCTGGCTGTGAAACTGAGATCCACACTTCATTTGTATTAGAGCCAAAAGAATATTTTTGTAACAGACCATGAACCTTGCAGCTAACTGGGAAGGATCTTGCTCTCCCATTATACATTCTCCCCTAGCTTAGAATCATAGATTTTAGACCTGGGAAATACCTTAGAGATCATTGAGTCAAACACTTTTTTACAGGAAGAATGTTGCATATCTTGCCCAAAGTCACAACCCAAACACTCTGATTGCACACCCAAGCATTTCCTCCAGCACATAACTGGATCTCTTTGCTTTGGAAGGAATATGAGTGACTCCATTATTTAGGGATCTCTGTAGCTAGGGAAACCCAGCCTCTATCAGGTGTCTAGGTCCACAGCACAATCAGGACCAAAGCCATTTGGGTTGTTGGGTTATCTGGAAACTCTCAGCCTTCTTTCTCTCCTTCTGAAGAATCTTAACAAAGAGGAGCCCATAATAGAAACCAGGTTCTTCCAAGGCAAACATTTTTATTCCTTAGCAAGTGTTTATGACTACTTTGGCCTTTGGGATTGTCCTAAGCTTGTCCCCTCTTCTCTGGGGTCTTTCTTCTCCTCCCTTTAATTATGTGAGGAGAGAACACCTTATAGGGGAGAATAATTGTCATAACCGTTTAAATTAGTTACAGCTTGAGAAAAGGGAGTTCAACAAATGAATGAATAAAATATTTGCAAAGATAAATTTGCAGTTCCCTCCTCCTTTAAAGGATTTCTAGCTGGAAGGGAACCTGGACATCAATTACTCCAGTTTTGCTTGATAGTGCTTCTTAAACCCTTTGGTCTTGGGACTCCTTTCTACTTTTAGAAAATATTGAAGATTCCCCCCCAAAAATTCTGTATATGTATTTATTGATATTTGCCATCTTAGAAATTAAAACATTTTAGTATTATTATGAAATGGTTTTCACCTCACAGACACCTGGAAAGGTCTTGAGGATCCCAATGGGTACTTGAACCACACTTGGAGAACTGCTGCTTTATATAGATGAGGGGGCTGAGGCCCACAGAAGCATAACTTTATAAGGCCTTCCTTCTCTGGGACTCAGCTTCCTCATCTGTAAAATGAGTGGATTGAACAGGCAGCAAGTGGCAAAATCAGAATTCAGATTCAAGTGAGACTCAAATTCAATGTTCTTTGCATTAGTTAGACCATCCATCTCTTCCTTTCTTGCTCCTCCTTTCCTTATTTCTCTTTCTCTTTTAATTACTTTCCTTCTCTCTTAATTTCTTCCTTTCTTATTCTTTCCTTCTCTTTTTCTTTCTTTCTCCTCTATTCCTATTTCTCTTATTCCTTCCTTTTCTCTCTCTTTTTCTCTTTTCTCTTTCTTTTTATTTTCTCTCTTCCTATTC
>CM053585.1:313325844-313347251 GCA_028646515.1 Pseudochirops corinnae | reverse complement strand
GCCCCCCCCCCCCCAAGTCTATTCTTTATATACCCCAAAACCAGAGTAAGTTTCTATGGACAACCTTTCAAGCAATGCTTAACTTTGGCTCATATCTAGGGTGTCCCCAAAGGGGAAAGGTGTTCAGTACATAATGCATATCAGATATAGGAAAGTTATTTATTTCCCCCATATGAAAGAAATGCTCAGAATGCAAAAGACTCAGGAATGTTCAATGATAAGATTTAAAACATGAAACTGTAACCCCCAATTCCTACCATACTCACCCAGGAGGTTGATACTTGAAACATTAAAGCATTTGTGCAATAGCTAAATGGTAATTTCACCCTCAACTCACCTCAAGTCTGTACTGTGTGGACAACTCCCTCAAGAGACATATCTCCTGGCAAACCAGGACCTGGGCTGGGCTCATTGTCCTGTTGGTAGTCATCCACTCCTCTGAGAATCATTATATTAGCTGTAGAAGGCAACTTCTACTAGGTAACCAGTTCTTTCTGAGGAACTCAAGAATTCCCCAACCCCTGAGGCAGCCACTCCTGAGACATCTTTCATGATCTTTGTTTGGTCTCCCAGGTTCAGGGAAAGAAACACAGGAAATAGGGAAAGAAACAAAAGGAGCAGGCTGGGGCTTAAGACCAGGATTAGACATATTTACCAAGCTAGACATACTTAGGCAGCTCCCATAGCTGCCAGAGAAAGGCAGAATTTCTCCCCCAGCTTCACACTAAGGTTGACTTCTAAGAGTCTCCAACCACATACTCCCAAGGACAGAAGGAGAAAACTAGTTGTCTTTGTCTTTGAAGCCTATAGATTGGGCTGTTCTTGCTTTTATTCAGAGGGCCATTCTCTTGGACACCACCTACATCTTCTCTCTATACCCAACCCTCCTCACTACAACCAAGAGTTCAATCAATGGATTGCTTTGTCATCCATAAGCATTGAGATCACCAGAAGTAACTCTAGGGACAACACATATGGCAACAGAAGGGTGCACACTCCACAGCAGGGATGGCCCCTGTTATATCAAGAGGGAAAGAAGGAAACAAGCATTTGTTAGATGTCTAATGTGTGCCAGGCACTGTGCTAAATATTTTACAATTATTATCCCATTCAATCCTCTTAACAACTCTAAAAGGTAGATGCCATTTCATTTGGGGCAGTAAAACAGTACAAAGGGAGTCAGGAAGACCTGAGTTCAAATCTGGATTCAGACACTTACTAGCTCTGTGACCCTGAGCAACTCACTTAATCCTGTTTGCCTCAGTTTCCTCATCTGTCAAATGAGCTGAAGAAATAAATGGCAAATCACTCCTGTATCTTTGCAAAGAAAACCCAAAATAGGGATCACAAAGAGTCAGACAGAACTGAACAATAACAACAAAAATCCTTATTTTACAGATGAGTAAACTGAGGAAAACAGAGGTTAGTTACAAGACTTGCCATGGGTCAGACAACTAATAACTATTATTAGGAAAAGACCTAGTCAAGTAATCAGGAAAATCAAACATGTGGTGGCGTATGACCCTTGAAAAGTCACTCAAGCTCTCGGCTCAGTTTCTTCCATTTTAAACTGGGAATGGAAAACTTAGAAGAAAATACAGAACAGCTGGGTAGTTTTGAAAACAATTTGTAGTATTTATAGAACAGTTGTTTTGCTTTGTTTTACATAAACAGTCTGAAATGGAAATTTATGGTTTTATACTGAATCCTCTCCATGTACATGGAAATGTTCTTTTTTCTCTCTTTGTATTTAAGTTTAAAATGAATTTTTTTTAAATGAAAATGAGGGTTGTTGTGAGATCTCTCTGAATTTTAGAGCACTTTTGGCATATGAGATGTTATTCTGGCATGCCATTGTTACAAGGGGACAATGCTTCAGATGGAGACAATGGACTTGGGGTATCTGATCAAGCAGTCAAGCCTGGAACAGTGCTCCCCGAAATGAGGTAGCCCCAGCCCCTCCAGCCAGATCTTATTTCAACCAGATTACTGAAGTTTCTAGACTATTCCATTTGGCTGATGATGGGCTCAGAGTTTTAGCTAAAAATGGCACACTGAGATCCAAAGGCTTCTGTGTATACAATAGAGTAGGAATTAGTAATACCTGTAGAGCTGGAACAAACTATGTGCATCATCTAATCTAACCCCTTCATTTTACAGATGAGGAAACTGAGGCACAAAGTGAGGATATAACTTGCCCAAGAAGTGGTAGAACCAGGATTCCAACTGAGGTTCTCTGATTTTAAATCCAATAATCTTTCTCCTGTACCACAAAAGAGAAAGACTCTCAGAAGGCTCTATAGAAAAGGACAGAGGAAAAGAATGACTAGGCAAGGGCTGAAGCTGAGCTTATTGAAGGGCTGACACAGAGGCTAATACCTAATGAGACCTGGAGGTTCAGCTAGGCAGGAGCGGGGACCACAGTCCACCTTATCCATTGGTAGGAGACCAGGGGAGAACAGCATATTGGCTATGTGACCTTGAGGAGTTGGTAGCTCAGAGTGAATAAGAGAGGCAAAAGGTAGGTAGGTTGTCACTACTGGGAGGAGGGGGGCGACAAAGGGCTAGAGTCTACCAAAACCAAAATAAAAATTTAATTGTACCCTTGGAATGTCAGTATATGGGGAAAAAAACTAATACTGTCACCCAGTGTTAGTTCCAGCATTGGCCAGATGAAGTCTCCATTTCTCTAGTAAGTTCAGTGCCAATACAAAAGGTCTGGACAAACTCTGCTCAATCAGTTGTGGTCTGTGGGAGTCAAAATCTGTTTTCCTCTTCTAGGGCTGTGATGAGCCTTGTGTTTCCCATTAGAAGAGAGGAGGAAGTCAATCTTTATAACAAGTCCATCAGAGGTAGCAGTGTGCCTCTTTCATGTTATTTGAATTTTCCCCCAGAGATAACCTTGCTTTACCACAAGGAGACTGTGGAATAGAACCTCAGAATTCAAGTCCAAACATCCAACATGTACCAAGCACTAAAGGTCATAGGACTGATCACAAGCTTAGAGTTTGACAGAACCTCAGAGGTCATCTGTCTCAACCTCTTTATTTTCCAGATGACGATGGAACAGAGGCCCAGAGCTAATTTTCTAAGGTCACACAGGGAGTGACAGAGGAAGGATTTGAATCCAGGCCCTATTATACAAAATTCAGAGGTTTTTTTCTTTTTCTGCCTCTCAGGACCCTGCTAGGAAGATGAAAACAGCAACAACAAAAACACCACCATTCCAGCTGTTTACAGTCTGATAGGGGCATACAGAGGATGCAAACCCAGCGTAGGAGACATCAGAGAGATCTGATCAAAAAGTCCCAAGGAGGGAGAGCTCACTTCTACCTGGGAAGAATCATGGAGGAAGAGCAGTAGAGGGGAAAGAGTACTGGATCTGGAGGGAGGACCCAGGTTCAAATTCTGACTTTGACACATAGTACCAGTGTGATCACAACCTCTTTGGATCTTTTTCCTAATCTATGAGGGGATTGAACTAGATGATCTCCACGGTCACTTCCAAGTGAAAATCTATAACTCTCTTCTAATGTTGCATTCCAGCCTTGACCCAAGGGCATGGGATGCTGTCCTTCTTCCTTCCAACTAATAGATCCATTGTTTCAAGACCTTGACCCGTAGTGACCAGATTCAGTTTTACTGGATCCAAACTGCCTAAGAGAAGGACAAGACTCCCTTTCTCCATTCTACTTGTTATGCCTTCTTCCCAGTACATCAGGAGAGGAATTACTTACAGCTAAGAATTGGGCTCATCTTGACTAGGATGGTTCCTTTAAAAAAAAAGAAAAACACCCATTGTGGAATTTAAATTAGAGATGGAAAATGATTTACTTCCAACACACAAAAGACATACTTAATGCAAAAGGGTCTTGCAAGTTCAAATTAATAGAAAGACAAAAGGGGATGCATTAAGTCATTTTTGCTGAGTTGTGCATGAGTCTTCATGACCTCATCAGAGGTTTTCTTAGCAAAGATTCTGAAGTGGTTTGCCATTTCCTTCTCCAGCTTATTTTACAGATGAGGAAATTGAGACAGACAGGGTTAAGTGACTTGCCCAGGATCACCTAGCTAGTAAGTATCTGAGGCCAGATTTGAACTCAGATCTATCCTGATTCCAGACCTGGTACTCTACCCACTGTGCCACCTAGCTACCTGCTCTTATATTCCCCTTGAGTGGCTGATGCTTAAAACATGAAGATATAAGAGTTTGCAGGACTTCCAAATAGGCATTTTTCCATTTCACCTCAGCTCTGCACTTTCCAAACAATTACCTCAGGTCCATGTCTTCTGGAAAGCAAAGCTGGGGGTTGAACTAGTTCTACCATAGGTGGCATCCTCTCTGATGCATAATCTTTTCTCACCACCAAACAACTCTGACACAGATTTTCAGGATCTCTGAACCTCTCAAACTCAGGAGGATGCTTCTAAGATTTAATGTGTCCTTTTTGGGATCACTGTACTCAGGAAGAACAAAAACCAAAGAGGCAGCCCAAAACATGAGCATAAGCTTTGTCTAAAATGTAGACATACTTTAGCTACCATATGCTCAAAATTTGAGATTTCTTCTGGGGTGACAAAAAGGGTGGTCCTTTCCCTCCCATCCCTTACAACAGCACTACTTGCTACAGAGAATTGAAAGGAGAAGAGTGACACGGGTTGGGGTGGCTAGGTAGTGCAGTGAATAGAGCACTGGCTCTGGAGTCAGGAGGATGTCAGTTCAAATCTGGCCTCCGAAGACTTAATAGCTGTGTGACCTTGGGCAAGTTACTTAACCCCAATTGCCCTGACTTCCCCTTCCAAAAAAGCAAAAAAAAAAAAAAAAAAAGAATGACAAGGGTGGAATCACTCCCTTTTTTAAAGGTCCACTAAGAGTAAAACAAATTGTGGTACATGAATATAATGGATTATTATTGTATTGCAAGCAATGATGAGTGACTTGGATACAGAGAAACATTCAACGATCCATACGAACAGATGCAGAGTGAAGAAACTATATGAACAATGTGAAGATCTATATGAACTAGTGCAGAGCTGAGAAAACATTGTATATATTCAGAAACTACAACGTTAATGGAAAGAAAAAAGGATACACACACACAAATCAAATGTTAAGTACAAAAAAATTATACAATCATCTAGCACCTAAATGAAGAGCTGTGAGAAGACACCCCCAACCCATCCCTCGTGGAGGTGGGAACCCCCAGGTATTACGCATTACACGTTTCAGACTTTTTCAGTGTATCAATCTGTTGTACTCACTATTTTTTTCCTCTTTAAAAAGATTTTTGTTAAGTTATATCCAATTCTTCATAACTCCATTTCGGAGTTTTCTTGGCAAAGACTTGCCCAGGATCACGTAGCTAGTAAGTGTCCGAGGCCAGATTTGAACTCGGGAAGATGAGTCTTCTTGACTTCAGGCCTGGTACTCTCTCCATTGTGTGCACCCTCCTAAAAAACAAAGCCTACGTGTAGACTTCTCATTCCTCTCCATGTGCTATGTGATCCAGTGACAGTGAGCTCTCTCGTTGTTCCTTGAACAAGATACCTCACTTCTTGGTTGGGTGCATGGCCTGCCTCCGATGCCTAGAATGTTTTGCCTCTTCGTTTCCACCTCCGGACTTCCCTGCCTTCTTTCAAGTCCCAGGTAAAACCTTACCTTCTAAAAAGAAGTATTTTCCTATCCCTCTAGTGCCTTTTCTCTATTGAGTTCAAAACTAGCCTCAGACACTTACTAGCTGTGTGACCCTGTTTGCCTCAGTCTCCTCATCTGTAAAATCAGCTGGAAAAGGAAATGGCAAACCACTCCAGGATCTTTGCCAAGAAAACCTCAAATGGAGTCACAAAAGGTCAGACAAAGCTGAAAAGTGACTTTAAAAACAACGATAACTTAATTACAGCAGTAAAGGAAACTTCCCAACACTGGTAGTTTGAAAAAAAGAAAGATAAAGACAGAAAGAGAAGGGAGGGGGAGAGGGAGAGAGAAGGGGAGGGAGGGAAGGAGAAATGCATACCAGCATCAGTACTTAGTGGCCATCCTGACTCTTAGTTATGACTATTGCTAGCTCCCCAGCTCTGACAAGAAGTCTTTGAATACCCCACAAAAATGCAAAGGTTATCCATTGATCTCTCTGTATTTGTTTACAATCTAAGTGAGAAGATAAGAAATGAATTGGATATTCCAAATATTATCAAAGTCCCCTGGTGCCCAGATAAGGCTAGATTTCAGTCTTATCTCCTAAAGAGAGATAAGGTTTAGACTAATGAAGCAGCCAAATCCCCCAGCCTCCTCCCTCTCCAAAGATACTGCTGTTGATCCACCATAATAAGACTTGCATTCTAATTTCAGCTCATATTTTGGGCTTTACCATTAACAAAACTAGGTCTCCATAAACACCTGTGAGTGAGTCACAATCAACATTATTATCCCCCTGGGTTTAGAGAGGACTTGGTCACACAGTTTGGAAGTTTCTTATCCTCTTTCCAGGCTTTGTTCTTCTCACTGCCCAGAACTGATCTCTATTACTGCACAATTGCCTTTGTAGTTGTCTCCAGAAACAGGGATGGGCTATCATGGCTCAACCACATGTGTGTACAAAATTAATCTAAATGATTCCATGTCTAAATCTTACTTGACCTCCATTCAACCAGTTTGCAGGAAATGGTGGTCTGGAAATACCCTTGCACATAAACGCATAAGGAAAAAGCTGAAGCAGCATAAAACCATCTTTTCATATCTCTTATACCAATCAGCATTTTTTGATATTTACATGGAAGTCATTGATTCCTGTCTATAAAAGCTGTGGGAGTGGGATAGAGGTAGGGGATGAGAATATAATCAGTGCCGGCCTCATCTGACTGCTTGCTGCCTTGGTGAGCTCATAAACTACATTGCCTTATTTTCTGAGTATGCCTTACTGACCAGAGCTAGGCCCAAAGCAACATTCACTTTGACATTTATGATATAACCATATATTTCACATATATGTACACATGTGTATATATTCACATATATATACACATACATGTATGCATACATATACCCCAGCTCCAGACTCAGCATTTTTGTATTATATGTGTATGTACATGTAAATATGCATGCACACATATACACATGCATGTCTGTGTTGCTGGTTTGTGTATTATGTGCAGATGTGTATATTTACATATGTACACATAGACACATATACACACGTGTGTGCATGCATGTACTGGGTTCAGAGTTGAGATTCAGCCTGAGGCACATGGAAAGAAGAGATTTTTAACCATATAAGAAAAGCTGAATATTAGTAAAAGGAAAGTTCACCTTAATTTAATGAATACCTTCCAAGCACAGGAATAGGTTGGTGGGGACCAATATGATCTCCACAGAGAGATAAGGATATGGGTTATAGTTGAAGACCTGCAGATGGATTCTTCCCTCCCTGTGGTGGTGAACACCTATACTTTGGGAAATCCCTACAGGTAATCAGCCATCGGCAGAGCTCAGGCTCCTGACCTTCCTTGGGTGATAAAAACTCTTTAGAGAGTCCATGAAATTTAACTATGACCAGTCACTCAATTTTTCCTCACTTCATCAATGAAATGGAAGAGCTTAGGGGTGTGTGTGTGTGTGTGTGTGTGTGTGTGTGTGTGTGTGTGTGTGTGTGTATGTATGTGTAAGAAGGTATGTATAGACATATACACATATAGACATAGAAAGAAAGGAAGGAAGGAAGAAGGGAAGGAGGGAGGGAGGAAGGAAGGAGGGAGGGAGGAAGGAAGGAAGGAAGGAAGGAAGGAAGGAAGGAAGGAGGAAGGGAGGGAGGGAGGAAGGAAGGAAGGAAGGAAAGAAAGGAGGAAGGAAGATCTATGAGGCCTCTTCCAGTTCTGAAATTCAGTGTTTTATTATCTGAAATATAGAATGCACAGAGTGAGAGAGACCGAAAGGACATTAGAGATCATTTGATCCAGTCTCCTCATTTTATAGATAAGGAAACCAGGCCCGGAGGAGTGAAATAATTTGCTTAAGGTCACAAGAAGACATTTTGATCCCTTCAACGACCAACTTGTAAAGAAGGAGCTCTACAAAGTTAAACAACCCATTGGCATAGATGGTCGCTTGACTGGCTTTAAAGGGTAAATAGAGGAAGAAGGCCATTTAGAAAAATGCACTTTCCTCCTAAGGAAATCTCAGTTGTGTAAGCCTTCAGTGTTACTTAGAATATATTAAGATCACTGACAAAAATATCTGAAAATAGTAAATGAAGCAGAGCCTGGATTGGAGAAAAAGTAAGAGCAGGTAGTGGTAAGCCTTAAGCTGACTTTCCCAAAGTGGTCATGGCAACTTAGGGAGATGAAGTTAGGAAGATTAAAGAATGAGTATATGAAAAAAAAGATAGGGAAGAGGATGTCCAAATGAGAAAATGGCAGAGTAACAGAAGAAAAATGATGACAAGAGACTATAGGAATGTCTACCAAGAACTAAAAATCTACTCAGTGGGTTTAAACTGGCTAGTGAACTTATTTGGTCTAATTTAGACTGGGACTCTTTTTCTAATTTTGTATTTCAACCAAAAAGTGTAAATAAATTAAATAATATTCACTGTTCCTCTGGTTGATTGCATTTATAGCATGAAAGTTCTCCAGACTTGAAATGGGAAGTTAATGTTCACAAAAATAATTGGAAAACATAGACATAGAATGTTTTGTTAGAATGATCTGGAAAGACAAAATAGGTAACAATGAGTTAGTTATTTTAGTTACTTTAAGTCCTTTTTACCTTAAGAATGTTCAAATAAATAAAATAAAATAATATTATGAAATATAATATTATAATAAATAAGCTAAAATATAAATAAATAAAAAACCTTGTTCAACCCCAACATTCCTTACAATTAATATACAAGGAAGCCCATTCTAGTTGTGCAGCCTAAGTGCTGAGTGCTTCCAGTTCTGACGTTGTGATCTTATGGGTCACTGTCTGTCTCCCCTTGGGCTCCCCAGTGAGCCTATGTCAGAGCCAGAACTGGAATCCTGACCTCCTGAATCCCAGCCTTGAGCTCTTGGCCTTGCCTCTTCAAAGTTCTTTTTGAACTCCCACTGATTTCATGGTGTAGCTCTGTTTGTCCACAAAACTCTGGCAGCCTGTGCTCATAGCCTGCCTGGCTCTTTTGCCACCTCCCTACGGTGTTCTTTCCATGACACCATAATTTCTCTATACTAGAGTCATGAAACATATGCTAGTGCCCTCTTTCCCCTCTTTCCTGAAGGATCCTGCTGATTTTCCCTATAACCTGACATCTTAAGGACTGATTAGAGAAGGGTATAAAGATATCTTTGTCTCATGTATAGATTCCTGAGAAGTTGGGACCATAGCACATTTTGAATACAGTAAAATCTTATCTTCTCACTGATATACAAGATCATCCCATGGAGACTCTGAGACCAGTCATAAGCAGGTGACCATAACTAAACCAGGGAGAGCAGGGCTTTGTCCCAGGTCACCTAAATTTAAGGAGGGTTGAGGACACTTATATTCCTTAAACACAAACAAAACAAAATAAACAAGAACAACAACAAACACCTGGGTTTGGCAATTAGTTAAACTAGCTAGCAAGAAAAATTAGTCTGGCAGTGATGTGCCCAGAAGGAATTCTTTGAAGCCTTCCCTGATCCCCTCAACTATTAGTCTTTTCTCTCTTTTAAACTCTCACGTATTTTGTATTTTTTCTGTGTCTACGTTTACATCTACTTCTCTCTTCCATTACAGTGTAATTTCCTTGTGAGTAGGGCTTGTTTTATTCATTGCGCTGCTTGTATCCCTGTGTGCCAGCACAGTTTTTGGCATATAGCAGGTACTTAATTAATACATATTGGTTAATTGATTGACTAATGTCCTGGTATCTCTGCCTCCCCCACATGGAATGGTATCATAGTTCCCTCCCCCATGGGACTTTGCTTTCCCACATCCGAAGTCTCTTTTCATGACTTCTCCCTTTACTGAGTCTGCCTTTATCCCAGGCACATGTGTGATCATGCTTGTTCTAGGTGCAAGAATTGCTAGTTGAGTCTGAGCACAAAATCTTTGTAGGCCAGAGTCAAAAGAACCTTATGTCTGGATCTTGGTTCTGTCTTATTGTGAAACTGAATGATAAATGTAGAGAGAATTGGTAGCCAAGTGCTCTAGGGATCATGAGGAAGAAGGAATCACTTCTGGAAGTGAAAAGAAGGGAAGAATCAGGGAAGTCTTCTTGGAAGAGGTGGCATCTGAGTTGAATTTTGAAGGATTGATGGAATTTTAATAAGTAGAGATGGTGAAGGGAAGGTACCCAAGGTAGAGGAGAGTAAAGAAGCCAAACTTATTTGGGTTCCATTGACTCTTCCACCCATCTAAAAGTAATTAGCTTTTTTAGGTAAGAACACTTCTCAAATTGAATCTGTCCATCAGAATTGAATGTGAACTCAGTTCTGTATCAATCAGTCAAATAAATTATGTGAGACACCTGGCTATACACTCAGGAGTTCATATAAAAGGTAAGAGCTGGGGCAGCTAGGTGGCACAGCGAACACAGCACCAGCCTTGAAGTCAGGAGGACCTGAGTTCAAATTCGGCCTCAGACACTTGAAACAGTTACTAGCTGTGTGACTTGGGCAAGTCACTTAAACCCAATTTTCTTGCCTTCCCCCCTCAAAAAAGAAAAGGTAAAAGCGAACTCAGAACCGGATAGTTTTCCTCCAGTTTCCTTAGAGATAAGATTTCTGAGGGTCCAGAAGTAGAAAGAAGTAAGAGGGTAGGAAGGAGGAATATATATCTGAGCCAAGATTGAGCAGCCCTGAGGCAACCAGTGAAAGGAGAAGGAAGAGGTAGGACTGAGTTGAGGCAAAGAAAGGAGATATAGAGGAGGGCTGTGTGTTCTACAGACTTCTCAGAGCAGGGGACTCAAGCTGACGTACTCACCTTCTCAAGGACTCAAGGGATTGTGGAACTGAATCTTGTAAATTAAAAGTAAACAAACAAATTAATAAAGACAATCTTTTTTAATGAAGGTCAAGAAGAAAACAAAATCCAGGTAGAGTTAAGAATCTTAATTATCCCAAAGGTGCTGAAAGTAGAGAGGGGTCAGTGGAGGGTCAGGAGAATAGGATTTAGGAAATCAGTGAAGAAGGAAATAGGTAGAAAGAGGGAAAAGACAAAAAGAAAAAAAAAACTTCCCTTTAGCATCTCCCTAGGCAATGGAAGAAAGTGGAGTGTCACAGGGATGTGGGCTACAGCTGCTGCCAGGCCTTGAGATCCCTGGCTTATCTCTGATTCAAACCTGCAATAAATAAGACAGTGATTACCAGAGGCTGGGATTTCCAGGGCTTGAAAGAAGATTGCTTCTCAATTCAGAGACAAAGAGAAAGACTATTCATTTTAAAGAGTTCCTTTGGGATAAGATTCTCATAACCCTGCTCTGGAAAGAGGCAAACCTGGTACATTGTAAAGAGCCCCCTCCCTACAGATATAGGAGCCCTGAGTTCTAATCCCAAATCTGCCAGCAACTCCTGGTGTAACCTGAGACAAGTCTATGAGTCATTTGTAGCATGAGGGGTTTGAACTAAACAATCTCTCAGGTCCCTTCCAGCTCTGACATTATACCTTTTTATTTTCTGAGGCTCCTTCCAGCCTTGAGAATCTGGTCAGAGGCCTCCTAAAAGCTCTGGTTCTGTGCCAGCTAAATAACAAGACGCATATACATTACCCCTCATTTGTTTTCCCTGAAATTGTTTCCCACCTTCAGGGGAAGTTTCTCAAGGAGATGAATGGAGATGTGAAGGAGGGCCGTCCACAGGGCGACAGATACCATGAGGTTCGAATGACCCATGAGGATGCACTGGAGTGTGAAAGAATGAGAATTCGCTGTTGGCATCAAGCAAGCTGACAAGTTCATTTGACATTTGGCATTCACGTTGTCTGGCAACTTGTTAAGGAAACAGAAGCATTTTTTTTTTTAGCTCTAACTAGAACTAATTAGTTTCTGAAGAATCAAGGAACAGCAGCGGCAAGACAAGTTGTCTTTTTCAGATTGATACAAACACATCTAAAAGAAGGAACCTGTGATGGGCAGGGGGCCAGAGACCATGCCTTATAAGGGTCAATTGAAATAATAATTTATTGTTGTGGAGTCACTTCGGTCACATCCAGTGAACTGCTCTGAGAATGGAGTCTGTGGGCTATAAATCTGAGGGGAAGGTCTCTGCCTAACACCCTGCCTGGGGACACTCCTGAAGGAAAGGTCTCTTGGTAAACATCATTGTTGTTCTGTCATTTCAGTCTTGTCTGACTCTGTGACCCCATTTGGGATTTCCATGGCAAAGATACTGGAGTGGTCTGCCATTTCTTTCTCAAGCTCATTTTATAGATGAGGAAACTGAAGCAAATAGGGTCAAATGATTTGACCAGGGTCACACAACTACTAAGTATCTGAGGCAGGATTTGAACTCAGGTCTTCCTAACTCCAGGACTGGTACTCTATCCACTGTAACACCTAGCTGCCTCAGAAATAATAATGGCTGGTATTTACATAGTTTGCTCTAAAGTTTGTAAAGCACTTTGATTATCTAGTTTTAGCCTCACAACCACCCAAAGAGGTAGGCACTATTAAAATCATCATTTGGGGAAACCAAAGCAGGTAGAGGTTGAGTGACTTGCCCAGGACAGCACAGTTAATAAGTGTCTGAGGCCAGATTTGAACTCGTCTTCCTGATTCCAGGTCCAACATTCATTCCACTGTCCTAACTCGCTGCTGAGTGAAAAATCTAGGAATGTTTAGACTGAAGTAGAAAAGATTTAGGGGAGACATGGTCAATGTTATCAAATTTAATACTTAAAAGATTTAATAATTAACTAATAAAAGGCTGTCACAGAAGAGGCATTAAACTTACCTTTCTAAGTTACAGAGGGCAGAGCTTAGAGCAAATTGTTGCAGAGAGGAAGATTTAGGCTCAATGTAAGCATTGGGATTGGGGGCAAACTTCCTAATGCAATGTGTGTGTGTGGGGGGGTCCCATCCCCACACTGAGCACAGGCCCAGGTGGGTGCAGACCTTATCAGCTTACTCTGTTGATGCAACTGTTGAGGTTGGGGTTTAAGGGTGATGGGACCCTGAAATAGTGACACAAAGATCCTGTCCAAATGAATTGGAATGAAAAAGAAAAACAAGGTTTATTAAAGATCCACCATACTGGCCAGACTCAAGGAATCAGAACATTTGTAACACTAATGTATGTGGGCTAGATTGAAT
Organism: Pseudochirops corinnae; assembly: GCA_028646515.1. Classification (NCBI taxonomy): domain Eukaryota; kingdom Metazoa; phylum Chordata; class Mammalia; order Diprotodontia; family Pseudocheiridae; genus Pseudochirops; species Pseudochirops corinnae. The sequence continues at coordinate 313,333,986 of CM053585.1, read as the reverse complement.
CTGAGCACCTTAACAGAGGCCAAAATGGATCTTATATACAGAAAGACTGTGGGAGGGCTCTAGGGATGGCCAAGTAGTCTGGGAGGATTGGAGGAGGGGTCTAGGGAGGATTAATGGGAGCGGCCAGTAGGCTGGGATGACTGGAGGTTGGAGACTAGGAACCAAGAGAAAGGGGTTTTGATAGGATCAAGGGTGAGAACTGGGGGGAAAGTGGCAATCCGGAGGTAACAGACAATAAAAGCCTGGGCTAGGTTAAGAGTAACAGAAAATTGGGTGTAAAGATAATGAAAGGCCAGTTGAGGGGATTATAGCCTTAGGTGAATACCAGATCAGCTGGGAAGATTCAAGGAGAGTTCCAGGGGGTTTCCAGAGCCTATACTTGGTCACAACCTCTCTATCAGTTTAGAAACTTCTTCTTAATGATTCTGACTGTGGAGAAAGTGAGATGGGCTCTCCTCAGGGGCATTGATGGACTCCCTCATACCTGGAAGTTTTTAAAGCAGAGACTAGATGGTCATTTGTTAGAGATGTACAAGCAGTAAATTTGAACTAGTCAGACAGCCAATAGGCCTACTGTGAACCCGGCACTGTGCTAATTACGGGGAGTATAAAAAGAGGCCAAAGACAATCTTCAAGAAGATTATAATCTAATGGGGGAGACATCAAACAAATATATAAAACACAAGCTATAGACAGGAAAACCAGGAAATAATTAACAGAGGGAAGACACTAGGATTAAGAAGGATTGGGGAAGACTTCCTTGTAGAAGGTAGGATTTTTAGCCGGGAAGTCAGGAGGTGGAGATGAGCAGACTGAACATCCTACGCGTGGTGTCTAAGTTGAAAGATGGAGTGTTTTGTTGGTGGAACAGCCAGGAGGCCAGGGTCACTGGATCAAAAAGTATATATTGGGGAGTAAGGTCTAAGAAGACTGGAAAGATAGGTGAAGGCTAGGTTATGAAGGGCTTTGAGCACCAAACAGAGCATTTCATATTTATTCCTGGAGGTGATAGGAGGCAACTGGAGTTACTGAGTAGAGAGTGACGTGGTCAGACCTGTGCTTTAGTAAAATCACTTTATTGAATGGAGGATGGATTGGAATGGGGAGAGATTTGGGACAGGCAGAATCACCAGTAGGCTATGGTAATAGTCAAATAGTCAAGGTGTGAGGTGTTTCGGGTCTCACCAAAGTGGTGGCAGTGTCTAGAGAGAGAAGAAGGGACCTGGAGAGATGTGTTACAAAGTGAACTTGTGAGGCACGGGTATGGGGGTGAGAGATAGTGACTCTAGTTGTGAGCCTGGGCACCTTCTAACTCTGAGATTCTGAAATTCTGTCAAATTCTGAGAAGAGGTAGGTTATGGTTCATAGTTGTGAATTGTCCCTTATAAGAAACCATCAGGATGTTTTTTTGAAGCTGGCAGTTAATGGTGTAAATGTAATTAGAGGACAATAACTGGGTGTTTGGGGGTTTTATTTTTTCCAATTACACCTAAAGACAATTTTTAACATTCTTTTTTTTTTTTAGTTTTGCATTCCAAATTTTCTCTCACTCTTCTTCCCTCACTCCCTCCTCTCTCCCCTCCCTAAGAAGGCAAGAATTTTTAATCGGTTATATACATGCAATCATGTAAAACATATTTCCATATTAGTCATGTTGTGAAAGAATAAACAGACCAGAAGGAAAAAACTATAAAAGGGTGTTTGTAACAGAACAAAATCTAAGATCACATTTGAATTCAGGTCTCAGGTCAGGCCCAAAATGAAAGCAAACGGTGCTAGTTATAAAACAACGTTTATTGCATTGTGTTGGGGAGAAGGTGTTTGACAGAGAATTTGGGGGCAATTGGAGAGTACAGTTAGTCCTTTAGATATGGGTCTGAGGTGAGTAGTCCCTTCAGGCAAACTTTTAATTAGGGAGTGTGAGGTGATTTAGAATTAAAGCAGTGACTGGAGACAGGCAAAGCCAGCCTCTGAGCTGAGGAGATTGAAAGTGTATTGGGTCCTACAATTGATTCCCACAAGTACAGCCTGTGAAGACCATCAAGACAAAATGGTGATAAATCTTCTATTTGATAGGCATAGTTCGGAGGTCCCAGTGGTCTCCACATGGAAAATAAGAGGGACAGAAGTACAAGGGAACCCGGGGCCAGAGCACGAATGTGTTTATGAGCAGGTCTGTATCATTAGAAACCAAACATTGCTGAGAATCAATCACTCAATAACATTTATTAATTGCCTACTATGCATCCATTACTGCACTAAATGGTGAAGATGAAGTGAAACCTTCCCTCACCTCAAGACATTTACATTCTAATAGAAGAAAACATCTGCATGTATAGATACAACACCTCTGTCTGGGGTGCTCTTCCAGCTTACATTCCCACTTGAAGGTCTGATCCCCAGAAGAAAGACTGCTACCTAGGGCTTTAGGGGTAAGCCTGTGAGAGGTTAATTTTAACACTACTGTAGCCAATGAGTCACTCCCGGAGTGTTTCTCCTTAACAATCAGTCACTAGACTTACCTAGCTTTTAGCAAAGACATTTACTATAATGTTGCCATAGTTGGCATAGTAATAGGTAACACAGAGTTCTTACTGTCCCAGGCACCATATTAAACAGGTCACACTTTTTATATTGTTTGATTCTTGTATCAACCCTGGGAGGTAAATGTTATTACAATCTCCATTTTACAGATGAGGAAACTGAGACAAAGTTTAAGTGACTTTCTTAGTCATATAGCTAGTGTTTGTAAGTGCTGGAACTCAGATCTTCTCTGCTCCCAGTAGAGTAAGAACAGTTAGTACAAACCATTCTCCCCAAAAATCTTGCAGTGTACTATCCCACAAATACAGACTATGGCCATGGGAAGAGCAGGCACATGTACAGGACATGTATGAGGCAAAAGGCAATACATAATTCCTCCAGCCAGAGAGCCATTCATTATTACCAAAAATAAATAAATCAAAGAAAACATATTTCAGCTAAACCAACCACGTCTGACATTTTGTGCAGTATTCCATATCTTTAGTTCTCCATATCTAAAAGGAAGTTCTCTGGGGCCAGCCTTGATCATTGTCATTATGTAGCATTCAGGGGTCATTTTAGTGTTATTCTCATGAAGATTGTTGAGTTACTATGTATTTGGTTTTCCTGATCCACTTATTTCACTCTGTATCAGTTCATATAAGCACTCCTATGTTTCTCTAACTTCTTCAATGTCTTATAGTATCATCAAGATTTCATTACTTTCAGGTACCATAGCAGCTAGATGGCATAGTGGATCGAATGCCGACCTCAGAGTCTGGAAGACCTGAACTTTAATCCCAGCTAAGAGACTTAGTCTTTCAGGGACTTAGTCTCTCAGGAACCCTGGGTAAGTCATTTATCCTCTTTCAGTCCTAGTTTCTTCAACTGTACAATGGAGATTAAATTAACACCTGCTTCAAAGGGTTGTTTCGAGAATCAAATGAAACAAACTAGTATATGCAAATATTAAGCATTCTATGCTAGCTATAATAATTCATTGGAGAAATGTAATGTTATTGCTACTTCTATTATTATTATTATTATTAACCCACCCATCCCCAGTTGATGGGCAATTACTTTTTTTCTGTAGTTTTGGCTATAGGAAAGAATGCTGATATGAGGATTTTGTGTATACTGGACCTTCCTGCCTCTTTTCAACTTGGGCATATCCCTAGAAGTGGTATTTTTAACTGAAAGGTGTGTATATTTTATTTATTTTTTAAGTATGATTCCCAATTGCTTTCCAGAATGTCTGGACCAATTCACAGCTCCACTAACAATTTATTAGTTTGACCATCTTTCCACAATTACTCCAACTTTCATTATTTCTATGTATTGTCATCACTGACAATTTGCTACATTGAATGGAAATATCAGAATTATCTGGATTCATTCATTTAATCTATCAACTAAGAAGCATTTGTTGTTTTTCCTTCATTCTCAAAGAGGACCATGACATCAGGAAGGTGATGCCATGACTTGCAAGCAAACTGAATTTAAATGAGGAAGAGTTGTGCAAAGACACTAGCTTCACTTTATTCTCCAGAGTCCTCTGGGTGCAGTAACAAGGGATGACTAGAGATGGTCCTGGATACAGTGGGAGACCTTGGCCTTTTAAAGTTAAGTTCTTTCCCAGGTCTCAGTTTGACTGAGGCAACACCCATTCAGTGTTTAAGGCTACGTAGGGAATGAGGCATTAAAAAGCATCTGCTATGTGTCAGGAACTATGCTAAGCAGGGGAGAAGCAAAGTGGAGAACAAAGATATAAATGAATCAGTCTCTGCCCTCAAAAAATTTATATTCTAATAGGGGAAACAACATAGGACACACAAAAGTGTAATGGGTACATGGTGTGTTTCTATATCCAGTGTAGAACCTCCCACTTTACTTTTTGTATTCTCTAGGCTTACTCACTTGAATCTTCTCACATACTAACAGGTTCAGGTTTCCAGAGAAGTATCATCAATACGCAGTTATACTCAAACCCTCTCAGGATCTTAAGAGTTAATACTATTTAGGGGAGGAGGCGAATACACTTTCCTTACTCATCACCTCAGCTCTCAAGCCCCCACAAATGTGTTTACCTTTTCCATAAACTAATTAATCAAAATCATAAGGTTTTTAAATGTTAAATATAGCCATTTACTTGAAGATAAGACAAAATAAATAACAGTGAATAATAATATCACAAGTACTCATAAACCAAACTAAATGTAGGAATAAGAAAGAAATTACAATCCACACAGACCTGATTCATTCACCCACTAATGCATTCCATATCTATGGGAAAGTATAGACCAGCGGTTCTCAACCTGTAGGTTATGTTCAATTTGTAACAATGAAAATACATCCTGCATATCAGATATTTACATTATGATTCATAACAGTAGCAAAATTACAGTTATGAAGTAGCAATAAAAATAATTTTATGGTTGGGGGTCAGCACAACGTGAGGAACTGTATTAAAGGGGTGCGGCATTAGGGAGGTTGAGAGCCACTGGTACAGACAAACATGTAGAGAAACCTGTTAATGAGAATATGAGTGAGTAAAATTCACATGCTTGGGGGGAGCTCACAGCTACGGACTTAGAAACTTTGGTGCCTAAACGTTCTTTGATGAAAGTAACTTCTATGTTGAATAGAGGCCTCTCCAGTTCGTTGTTGTTCAGTCATGTCAGTCATGTTTGACTCTTCATGACCCCACTTGGGGTTTTCTTGGCAAAGATAGTGGAGTGGCTTGCCATTTCCTTCTCCAGCTGGTTTGTTTTGTTTTGTTTGTTTTGTTTTTTGGAGGAGTGAAGGCGGGGCAATTTGGTTTAAGTGACTTGCCCTAGGTCACACAGCTATGAAGTCTTCTGAGGCCAGATTTGAACTCAGGTCCTCCTGACTCCAGGGCCAGTGCTCTATTCACTGCGCCACCTAGCCGCCCCTCCAGCTTGTTTTACAGATGAGGAAACTGAAGAAAAAAAGATGAAATGACTTGATATAGTAAATATCTGAGGCCAGATTTGAACTCAGGAATATGAGTCTTCCTGACTCCAGGCCAAGCACTCTATGCACTATGGAGCCACCTAGCACAACCATGTTGCGCTTAAAAACCACATCACAGCGCATGTCTCAGCCAATGTAATCAATCCACTGATTGATATCTCCAATTTTCTACTTCCAAGCTATTCTTGGACATTATATTTCAAGAAATTACACACATACACACACACACACACGCGTGTGTGCGCACACACACACACACACATACACACACACACATCTGCCTAAATTTATTTAATACTATGGGGCAAAGTGAAAATGGAAAAAGTTCATTGATTACCTCATGAAAGAAACCTCAAAATGAAAAACCCAGAAAGATCTGGCCCAAATCCAGAATTTCCATGTGAGAGAAAAAAATACTACAAGCATCCAGAAAGAGTTTAAATGCCAAAAAAGTATTGTCAAGATCACACAGTACTTGTCACAACTATATAAAGAAAAGAAAAAGAAATTCTTGAGATATGGTGTTACAAAAGGTAAAAGATAAAGACTTACACCTGAGAATAATTTGCTCAGCAAAACTGAGTATATTTCTACAGGGGGGAAATGGACCTTCAATAGAGCATTGCACTTCCAAGCATGCCTAAAAGAAGGCCAGTGATGAGTAGAAATTTTGAAATATGAACACAAGCACCAAGAGAAACCTAGGAAAGTTAAATACATTGGAACAATGGGAAGGGGCTAAATGATAAAGTGCTTATATTCTAACGGATGGAGAACCAAGATAAATGTCCCTTCTGAATTCTAATACCTTCAAAGTTCTCAGAGAGAATTAAGTAAGAATTAAGTAAGTAAGCCTGAATGTGGTTTTGTTCTGTTATACTGGTTTTAAGAGAGGAAAGAAAAGGGAAGAGAAAAGGAATCTAACCCTCCAGCCAGAGAAGGGAAATTTCCTGGCATTACTAGCCTTCAGGGTTACCTTGTGGGTAACCCCAAGTTCAAGAGTTTTGAGACCTAACCCTCTATAGAGAGAAAAGTAATTTCCTAAACAGGGAAGAGTCACCCACGAACCCCACCATTTTCAAGAGTAATGATATGAAAGAGTAAAAGGCCTTCACATTTTTCTGTGCTTTTATGATGAATCGTTTGGAGTGTGTAGCTGTCTGAGGAACAGCATTGAAGTGTGCCTACCTCTTAAAGGGTATCTATACTACAGGACAGTACTTTGAGACTGGAGGTTGTATGTGGGACTTTGTGGGAGGGAAAGACATAGAGGAAACATAGGAAAGGAACAAGAGTTGTTAATTATTTCCAGAGTACTTTGAGTTCTTTTAAATATTTTCTGCATTAATTTATCAGTTCCTGTGAGTCCTTTGTACTTTATGGATTTTATGTAGTATAAAATAAATTCTATCCTGTATATGATACCACTGTTAGAGTATTTGTACTGCATTTATACCCATGTTAAACTCATCTGTGGAAACACACAAGCTCTCTTTAATAATAATGGTTAATATTTACATAGTACGGGGGTGGCTAGGTGGCACAGTGAATAGAGCACCAGCCCTGGAGTCAGGAGGACCTGAGTTCAAATCCGGCCTCAGACATTTAACACAAAAAACTAGCTGTGTGACCTTGGGCAAGGCACTTAACCCCAACTGCCCTACCTTCACCTCTCCAAAAAAAATATTTACACAGCCCTCACTCTATGCCAGGTACTGCACTAAGTCAATGCTTTACAATATTATTTCGTTGGATCCTCACAAAATCCTGGGAGGTAGGTGCCATCATTAGCCCCATTTTAAAGGTAAATAAATTGAGGCAAATGAAGGTTAAATGATTATCTAGGGTCACACAGCTAGTAAGTGTCTGAGACTGGCTTTGAATTCAGGTGTTTCTGAATTCAGACTCCATGCTCTTTCCACTAAGCCACCTAGCTGCCCCATCACATGTAGCTGGCCCACCATAAATGGTAATTAGGGGGTGTGGGGAGGGGCTCTGGCAAGCCAAGGAGTTGCTGATGTTTTGGATCAAACACTGGACCTAATCTGACTCATGCAAGCCCAAGGCTTAGGAGCTAAAGACCTGAGCCACAGGTTAGACATATCACTCTTTCAGGCAAAACTAATTTTTAAATGTATCTTTTTTGTATAAAAATTGAGTTTTCTACCCCCAGTAGTAGAAAATTCCTTGGAAACTCATCTTCACAAATAACTGCCCAGAACTGATAACCATAGAATTTAACCCTGAGTAGCATTTTAGAGATATTTAGTGCAACTGCTTAATTTTACAGATAGGTAAACTGAGGACCAGAAGAGTAAAGTTGACTTGCTCAAAATCACACATACAGTAAACAGAAGATCCATGATCCAAACCCAGAAGTGAGCTGTCTCTACATTGTACACGTTCACTATCATCTCCAGCATTTCATCTTCTACCATCCCCTTTCCCCAAATCAAAGGGATCTGCCCAAGGGATGGGAGAACCAGCTTGAACAGGCTAAAAAAAAATTGCTAAATTTTCAGGGTAAATATATATACTTTGGAAATTAGTAAACACTAATTAGTAAATTTAGTATACAAAGTATATATACTTTGGAAATTAGTAAACAGAAATTAGTAAATGAGG
>CM053585.1:313284861-313325344 GCA_028646515.1 Pseudochirops corinnae | reverse complement strand
TCCCTTTTTTCCCTGGAACTGTGACCTGGAACTACATCTGGGCAATAGAGTTGCCGATCAGTGCCAGCTGTCCCAGTGCCAGCACAGGGTCTTCAGTAATCTCTTTCTGAGGAGTTGTCTGACCCTTCATACTATGTTTTAGATAAGAGTTCCAAAAGCCTCTGTTGCTGCTGCTGCTGCTGTTGCAGCCACCTTCAAGGCCCACTGCGATGCTGTCATGACATATCCTCTGGGCTGACTCCCATCCCAGTATAACAAACCACTCCTGCTGACCTCCTAAGTCTTTGTAGGATGAAAAAAAATCTCACTCTGATCTTTCATTGACTCTGCTGCTCCAAAATTTGATTTGAGGTATTATATGAAAGTTGTTTGGAGTGGAATGTTGAAAGAATTTGGTTGAATTGTTGCCTCCACTCAATCATCTTGCCTTTCCCCATCCCCCATACACACATACCCTGTATTATCTTCTAGGTTTTGTATTTCCAGATTGTCCAAAAGAATAATGTGGGAGACTTTTGTCAAATATTCTGCTAAAATAAAAATATAGAGATAGGGAAATCCCAGCAGAATATATTCCCTATGCCAATGCAAGTTGGTACATTCTGTATAACTTACAGTGCCAGATAGTTCTCCAGTGAACTGAGAGATTAAGTTGTGTAAGGTCACACAGCCAGCATATGTCTCAGGTAGAACCTGAACCTGATAGTCCTCTCTATCACACTGCTTATCAGGTAAACTATCTACATCATTCCCAAATCTACCAATCTGGGGGCTCCATCAATAAAGGAAATATTCTTTACGAAGCTCTACCGGCTTTTTGTAATCACTGTTTCCATTTCTAGACATTGACTAACCATCCATTTAATAATCCATTCTAGAATTCCTTTAGTAATTGAATTTAAGGTCACTCACTGGCTTATGACTTGAAGATACTAATGTTCTCTTGTTTTTGACAACTGAGACAACATCTATCCTTCTCCAGTCCTACAGCAATTCTCCTATTCCTCATTTTAAAAATCATTGACAATAACTTAGCAATAACATCTGCCAGGTTTTTCCTCCAATATCCTGACACCTCATTCTGGACTTTGTGGCTTGAATTAATTAAGGGCAACTAGAAAAACTCTTCCTATCTCCCTATTTATCGTGGATTTCAACTGCCTCTTAGTCAGTTCTGTTATGTCCTTTCTAATTCAAATATTTTTCTCCTTGGCAGAGAAGACAGAAGAAAAAAATATCGAGTCCTTTTTTCTTTCCCATAAGTTGTTATAGTCGTCTTTTCGTCCCATGCAGCAATCTTATTATTACTTTACTTCTTCTCCTAATATAATTTTTCATCTTTTTTTGGTCATCTTTAATATTCTTCATCAACCTTAGTCATTTTGTGTTTTCTTGTTCTTAATACTATTCTTCCAAGACCATACCATATTTCTATATTCTTATTGTACCACCTGCCCTTACTTCCACATTCTATATATCCTTTTAATATCCAAGTTAGGTGATCACATTAGCCTGCCTGACACATACTAGACACTTAAAAATGTTAGCTGTTTGATTTTCTAGATGTCAGAATCAAATATGTTCATTTACTAGCTGATAATGATGGCATACCCAATGATCTTTTTAGACAGCTCTTCTAATTTCTGCTCACTGAAATTCTGTCTTTTTGGAAATGCAATCACAGGCCTCAGGATTCTATCCCTTCCTTCTCTTAGCCTTTTGAAATCTTTTCTTCCAAAACCTAAGATACATGTTAGATTAAGATGGCTTTACTTTCACTTTATAATACAACTTCTACAGTGGAGTAGTAATTTCCCTGAGGTTCCTATCATTTCTATATCAGCAATCAGTTCTTTCTTGACTACATTCAAAAGCAGGAATGAAAATGCCACCCATGACCCTACGTTCCTCAGTTTCATCTCTAACACTTTGCAATTCTTATCAGTGTTTTCTAGTTTTCCCTGACAACATTTGTTACTATATAAATCACCAGCAGTAGGTAATGCTCCAGAAAAGCAGCACACTTCTCTATTATTCATGTCAGGTCAACAGATATCTACCTCGGTATCCCTCAGCAGGAAGTGATCAACTACTCTTACTCACGCCTTCTTCTGCTGACTCATTTATTGGATGATCCCATCTTATGGCACCTATGGATTTGAATCATAATTTTTCCAAAGACAAGCACCTGGTTCCTTATCTTAGAGGAGAGTTGCATATCTATTACTTAGTTCCAAGTGTTCAGAGATCCTTGTCCCATTTCTCTTCAATGCCACATTCTTCTACCCTCTCTGCTCATTCATATCTTTTTCTTCTTTGATTTTACATTGCTGTCCCTCTTCTATTTTTAGAAAAGGAATATTTCACTACCCTTGGCACAGTTCAGAATAGTGAGGTTTCCCCTTGATCCCTTCATTTGGAGCCATATATAATAATTATTTGGCTGCGGCAAATGGATAAAATTACACATTCAGTGCAGGACACTGCAAGATTCTTCCTGCTCTCCACATTTGCTATAATTGAGATTCTCAGTTCTTTATAATTCTTGCCAGTAGCACTTGTGAAACACAAATCCCTATCAAATTCACCTGCCCTGTGATACAGACACGCCTAGGAAGGTAGAGAAGATCACAGAAGACACTGAGAATATACTTATTGGGGGTGGCTGGGTGGCATAGTGAATAGAGAACCAGATCTAGAGTCAGGAGGACCTGAGTTCAAATCTGACCTCAGACACTTAACACTTACTAGCCTTGTGACCTTGGGCAAGTCACTTAACCCCAATTGCCCTTCCAAAAAAAAAAGAGAGAGAATACAGTTATCACTGATTTTGAGACACAGTATTATTATCGTTTTGGTTTTTGGTGTTCTTTAATGTAAGATTTCTAATAAGACAAAACCTGCAACCTCCTCAGGAGCCTATGGAATGTAGGGAAATAACGATATTAACAAATACCATTTTAGGGCCTTTTAAGGTTTATAAAACATTTTACTTATAAATGACGTTCTACATAGATAATACATTTTGTAGCTATGGAAAATGAGTCTCAGAGAGCAAAATCACTGGCCATGATCATATTGCTAGTAAATGTTAGAAGTGGAATTTAGACCCTGGTCTTACGACTTTAGTTCTAATACTGTCTCTACTAGATGTAGTCCCTTTATGCAGGAATACACAGAAAACCGCTTCCTAATACCAGATAACTAATAACTCCCACTTTTTTGTGCCTCAGAAAGATCTCATTTGCCTCTTTCTCTCCCTTACTTTTTCTAAGAAAAACAGCCCTGCATCTACAGTATAATGGGTGAACCTAGAACACCAGCTGAAAGAGCTTTCATCTACTGCCTACAGGCAGCCAGCCTCAGAGAGATATTAGTGCCCTACTCCAGGGTATTGCCTGAGGCTTCTACTTATTACCCCTTCTTCTTATCATATCAAACTGTCTGGATGCCTTAAAATCCCATAAATCACAGGTGAGGCCTATCTGATTCCCAGATCAGTCACACTGGCTGTTAATGCGTGACTTTAGACACCTGGAGGTGGGACAGGACAGAACCACGGCCAGGACCAGCCCTTTGCCTCTTTTTGACTGAATTTGTCTTTTAATTTACCTTTAAATCGATTTTCCTCCCCACAAGCAGAGGCCTCCCAGACCCCCTCAAATCCTTACCCAGAAACACTAGGAAATTTTCCATGGTTCTGACTCTCCCAAATTAAAAGATTTATTACCATGGAGGGCCCCAACCCTATCTGCCAGGGACATAGAGCTTTTCTATAAGCTGGGAAAGAACTTAATTGCTGCTTTGTATGGTTCTTTGAAGTGGAACAATTCTCTTGGAAGAAATTATGCCTAGGAAAGAGTCCGGAAATTTCTAGTTCTTCTAAGTGATCACATTATACTGCTGTCGAAATGCTCGTCAGAATCCAATATGATTACTTAATTGCTAATAGCTAGTGATGGCAGCAAACATTTTTTGGATTGATGAAATGGAAACATGGGTCCCTAATGTTTGCTCTGACTCAGGAGTAAGACTACTGGAGGCAAAGAGGAATAAATCACAGTCAAGCTAATGAGGCCCCTTTGGCTGGGCTGGCAGACACAATGGTCTGCTCAAAGGCACTGGGCTCTGAGAAGAAATAGAATATTTTTGTAGACTCTTGGGCTGCATTGGGGGAGGGATTGTACTTTTCTATTGCTCGGTTGAAACATCTACCTGTAGATATAGGCAGCATGTGCTGGAGCCAACTCTGACCTACTCATGGGAGCTGGTTGTTAAATTTTGGGTATGAGCATTTAGACCTTGGAAATCAATAAATCAGAGCTTGATTAATTATTTCATTGATTATCTAGAATTAAGAAAGTGATCGAGAAAATATCAGTGATAGAGATTAAACCTAAAGTGTATCCTGTGAAAACATTTTGCTTTCTGAGAGTCAGTTGTTAAACATTTACCAGAATACCCCTGGTTATGATGTTAATCTTCCTTGGACTTGTGCTAATGCTGCTATGTGGCAAGAAATGACCCACTTACCTTCTCTGACCCTCGGTTTCCTCATCTGTAAAATCAGCTGGATTGGGCTAGAATCTTCAGTGATGTTGAACTCAATTAGAAACAGATCCCTTTGGATGGATTGTTGACTTAGACAACTACAAATTAACATTATCTATATTGTATTGTATTTTTTATTTATTTTATTAAACATTTCCCAATTACATTATTATCTAGTTTGCCCAGGAGTTTTGTAGCCCACCTGAGTATCAAGCTGGACACCTCTGGGCTAGATAATCCCTAAACCTCCCCTTAGCTCTATCCCTGAATTAAAGCCCTAGAACAGCAGAATGTCTATCAAGCTTTCCAAACTACTACATGGTACAGATAATAAAACTTCAAGTGAGAGAAACTCAGGCGAGTGGGGAGGGGAGAGAGAGAGTCAAATTGAATGAAGACCAATCATGGTGCCTTCTTTTTTTATTCTCTCTCTCTCTCTCTCTCTCTCTCTCTCTCATTCTCTCTCTCTCTCTCTCCCTCTTTCTCTCCTTTTTTTTAAACTTATGGGTGGTTTGGGAGATAGAGTGCTTAGCCTGGAGTCAGGAAGATGAGTCTTCCTGCGTTCAAATCTGGCCTCAGACACTTACTAGCTGAGTGACCCTGGGCAAGTCACTTAATTTCATTTGCCTCAGTTTTCTTATGTGCAAAATGATCTGGAGAAGGAAATGAATGGCAAACCACTCCAGTGTCTTTGCAAAAAACAAACAAACAAACCCAAGAAGAGTTAGACACAATTCAAAAATTACTGAACAGATTTTATTACTAATCATAATATTTACATCCTTTTGAAAATAGTAATATATGAAGATTAAGAAGTCTTAATTCAGTCTAAATGCTTGCTTATTGCATGAACTTAGGGGTAGGGGGTTGCATTGGTATCTGCAGGCTTCAGATCAGGAAAAGTAAACCAAATCTTAATCCTTATTTTTGAAATCCATGTAGTCATTTTCTAAAACTTCACTTCCCAAAGTCCTCCAGATCAGCAAAAATTCCAAGTTATTAGAAATAATATTCCAGGTATCTTCTGCCTCTGTAAGTTGTTTCCACAGAAATTGGCAGAAATGGGCAGCATTGGGTGGCTAGGACTTGCTTTTGGTAAGTCATTCATTCCTTCTAAGCAGCTAGGTGGTACAGTGGATAGAGTGTTTAGCCTAGAGTCAGTAAGACTCCTTTTCCTGAGTTCAAATCTGGCCTCAGACACTTACTAGCTTTGTGACACTGGGCAAGTCACTTAACCCTATTTACCTCATGCATGTGACAACTTTGAAACCAGGTCCCTTGACTCCAAAACCCATGGTTTTTTTAGTTGTACTGTATTGCCTCTTTGACCTTGCAAGTAGAATTCCTGGCTAAAGGACTTGAGCAAAGTTTAGTAAATTTCTTCACATAATTCCAAGTTGTTTTCCAAAACTGTTGGACTAATTGTTCTAATGTAATTGTTGGACCACAATTTTACTGTCAGTTTATTAGCACGCCTGCCTTCCTTCAGTCTCACCAACATCGACCATTTCTATCTTTTGCTATATTTGTCCATTTCCTGGATGTGAAGTGAAATCTCATTTATTCTGATTTGCATTTTCTTTTTAATTATCAACCTAAAGCAGCCCTTTGTGTGGTTAATTATAGTTTGTAATTCTTCCATTGAAATCTATTTATTTATAGGCTTTGATCACTTCTCTATTGGAGAATATGTGATGTCTTCTAATTAGAACCCCCAAACCTGCCTTGAGCATCCCTGCCCCTTCATTGAAGTATTATAAAGTATTATAAAGAATTCCTTTGGGTCAGAGTTGGACTAACTGACCCCAGGGCTCTCTCATTTCTTAGACTTGGGTTATTTTGGATGCTTTTGGAATGATACTACATTCTCCCTTTTTTAATTCCCATCGCTAACGTCTTCTTACTGGTGGGTCCAGGAGATCCAAGGCTTTGAATGATTGCTAGGGAATCATTTGCTGCAACAAGTTCTACCAAGTTCTCCTGGGAGGACTCCAAGTAAAGACTTAGAGATAGAATGTGGGTCCGCTCTCCAAAGATTCTCCAAAGTTCAGGACTCAGAAACTCATCACTGAAGGATTGTCTGAAAGGGAAGAATCTTTTTCAGTCATAGCAGCTCATGAAATGATCTAATAAGGCATGAAGGGGTTGTGAACTGAGTTAGGGAAAGAAGCCCCTATCCTGACAAAATCAGGTACCCTTGAAGTGCTAACATATCAAAGATCTTATCAATTCACTGAGGTACAACATCAGAGCACGAGGCAGGAAGGCTGTAATGAGGTCATGGGGCAAGATGTCAAGCAGGTCTTTGCAGGCAATCTCTTCTGCTGGAGGGGTAGCAGCTGGCACCTCTGCTTTTCAGTTCTCTCACCATAATCACAGAACACAATATTGTAGCTTGATATAAAAAACTTAGCAATCAGACCTATCTAGTCATGGAATGGACTCCCTCTAAAGGTAGTAAACCCCCTGTCACTGGGGGTATCCAGGCCAAGACTGATAGTACCCCATCAGAAAGGATGGAGAAAAGATTAATTCTATAAGCAAGATGGGTGGTAGATGCAGTGCAGGATCTGGAGTCAGAAAGACCTGATTCAAACTCTGTTTTCATCATTTATAATTTGTGTGACCATGTGAGCCATTTAACCCATCAGCCTTAGTTCTCTTATCAGTAAAATGGGTAAAATACGGTAAGGCACAAATGAGATAAGGTAAATTTCTTTGCGCACATTAAGCCACATATAAATCATATGCTTTCCCTCCTTCTGTTCCTTTGCTCCTACCAGTCCCAATTTTCCAAATTCTTCTAATCTCATCCCCATTTCCAGCTGTAAAAGTCTAACTTCACTGCTATCTTCTCCACAAAATTCTCCTCCAGCTAAAAAGAATGTCTTCTTTTGAATGCAGTGCACAGTCTCTATTTACCATGTTCTTCCTTATATGGATATCATCTTTGTATGTCTTACTCATTTACTTATTTACTCATTGTTTGTTCATTCATTAGTTTCTTTATTTTGGTCTCTACCTGTGATTTCATTGATGTGGGGAATTCCCAGTGAGGAAAGTCTCTTCACCAAAGTGGATCAGCATCTGTCCTGTACCTTATAGTCTTAGCTGAGAGTTGCATGGGGGTACTGGGAGGTGCCAGAGTGACTTATCTAGGGTCACATAGCCACTGTGTGTAAGATGTGGAACTTGAACCCCAGTGTTCCATCTCTCCATTCATTGCTTCTCAGTGCTTATCCACTGCCTTGTGAAACTGTAAGCTTCTTGAGAGCAAGGGCTAAATTTAATTCATGGGGCTTTGCATATTGAATAAATATATTGACTTATTAATAGGAATGAAAATTCTTACTCAAGTTCAAAGAATCAGCTGTCTATGTTCCACAGGGGTATGTGTGGCCAAATAACAGTTTGTAGTTTATTTTTTAAACTGGAAATTTTAATGCATTGATATTTCAACATGATTCAGTGTGACATATTTGACATAACATTAAAAAACCCACACATGTGCAAAAACATAACCTCATCTCAGGTTGCATTCCTATAAGCATAATGTCCTGAATAAGTGACAGGATAGTTCCTCATACTTCGCCCTGTTCAGTTCTGGGTACCATATTTTAGGATAGACGTTGGCAAATAGGAGCAGATAGAGTGAACCCAGGGGACTGGAGGCCACGCCATTGAAGGAAATGGAGTTGTTTAATGCAGAGAAAAGGAGACTAGTTGATGGGGGAGGGGAATGTTCTCTTTAAGTTGGAGAAGCATTATCCTGCAGAAGAAGGATTTGATTTTTTTTTTTCTGTTTGGACCCGGAGTGTGAAACATGGAGCAATGGGTAGAAGTGTAAGAAAGTGAGTCAGATTTTAGCTGAGTGTAGTGAAAACAGTGACAAGAGCTAGTATTTATATTGCACTACTACCTGGGCAAAGTCACTCAACCCTGCTTACCTCAGTTTCCTCATCTGTAAAATGAGCTGGAAAAGGAAATGGCAAACCACTCCAGTATCTGTGCCAAGAAAGCTCCAAATGGGGCCATGAAGAGTCAGACACACAAAAACGTGGCCACAAATGTGCTAAGGACTTTACAAATATTATCTCATTGGAGCCTCACAAAACCTGTTGGGAAATAAGTGCTATTATTGTCCTCCTCTTTTTTTTACAATTGAGGGAACTGAAGCAGAGATTAAATGATTTACCCAGGGTCACACACTAGCATGAGATTAGATTTGAACTCAGGTCTTCCTGACACCAGGCCCAGAGCTCCACCAGTTACACTAGTTAGCTGCCTCTGACTCAATGGATCTAAAGATAATACATCCAAAACTAGACTCATTATCCTCTCTTCCAAACTTCCATATTTCCATTGAGGGCACCATCATGTTTCCAAACACCTAGGTTTGTGATCTCAGAGTCCTAGACTCTTTACATGTCTGTTCAATAGCCAAATCTTGTTGTTTCTACCTTCACAACGTCTCACATCTAATCCTTTCTCTCTACTGACACATCCTAACTCAGGCTTTCATCATATCTTATGGAGACCACAGCAATAATCCAACTGGTCTTTCAGCCTCTAGTCTCCACTCTCTAATTATCCTTATTCAGCTACCATAATGATTTTCCTAAAGGGGAAGTCTCAAGGAGCCACTCCCCTATTCAATAAACAACCTTGGTTATTGCCTCTAGGAACAACTCTAAGCTCTTCTGTCTGACTTTTAAAGCCCTGCACTAGCTGGCCCCAATATACCTGTCCAATCTCATTATATATCACTCTCTTTTCCATACTTTACAACCAAACCAAACTGACCTCCTTAGTTTTCCTCATACACAATTTTTCACCTCGCATTTCTGCACCTTGGAACTAGCTACAATGCATTCTCTCCTCACTTCCACTTGCTAGAATTCTTAGCTTTCTTCAGCTCTGCTCAAATGCTATCTTTCTACATAACACCTTTTCTCATACTCCATTTGTTAATACTTTATTCAGAAAAAAAATTGTATTTATTTTATAGATAGATAATGCATTTATTATATAGAGGCACCATGCTAGGCACTGACCAAGCAAGAAAGTTCTCACCAGTCCAAAAATTTCTATTCTAATGGAAGAAGACAACATAGAAAAGGATAGACCACTGAGCTTGGAATCAAGAAGACTTATCTTCCTGAATTCAAATCGGCTTTGGAAATCCTTATCAGCTGTGTGACCCTGGGCAAGTCACTTAACCCTGTCTTCCTCAGTTCTTCATCTGTAAAATGAGCTAGAGAAGGAAATGGCAAACCACTCCAGTACCTTTGCCAAGAAAACCCAGGACTGAAAACAACCAAAACAACAAGGTGGAAGGGGGGAAGGGGGAGATCAGGTTAATGGAAGGAAAAGAAGGAGCAGGAATTCAGAATCATGGCAGCCTGAGGCTACTAAGATAAGGTGAAAGTCCTCATATTAGAGGCAGATGTCCCAGGGTAGTTAGATTCCAAGGTTTTAGCAGGAGGAAAATAAGGATTATGGCCACACTCAACGTGGGAGGTAAATCACTCCCTGTTGACCTACTTCTTACTCCAAATAAGATAATATCTGTAAAAAAAAAATGCTTAGCACAGTGCCTGGCATATATATATATATATATATATATATATATATATATATATATAGTAGGTGCACTGTGCATATAGCAGGCGCCACATAAATTCTTATCTCCTTCCCTTCTCTACTGTTGGTCCAGGTTACCAAAGGGCAACTATTACTGCTATCTCAAGGTTCTAGTGGTAACCCTGAGTGTTGCTGGGATTTTTAGTACTTTAGCTCATGAGCCTCCATAGGTGTGCTTCCTCTTGATCATTAGGCAAACTTAATTAGCTTTTAGAAAGGATACTTACTAAGCAGGTATTAGAAAGATAGTTGTTATAAAAATGATTCCCCCCAAACTGAGGGCACACTCTCCCCTTGCACACAGAAGGTCCCTGGGGAAAGTGGGCACAAACTTAAGACATGAAGGTATTGAGACAAGCATGTAGAGAACAAATGGGGAAAAAGGGAAATTCACAGTCCTTGGTCATTTTCTCTGTTCATAGAATCCTCATGGAGATGCCTTTGGGAATAGCCTCTGCTTGATTCTAAGGACCAGTGCCTTTGTGGGATCCATAGCCAGTGTTTCACTTAGTCCCAAGGGGTCATTATCCCTGCACTACATTTGGATGTTTCTTCTGCCAATGGCAGCTATCATTCCAGTGGCTGAGGCTACTAATCTGGAGTGGGGGGGAGTCAAGACAAAGAAACTCTTTTCTTCTCTCTACCCCACCCCTTAGGCAATTCCTCTAAGCAGTCCTTCCCACTAGACTAACTGGAACTAAAATGACTGACTGAACTAGCTTGCTATTTTATAATAACAATAATGCCTAGTATTTTTACAGCTCTTTAAAGTTTACAAAGCATTTTAAAAACATTAATCTCATTTTATCCTCACCACAACCCTGGGAGGTGTCATTATTATACTCACTTTGTAAATGAGGAAACTGGGGCAGACAGAAGGTAAATGACTTACCCAGGGTCACATAGCTAGAAAGGCCTGAGGCTGGATTAGTGCTCAGGTCTTCCTGATTCCAGGTTCATATGTAGACAAAAGGTATGTCTGATTATTTCATCTAATCATGAGACATTTCCTATGCATTATCATCATCTCTATCCAATGATCAAATCATTTTCTTCCTTCCAAATTGATTAGAAACTTGTTTGGGCTTTGTTTATACTTTTGATGGATCAATTGTTTTCTCAGCTCCTAGCATAGTAGCAGGAACACAGTGGGTACTAGACAAATTTTTATTGACTGATAGTGTGCAGACTTTGTAAGGATTAGAGATGACAAAAAAAAAGGCTAAGTAGTAAGGCTAAGCCTTAGTACATAGTGAATTTCCCTTTAGTTGAGGGCTTCTTGAGGAGGCACTATTTGTCAGGGATATTATAGAAGAGGGATTTTTAATCAGTGAGCTTTTGTAAATGTTATGATAACTTTATTTTAATATAAGTCTTTTTCTTTATAATGCTATGTATTTTATTTTATGCATTTAAAATTTAAAATTATTCTGAGAAGGGGGCCATAGATTCATCAGCCTCCCAAAGGGATCCAGTCTCCCCTCCCCCACAAAAAAAAGGCTAAGAATCTCTGGTGTAGAGGAAATTTCTGCTCAGATATGGACTGGATGAGAGGGTCTCTAAAGTCATTTCCATCTTCCAGTCCCTGAGATTCTAGTGTAGCCTGGACTAGAGTATATCCTAAGAAGTGTTAAGCCTGCACAATGGATAATTCTGGAGATTCAACTCTTCGCTGAAGAACCTGGGTCCTTTTGAAGCGGTTTACCCAAAGAAGGTTAGGGTTGCCTGAGACCCCAAAATGCCAACACACTGGGTCCTGCTGAAAGAATTCGACTCAAGTCTTCTCAGCCAAAGAAAAGTAAAATTTATTAAAAGTTCACCTGTATTGGACACAGAGCAAGTCAGTGCTAGGGCCTTCTGTGGTGCTCTCACACCACATGGAAGGGAGATGGGATTCTTATATACAGAGGAATCTAGGGGTGATCTAGAGGAGGAGTTTGGGGAGGGTCTTCAGGAGGAGTTAATGAGGTCAAGGCAAGAGTGGATTGATATTTTGATAGGCTCAAGGGTGGGAAGCAGATGGACAATGGAGGGCCAGGCTAGTAACAGAGGCTTAGCCACATGAAAAACTTATGACCTCTGCAAATTCCTCGTCAAGTGGTAAGATTCAATCAGACTTCAAGGGGTTTCCCAGAGCCTATACCTCATCACTTTGGGATGGTAAACCTTCTCCTTATTGGCCACTGAGAAGGATTAGTTATCCCAGAATGCCCAAGTCCTTCCTGTCTGAGTTGTATCCCCAGAAGTGGTCAAAGAGCACTAGATCACACTCCAATCTCTCTGGAGACTACCTTCCCCCCTGCCCCTGCCCTTGCCCCCCAACACACACTATGAATCAGTGGAAAACACTTGTAGATCCTTATCCCACTACCCATGTGTAGATCTGCCCCCTCTCAACTTTGCACATTCTCTGTTTCCTTGGATGGGCCTCCCCTTCTCCGAGACCTCACCACCCAGCTTCTGTGCATAGAGGCCATCCTTCCTCTGAGAAACCAAAAACTGTCCAGATAAAATCACTAGCATCCTCCCAGCAGAACAGGAGACTTCCTCCCCGCCCCCACCCCCAACAATGGGCCATCTGCCTGAGCCAACTAAATGCAGAGCTCCCAGCTGCTCCCAAGAAGGTGGCAGCTTTGTTTGTGTGCCATTAGGGAAAAGCAAACAAACCTACTCACCAGCTTTGTGAGAGCAACACATTGGGAGCTGCTGTCTCAGACCAATAAGAGAATAATGGCTCACACTGCTGTAGGTTTCCACATTTATTTACAAAGCACTCTATCCTCACAGAATCACAGGATTTTAACATTGGCAGGGACCTCAGCCAACCCATACCCGAAAGGAATTCCTATAACATCCTACCCAACAGGTGAGCCCTGAGCCTCCCTTGAGGCCTCCAAGGCTCAGGAGCCCACCACCGCCAGAGGCAGCCCATGCCACCTTCAGCTTACTCTAAGGGTTAGCAACATCAAATCTAAATCCACGTCTTTGTGACTTTGAACCCATTGCCCTTCAGAGTCAAACAGAACAAACTTAATACATATTCCATGAATTGGCCCTTCATAGATTTGAAGACAGCTATCCTAGTTAGGAGTAGTGGAGTTTAAATTTTTTTTCCTCCTGGACTTGTGATTGCCCTGGTGTGGCAAACTTCCCATGAGAAACTCTCTCTACGAATAAAGATTAAGCAATTTATCTACAATTTACAGTCTTATGTTTAGTACACTGGAAGTTTAACTGAGGGTAGCACAGGGTCTTCCAAGTGGCTGTGCATGTGTGTGAGAGAAAGACAAGAGGAGAGGAGAGAAGAGGAGAGAAAGGGGAGGGAAAGGGAGGGGGAGGGGAGGGGAGGGGAGGGGAGGGGAGATAGAGAGAGGAGAGAGAAAAGGAATTCAAACCCAGGTCTTTCTGACTTCAAGGTCAGCTTCTACCCACTTTACCCTGGCTGTCTCTTTGGTTATGAAAGATGAAATCTTGACTTCACTTAGTTTTACTCAGTTTTACTGAGAAAAATGAAGTGCAGAGGTGAGGAAGAGACTTTTCCAAGGTCACAGAACTAGTAAGTGGCAGAGCCAAGATTAGAACCCAGGTCTGCTGAAGGCAGGGGGAAGGGTGGTGGGTGTAGAGACCATGAAGCCACATACAAGTTTGACTTATATGGAGAGCACCAGCTATGTGGGATTGTTAAGGTGCAGGGTTTAGGGGGTGCTCAGGACGCCAAAATACCAATATGCCAGACCCTGCCCAAATGAATTCAACTCAAGCCTTCTCTTAGCTGAAGTAAAATGAAGTTTATTAAAGATTTGCCATAATAGGTAGACTCTTAAGGAGCCTGAGCATTTGTATCACTAATGTGAACAGGCCAGATTGAACCTTGAACCTTTGTAAGCAGGCTAGACTGAATCTGAGCTACTTCATGGAGGCAAGATGGAGGGGTCTAGGGGTGGTCTAGTAGGGTGGGAGGAGGGGTCTAGGGAGGGACTGGAGTCAGACTCCACCAACCAAGAAAATGGGATTTTGATGGGATCAAGGGTGAGAAACAACTGGAGGCAATTGGGAGGTAACACCATGGAGGGCTAGGCTAGTTTAAGGGTAACCAATTCGGTCATAGGATCAAGGGTGGGAGGTAACTGAAGACTATCTGGAGATAACAGACCCAGGAGAACTAGGGTAACTGAGGTTCTGTCATAGTGATAATGGAAGACATATGGCCTCAGGCCAACACCAGATCCAGTGGGAAGATTCAAAGAGAGTTCAAGGGGGTTCCCTTCCAAGTGGTTGTGCATGTGTGTGTATAGACACATGTATAGATGGGATACAGATCTCATCAGGATCAGAGGGCTCCACAGTGGGAGATAAGGGTATAAAGGCTACCAGGCAATTCATCAGGAAGGGCTTTGGAGACTAGAAGGCAGAGCTCAGTAGAGTTTGGACTTCACAGACAAAGGGGAAGTTGTAGGCATAAGACTAGGTGACCTTGGAGGTCTTTTTCACGTTAAGGTTTTACGATCCCATGACTCTGATTTCAGAGTTGTTCCTTGTTGCTGTTTATTTGTTTTAGTTTTTCCTTCTGTGGTCTACTTCTGTTGGGAGAGAGAAGAAAAAAATACAACTAAAAATACAACTCTGCCTAAAGTTAGGATTTCAATCCATCAGTTCACCCATAAGCATCACTAAGACTCTCTCAGATTGTCTACTTAGCATATAGGGGAGTAAATATAAAACATTGCCCTTTGGTCAGAGTCCTCTACGTAAACCAAACTATCCCCTCAACACAATGCCAGTTTAGCTGTCTTCTTTTTTTATACCTTTGTCCTCATGGGCCCAAGACACCTGGAATGCCTCTTCCTCTCAATGTCTGTCTTATCTATGGTTAGAAATTTATTTGCCCTTCAAGGCCCAGCTCAAAACCCCATCCCACACCTCTTCATTTGATTCTATGACTCTGTGACCACTGAATAGGAAACATAGCTTCTTAGAGCCAGAGGGGGACTTGGGGGCACCTAACTTAGCTCTTACCTGGAATCCTTTCTAATAATATCTGTAACAACTGGTCATAGATGTTGTAAGAGAGATAGATGACAGAGTCAATAGAGTACTGGGTCTAACATCAGGAAGATCTGAGTTCAAATCCAAATATCAGTCACTTACTAGCTAGCTATGTGACCTTGGATACAAGTCACTTAACGTTTTCCTGCCTCAGTTTCCCCAACTCAGAATAATAATAGCACCTAACTTCCAGGGGTATTGTAAGAATCTAATGAAATATTTGTCAAGGACTTAGCACAGGGCCTGGCACATAGTAGAGATTTAATAAATACTCCTTTCCTTCCTATGACTAAATATCTCCACTACTGTGGATAGTGCTGACCTGATTGTTAGGCACATCTAACTCGAATCAGCTTTTACATAATCACAGAGTAGGAAGGAACCTCAAAAACAAACCACTCCAACCCATACTTAAGCACTGTATAAATGTGTGCTATTATTATCACAGATATATATATTAATATCCTATCAATCCAGATTAGTATGATATTAATGAAAGCCAATTAGGATCGTGCCGATGGCATTGCTTCTGACAGATGGTGCCTCCCTGAAGAAGAAATCAATTGCAATGATGGCACTTCCTGAAACAATTACCCCTTGGACTAAGGGTTGAGCAAACTCAATAAAGGAGAGGAGGCTAGCTGGGATTCACTGGAGCAGAACACCGGGCACAAGCAATGACAGGTATAGCATATAACAAATCTCCCCCAGCTCCAGGGAAGGGGGCTTAACACTTCAAGAGGTAATGAGACAGACATGGGCTAAGTGATCACTTGATCCTTCACACATGCACACAGATACACACAGAAGAGCACAGGATTCGGAGATGGAAGCCATAATAGTTGAGATGAAGTCATTTGTCAGATGAAATCATATTTTTTAAGAGTGCCTAGCACACAGTAGGTGATCAGTAAGTGCTTATTCCCATTCCCATTCCTATAAAAAGATTTAATGAGCTTTTTCCTTACTAGATCCCAGGGAGGTCGGTAATATATTTCTTAACTCCGTTTTGTAGAGAGGGAAGATGAGAGGGCTTACTGTGATGGGGTACAGACTCTGGAAACACCCACTGAATTCTCCTTGAATCTTCACACTGGATCTGGTGTTCTCCTAAAGCAATAATCCCCTCAACTGCTTTTCATTTCCACTATGCCCAATTCTCTGCTACCCTTAACTTAGCCCAGTCCTTCATTGTCTGTTACCTCCGGCTTACCTAAGGCTACTTCCCACCCTAGATCCCACCAAAATGCCATGCTCTCCCTTCCAGGTCTCTGACCTCTAGCCTACTGGCCATTCCCCTCTAGATCCTCCCTAGACCCCTCCTTCAATCAGCCCAGACTACTTGGCCAACTGTAGATCCCTCCCACAGTCTTTCTGTATATAAGATCCATCTTGGCCTCCCTGAAGCCTCTCTGATTCAATCTGGCCCCTTGCCAATACAAGTGTCCAAATGCTCAGATTCCTTAAGAGTCTAGCCAGTGCTGAGATTCCTTAAGAATCTGACCAGTATAGTGGATTTTAAATAAACTTTATTTTTCTTTGGCTGAAAGAAGGCTTAGATTGAATTCATTCTGGCAGGACCTATATGTTGCTCTTTTGGGTCCCAGCACCTCTAAACCTCAACAACAGGATCATTGAGTTGGAACTGGAAAGGACCATAGAGGTCATCTAGATGTCCAGTGAACTTCCTCATTTTATTATATGAAGAAACACAGGTGAAGAGTCTTGCCTGAGGTCACACAGTAAATGGTAGAAGCAGAATTCAAGGCCAGATACTGTGATTCCAAACCCAGGGCTCTTTCCCCAATGCCATCCTGGTACCCCCATGAATAGAGCACAGGTGACTAGGCCAGAGGGGGACAAGCTAGAATCCTGGCCTTTGTGTCTGGTTTGTTTGCTTTTTTGTCTGTTAAACCGAAGTACACTTGACAAGTTAATCAATATCTTTATTGAACAATAATACCATATTCACAGGGTACTTTATATTTTTCAAAGATTTTTCCATCCATTATCAGACGTGATCCTCACATCAATCCTGGGACCTGAGCAAGCATTATTGTCTCCATTTCACAGATGAGAAAACTGAGGCTCAGAGACACGAAGAGCTTCAGGCCAAATCATCTGGGCCTTGATCCAGGCTACTCTCTGACTCTTAGTCGCATTGGTGACTCAGTAGCTAGAGCTCTGGGCTCAAAGGCAGGAAGACCTGAAATCAATCTAATCTCAGATACTTCCTAGCTGTGTGACTCCTGGGCAAGTCACTTGCCTCAGTCTCTCCGACTGTACAATAGGAATATAAATAGTACCTACCTTTCAAATGAATAATATTTGTAAAGTACTTTTCACAGTACTTGGCATGTAGTAAGTGCTTAATAAATCCTTGTTCCTTTACTTTCCTTTGAAAGGAAATCCCACAAATATTGAAGAAGGAGAACTATTAGATTCAGTAACTACAATCATGGAGCATTGTAATAAACAGTAGCTCATGTTACAATACAACATCCCAAGCTATAGAGATTCTCAAGAATTTTTGACCCTGCTAGCACAGAAGAGAGGGATGGTGCAGAAAGGTGGCTTACCCAAAGTGGAAGAGGCCACTCTATTGTTCTGGTCTCACTCGACAGACCCCAAAATGAGTTATTGACTCCTTCCTTACTGAGGGTATTGTAGGAGATAGGCAGCAGGCTCTTAATGTAGAGAAATAATAAGAAAACTCCTAGGAATATTGTCAAATTCCAGTGTTTCCAGGTCAAGGAGAAAGTATTGCAAGTTGTCAGAAGGAAACAATTCAAGGATTGTGGAAATACAATCAGGATAACACAAGATCTAACAGCTGCTACATTAAGGGATCGAAGGGCTTGGAATATGATATTCTGGAAGTCAGAGGAGCTAAGATTAAAACCAAGAATCACCTACCTGGCAAAACTGAGTATAATACTTTGAGGGAAAAATGGACATTCAGTAAAATCCAGGAATTTCAAGAATTCTTGATGAAAAGACCAGAGCTGAATAGAAAATTTGACTTTCAATTACTAGAATCAAGAAAAGCATGAAAAGGTAAACAGGAAAGCGAAATTATAAGAGACTTATTAAAGTTGAACTGTTTACATTCCTACATGTTAAGATGATATTTGTAACTCATGAGACCTTTGTCAGTATTAGGATAGTTGGAAGAAGTGTGTGTGTGTGTGTGTGTGTGTGTGTGTGTGTGTGTGTGTGTGTAGATAAGGGCACAGGGTGAGTTGAATATGAAGGGATGATATCTGAAACAAAAAATTAAGGGGTGAGAGAAGAATATATTGGGAAAAAGAGAAAGGGAGAGATAGAATGGGATAAATTATCTCACAAGAAAAAGGTTTCACAATGGAAGGGAAGAGGGGGTAAGTGAGAGGGAATGAGTGAACCTTATTCCAATCAGATTTGCCTTAAGGAGGGAATAACATATATACTCAATTGGGTATCTTACCCTACAGGAAAATAAGGAGGAAAAGGATAAGGGAGTGGAGGGGAATGATAGAAGGGAGGGCATATTGTGTGAGGGGGTAATCACAATGCACCCATCTTCGGGGAAGGGGGAAAGGAGATACAAGGAGAAAATTTGGAACTCAAAATCTTGTGGCAATGAATGCTGAAAACTAAAAATTAGTTACTTAATTAGTTTAAAAAGAAGTGAGTCAAGGGATGGCCCCTTTAATAAAAGTTTTTTAAAACTCAAACTGGAAGGGGAAGACCCCTCAGGGGTGTTGGCCAAAAGAGAAACAGTTACTGTTTGCATTCACTCTAAATCGGGGAGGGGGGGGGGGGGTGTCCAAAAATTAACCATTAAACGGCACTTGGGCAGGGACCTATTGTTATCCAATCCATGAAATTCAGAGTGAATTGCGTTTAAGTCTTGGTCTTTGAGAAAGAAATCTAGACAGTAAATCCCAACTTAACTAGGTAGCTTTCAGCCATCAACATTTACCTTCCTTTGGGCAGAGCATCCTCTGGTAGGGGAAGAGGAGTTTGGACCATGGTCCTTTTTTAGCTCTAAATCCTTGGTTCCTCTTTTAACTAATATAGTGGAATAATTACCCAGAAGAAGAATAACCATTTTATACCACTTTAAAGTTTATAAAATGTTTTTATCTCCCTAATTTTATAAGGTAGTTACTATAGTCACAATTCCCATTTTGCAGATGAGAAAACTGAGGTTTAAAAATGCAAAATTACTTCTCAAAGTCACATAGAGACAGAGATGGAATTTGAACCCAGGTCCAGGACTTATTTGCCTACATCACACTGCCTCTGTCATCTTGGGATCACAGGATAAGAGATTTTGAACTGGAAAGGAACCACAGACGCTCCCACGCTGAATCATTTTACAGATGGGGAAACTGAGACTCAGGGAAGCTAAAAAGACTTCTCTATGGCAACACAGGTAGTAAGCATCAGTACCTAGAAAGATAGCATCATAAGGATTGATGTCTTATGATGCTGGGCATCGTTAGTCTAGGCAAAATGGGAGGGGAAAGATGGGGAGGTAAGACAAAGGAAATGAACATTTTGATGATGGGAGAACTGTAGGTATGGGGTCCTTGACCATCTTGTCCAGATGAAGAAATTATATTCATAATTCTGTTTTCATAATTGTTTTTTTTCCGTCTATTCATAATTCTGTTTAGACCTGTAAACTAAGATGATACCTACAATTCCATGATGTCAGCACTGAGAAGAGACCTTAGAATCATAACACATTTTAGGTTAAAGCTGAGAGAGATCTTAGAACATAGAATGTAAGAGGTAGAAGAAGAATGGAAGGGACTGGAAGAGACTGGAGTGCAGTAATGTCAAACTCAAACAGAAACTGGGCCTCTGATACACATGTAAGGATATCTACAGGCTACATAATGACTCAATTTTAGTAGTGTTGCCTATGTTATTGAGGCTGTCTGAGAAACAGTTTCCAGGTAATTAACAATTGATTTATTAATTAAGCTAGCTAATAATCAATAAACTGCTGGTCATTGGTTTCTCTCAGTAACCAAAAGTGTTGAGGGAGACTGAAACCTTTTAAATCAGGTGTGTCCCTTCGGACAGGGAACTCCCCTAAGAACTGACTCTCAACCCTGATTGGTGGACATTTAATGAGGAGGTGGGCTAGAAGTCTTCAGCTCCTCGAAACTCAGAAGCCTCAAGGAAGCCATCTTCATCTGGACAGCTCCAGCTGGTTTCCTACTTCATGAGCTGGATCACCCTAAACTTTAATGGAGAGAATCTAGGACGAGGGAAATCCCCTGGGGAAAAAAAGATCCAGCTGAAGCTGGCTTCTATTCATTGGATAAACAAAAGAAAGTAAGAGTCACTGCCCAGGTAGATGCCTTGTGGTTGGGACAACATTATCTTACTCAGTTAAACCCTTCAGAGACCTGACTGACCTTTTTGGGAATGGGGTCTTGACAAAAATAGAAAGAAAAGGATGGATCACAAATTGATAATTATTCATACAATACTATAATATTAACTTAGGGCAGTCAGGCAGCTCAGTGGATAAAGTGCTGGACCTGGAGTCAGGAAGACCCAAGTTCAAATGTGACTGCAGACATTTACTAGCTGCGTGACCCTGGGCAAGTCACTTCACCCTGTTTGCCTCAGTTTCCTCATCTGTAAAATGAGCTGGAGAAGGAAATGGCCAACCACCCCAGTATCTTTGCCAGGAAAACTCCAGTGGGGTCACAGAGAGTCAGACACAAGTGAAATGACTGAACAACAAAAACGTTTTGTTCTTTGTTGTTGTTTTTGTCGTTTCATCATATCTGACTCTTGGTGACCCTGTGGACCACAGCACACCAGAACTGTCCATGGTAAAGATACTGGAGTGATTCAACATTTCCTTTTCCAGTAGATTAAAACAAACAGGTTAAATGACTTGCCCAGGGTCACACATCTAGCAAGCGTCTGAAGTCAAATTTGAATTCAGGTCTCCCTGACTCCCAGGACAGCTAGGTGGTGCAGTGGATAGAGCCCTAGACTTAGAATCAGAAGACTCATCTTCTGATGACACATACTGCCTTTTCCCTGAATGCTCTGTGTGGAAGTGATCTCTTCCTCCTCAGTACCAACCACCATGCTCTGTTATTCTCTTACTGAATGATTTGTTCTTCAATTCAACAAACACCACCTAAATTCTCCCTCTGTGCAAAGTCTTGTGCTGGGTTCAAGTAGGATGGGGATTTGTGAGGAGAAGAAAGGGATATATAAATCCTAGTTCTTTCCCCAGAGAGCTCACATTCTATTTGGGGAGGAGCCTTAGACACACAAAGCTATAAAATGAAAGGCAACGTTGGTACGATAAGGCCATAAGAGGGACTCTAAATCCTCTGAGATCAGAGAGGTCCCTTTTGGTGGAGTGTGTGTGTGTGTGTGTGTGTGTGTGTGTGTGTGTGTGTGGTAGTGAAAGTGTCATTAGTGGGAGGCATTGCACCTCCAGAAAAATCTACTGGGACTAACACCAGAGTCCCTGTACAGCCTTCTCTTCTGAAGGTGCTGCAGGCTTCCCTAGGCCAGTCAGAGAGTAATTAAAAAGTGCTAATAGAAAATGAAAGGAGAGCAAGGGAGCACCAGCTTCCCCCTACCCTTTCTCCTCCAATACTCTCCCCTTCCCTGCTCACCCCTATGTGAATCCAATCAGGGGATTCTCTCTCGCCTTGACCTCTGGGCTTAAGCCTGGGTCTGTCCCATCATGTTCCTGACACTCCCTTTTACTTATGCGTCTCTGGGCTGGAAAGGCCTTAGAGTTCATTGAGTCTAGCACACTCATTTAATTTAATTTATTATTTACTTAATTGATGGGTTTTTTTATGCTATCATCTCTCCTTCCCCAACTGAACCCTCTCTTAATAAAAATCAAAGAAATTAAGCAAAACCAGCAGACACGGCTCCCAAGTCAGACAAAAAAAGTCAGACATTAAAAAAAATCATCATCTCTCTAGAACAGAGGTTAGTGGTTATAATTTCAGTATCACAGATTTAGAGCTCATTTTATAGATAATAATGGTTAGCATTTATACAGAGCTTTAAGATTTATAAAACACTTTCCAAATATCCCATTTGATCCTCCCAACAAACCTGCAAGGTGGGTGCTGTTATTAAATCCATTTTTACAGTTGAGGAAACTGAGGCAAACAGAGGTTAAGTAACTTGCCCAGGTAAGTGTCTAAGACAGGATTTGAATTCAAGTCTTCCTGCTTTTAAGCCCAGCACTCCATGTATTGAAAAGCCCAGAGAATAAAAATGATTTCCCCATGGTCACAGTTAGCAAGTATCAGAGGTGGATTTTGAAAGCAGGGGATTCCTAACTCCATGTCCAACACGCCGTCTGTGATGTCCTGCTGCCTTCC
This sequence comes from Pseudochirops corinnae, assembly GCA_028646515.1. Classification (NCBI taxonomy): domain Eukaryota; kingdom Metazoa; phylum Chordata; class Mammalia; order Diprotodontia; family Pseudocheiridae; genus Pseudochirops; species Pseudochirops corinnae. Next base: position 313,302,725 of record CM053585.1, on the reverse strand, counting down.
AATTATGCCTTTAGTGTTGTTTTCACTCATAGTCAATGTGTATGATGACTTCCTGGTTATTCTTATTTCCTTCTGCATCAATTCCAACAAATCTTTCCCTACCTTTCTCTAAGTAGCTCATGGCCGTCTTGTTATTCTTCATATAAGACACTGTATTTCCCAGACCAGTTCCTTGGCACAGTCTGTTTGCCTCCCTATGCCTGGAAAACAACTCTCTTTTTATTTCAACCTTTGAGAATTTCTAACTTCAGCCAGTCCTTAATGTACAAATATTCATAGCAGCTCTTTCTGTGGTGGCAAACTATTAGAAATTGAGGGAATATCCATCAATTGAAGAATGTCTGAACAAGTTGTGGTATATGATTGTGATGGAATACTATTGTGCTATAAGAAATGACAAGTAGGAGGACTGCAGAAAAATTTGGGAAGGCTTACATGACCTGATGCAAAGTGAAAGTTACATGGTGGTATAGATGAGTTTATCTCCCCAAAGCCTTTTTTTGAGACCATTGCTATTCCTGAAACCCACCCCCACCCCCACCCCCCAGTCATAGCCAATATGCTGGGCTGGTCAGGGGCCAGATTTGCCATATTCTTTCCTTACTCAGTGACATGCATCAGACCAAAGACTCCACTGGCTGAGGTGATACATAGCAATGCTGGGATTTGAACCCAGGTCTGTTCCTTCTCCTGACTTCACTCCATCCAAATTAGTTGATCTTTCCACTATGCCAACCTATTTCCCAAATCCTTTGGAGTCTGGCCTTAGAAACATCTTCTATTCCCCCAAGTTAGACAATTGATCAGATTTAGGAGAAAGCTTGAGCCCAGCCCTCCTGCCTCAGAGAGCCTGGCAACAGCCATGTTGTGTCTAGCCTGACCAGCATATGTTCTGTGATTCTGCTGACTCGTCTGCTATTGGGACTAGAGCCCACTGTGCAAACAGTCTGGGTCCTCCCACACACCAGGGAAAAATTATCCGCAGCCCAGGATGTCTTCTGTTTTTTGTTTTTCTTTGTTTCTCTCTAGACTGAGAATGCACAACAGTCAGAGAATGCATTGGGAAGAAAACAGTGATCTCCCCATTCACCTCCCTATTCCTCTCCAAATCTCATCTTTTAAGGCCAACCTCCAGGAGATCTTCCTCAGTGCCTGTGGAAGAAGTCACTAAGCTGTACAGTGAATCTCAACTGGGTATTAGCTGCTGCTCTCCAGTATTCCTTTTGTCTTCCCTTGATTAATTCTGTTGAGTTCTTTATCGTAACTCTTCCAAGCCTTCTCTCTCATCAAATTCTCACCTTCATGTTCAGTAACCTTTTTTGAAGCAGATAGTCTCCAGTGTACTGCGATAAATCAGGGTTACTAGTCCTGAGCCCCTTCATCTCGCATACACCACACCTACAAACCCCTCTACGTCTTCACCTGTCCGTTGTCCATCCATCAGCCCCTGGCCCCATCTCCTACTTTCCTCCTCTTTACTCCAGAGGGATAGTAATAGTTTTGATCTCATCACACACAAGTGTTCCATGTGGATAATCTGTAGCTATGAAACTCTTCTGTATGATCCTAACCTTCTATCTTCCAATGTCCCCCCCCCCCCATCCTTGCTTTCTCCACTCCCTTCCCCAGTTGCCACCACTGCTCTAGGCTCATTTTCTTACCTTCATAATTTTGTCCCTTTCATTTCAACTCCTGAATCCCATTCTCCCACATCCTATTATCATTCATCCCTTTTCAATTCCCAGCCCAGACTTGCCCCCACCATCCACCTTCTCCACTCCTACTTACATGCTGCTAAACACCAGTAAAATCATACTACTAGGTTGTTGGGGTTTATATTATAAAAATATATGTTATCTAATCCCAACTTTTTAATGTGATGCCCAGATGTGAACGATGTGATCTGACCAGATACAACCAGATAGTGATACAACCACTCTTCTTACTCTAGACACTACAATTTTCTTATTTCTTCTGGACATAAAATTCCAAATTCCTCCATTTACAAAACTTGCCTAATTTTTTTAAAGTGAAACTCAAACTATAATCCCCTGTGTAGCCAGTGGTTGCTGAAAGCAGCGGAGACAGGGAAACGTAGACTGACTTTTGTCGATGTAATTCTCTCCAGCCTGGCTTTCCGTACATTGGCCCTTAGTTAGGCAACGTCATCTTGGCTTTGCATGATCCCTTTTACAGTGATAAATGACATCTTTGGCAGTCCTACAGCTAAAAAACATTTCAAGCATCAGGTGTGGACAAATCACCAAGATCTTGGCAGGAAGTTCTGACAAAAGCAAGAATTAATTTAATTTCACTCAGATCCTCTATCAGAGACATCATCTTTCTGCACATACCTGTTACATGAAGCCAATCTTTTTGCTGCTAGCGAGCTCCACCCTCCCTCATATGGGAGGGATGTTGCTGGGAACCCAGACACATGTTCTACTGGGCCAGCCTACAGCAAGCCTGTGTCTACACAGGCAAACTGAAGAGGCCAAATGGAGCAGTTATCTAGGTAATTTGACAACTCTTATGAATCATTAGGGACGAATCCTTCAACAACATGGTTTCTCTCTATTCTCTGCTTTGAGATGTGTTTGTAATAGCTCTTCTACCTCCCCATGTCTTGAAATCCTCACAGAATCGTAAGTTTAGAGCCAGAAAAGATCTTAAAGGCCATTTAATCTAACCCTGATAGTTAATAAACAGAGAAACTAAGACCCAAAGAAATTAAGTGACTGGCCCAAAGTCACTCAAATGGTCTCAAAGGCAAGATCTGAGTCCTCTGCTGATTCTAAATCCAATGCTCTTTTCTGGGTAGCTAGGGGGCACCATAGTGCGCAGAGCACTGAGCCTGGAGTCAAGACTCATTTTTCTGAGTTCAAACCCAGCTTCGTACTCTAACTAGCTGTGAGACCCTGGACAAGTCACTTAACTCTGTCTGCCTCAGTTTCCTCACATGTCAAATGAAGAAAGTGGTAAGCCACTCCAGCATTTTTGCCAAGAAAACCCTCAGTGGGGCCACAAAGAGTCAGGCATGACTGAAACAACCACACAACACTGCCTCCCCATTAGCTCAGATCTCCCCTCCTCCACAAAACTTTCCATGGCCATTCTGATCTTTGCTGGCCTTTCTCATATCCAGAAGACTCTGAGAGACAATGACAGGGCTCTGCATTTGAACTAGGTAGACCTGAGTTCAAATGCTGTTTCAGACTTTTGCTGGCTGTGTGACTTTTCTGAGTCTTCTTCCTAATGTGTAAAATGAGGAATTGGAACAGGTGACTCCCAAGTTCTCTTCCAGCTCTGTCTATGATGCTCTCCCGCACTCTTCTGAGCTCCCTGAGTGCAAGGCCTGGGGCTGAGCCTTCTCTGTTTCTCCCAGGCTTTTCTAGGGCATGACCTCTCCTTCTTTCCTCTCCCAGATAACTAGGGAGCACCAGGCTGAGCTCACTAGGGAGCTCAAGAAAGATGTGTTAATTAACTCAGACGACTGACTAATACAATTAACTGCTTCTCTTCTCCACTGGGAGTTTCCACAAACTCAGTGAGTTAGGCCAGAGTTTCTCAAACTTAAAGGTACCTAAGGGAAAACACAGACTCACTTACTAACCAGAGAGAGGTAAGTTTCAGACAAATGAAGGTCCATCCTATTTGGACACAGTGGAATGTAACCATTTATTTTATTTTTAGTTTCATTCATTAAAAAAGTCCAGTCTGTGGAAGGCACTGTGCTAGGCACTGAAGATATAGAGACAAAATGAAAAACCGTCATGTTCATCTGGGCCATAATCTCCTATTTGCATCATTAAACATTAGGATTTCTACAAAGAATCAGAGAAAGGAAATTCAAGGAAGACTGGTCAACTATTAGAAATATGGTTTAAATGTGAGAGAAAGCAGGAATTATTGGCCATACTTAGTTCTGGATTTAGATTTGGAAGGGTCATAGTGGTCATCCAGTCCATCCCTCCCTTCAGGCCAAACTGACTTGTCCAAGGTCATATAAGTAGTAAATAGCAGAGCTGGTGTTACAATTTAGATGTCCTGACTTCAAAAACAGTTTTCTTTACAATACATCTCGAGAGAATTGTACCATGGTGGTGTGACATAGAGAAAAAAAGTCTTTGATTGGAAATCTGGTTACATTGTAATTCCAACTGGGACATCAACTTAATGTGTGGCCTTGGACAAGTCATTTCTTTCTCAGTCTATGATTCCCACTCTGTAAAATGAGAGTATTCAACTGGATAGTTGCTAAAGAGCCTTTCCAGCTCTAGCATTTAATGTTCTGGACTGTAAGGATTATTTCACATCTCTGTCAATCTATGGTCTATGGAGAAGTAGTAGTCCGGAAAGACCAATAACACTTTAATTAGTTTTTAAGGGCACCTAGGGGTGCTTGGGCACATGCCCATTCCATGAGACCTCTCTTAAACCTTCCCCCCATAGACCAGAATGAGACACAATCCTGTTTTGAAAGGATGATGGTCTTACCCTGGAAGGCAGTGCTAAGATCCAGTAGTGGAGAAATATGAAGTGTGGAGCCCACCCAACTGGGTTAGGTTCATAGTCGGAATCAACATCTTGCATAGGGAATTATATCAGCCATCAGCTGGCAGGAACCTCTACAGATGACTTTCCCTCTCTTTCTGGTCAAATTGTGAATTATGTCTAGAATTGCCCTTTTGTCTCTGATTTGACTTTTTATACTTCTGTTGCAATCTCATCCTGGAATCTTCCTCAGCCCTTGAGGCCTCCTCACCTGGAAGATCTGTGTACTCTGCCAATCCCCTTCTCCCATTGTTGAATTCCTCTCCAAGCTGCCATTTTGGAAAGGGGGGAAATGGTGCTATTATTATCCCCATTTTAGGCTGACTAACCTTCATTCCCCTCCCAGTTGTGATTCTGACTTTCTGGATTTCAGTTCTCCCACAGGTGCCTTCATCCTCTCCCCCTCCCACTTTCAGCTTCCTTTGTGTGTAGTCTTCCTCCATTAGGTAAGCTCCTTGAGGACAAGAAGTCTTCTTTTTCTTTTCTTTTTTGTCTGTAAGATAGATAGATAGATAGATAGATAGATAGATAGATAGATAGATAGATAGATGATGGATAGATGGATAGATAGATGTCTTCCTCCCTTCCCTCCCCTAGAGCTTAGACACAATGTCTAGCACACAATATGCACTTAATAAATACCAATTTAGCCCTTCACTGTCAGAAAACTGAGCCATAGAATCATCATCTCTTAGAAGGGCCCTCAGGAGTCCTCTAATCTAACCTGGATCCAAGTAGGAATTGCATCTACTGTATCCCTGACAAGTACCCATCTAGGATCTGTTTGAAGACCTCCAGTGATGGGGAACTTTACTTTTTCTTAACACTTTTAATTGTAAGGAAATATTTTCCTAATATCAAAGTAAAATCTTTCAGAAGCTGTCACCCATGCTCCTAGTTCTGCCTTCTGGAAACAAACAAAATAAATCTAATTACTTTTCCAAATGACAGATAGTTTTTCTTTTCTAGACTGACTATCTCTAGGTCCTTTTAATGATTCTTATATGCTGATGGTTCTCAAATTGTGGTCTACAGACCTATCGAGGTCCCCAAGACCCTTTCAGAGATTAAAAGCATTTTTATAATAAAACTGAGACATCTTAATTTCTAATGTGGTAAATATCAATAGATATAATCTAAAGAAGTCCTGAGACCAAAGAGTTGGAGAACCTTTGTTATTTATAATATGATATCTGGTCCACTTACTCTTCAATTCAGTGACCAGTTCTGCCTGGTGAGTGTCTAGTAGGAATATATTCCTCTTTGCCAGGCAGAGAGGGTACTAGAATCTCAATGGAAATAGTAGATGATGACAACAAAGGGAGCTTTAGGACCTGAGCTCCCCATGAAGCATCCCTTGGGAAATGCCTGTCTCGAGTACCTGTCCTTAATCTTGAAGCTTTCCAAACCAGAGGGATTGTGAGAGGTTTTAGGAAGGCATAGACTGGCATTATTAAAAGTTTCCAGGTGTGTCTTTATCCAGCACAAGCCAGGAACTGTTTGGAGCTTGTTCTGAGGTCTGTGGTGAAAAACTGGGATGGAGACAGGTGAACGTCCCAGTGAAACACCCTTTTCTTTCTCCCTTCAAAGACTTGTCTAATTAACATCTAATGTATCCACCTAGAAACAAGTGGGAAACAGAAGCCTTCCTTGGGTTTGTGATTTGAAAACATGCCTCGCCCAGAGACGAGGGTGGATCGAGCCACTTGTAAACTGAACCAGGACAGAGGTCAGAGGAACATGTAAGCTCTTGGAGAGCAGGGGCTGTTTCTTTCATTGTACTTTATCCTCAGCCCCCAACACAGTGCCTAGCATAGAGTGGGTTCTTAATAAAACCTGGTTGACTGATTGATTGATTGATTCCTACCAACTAGGGCTCCAGTTGAGTCTAGTCACAAGAAGGAAGTCTTAGAATCACAGAACACAGAAATTCAATACTGGAAGGAGAGTTTAAATTCCTCTGCAGCCTTGTCCCAAACTGCCTTTCCAGCCTTACTGTACATGATCCTCCTTCCTACTCTTTACTGTCTGGTCCAACTGACCTTCTCACTCTTCCTTACACACAACACCCCATTTTCTGTCTCTACTTTTGCCCAGTTTGTGCCCCAAGCTTTCAATGCACCCTGGCCTTTCGATCTCTGCCTCTTAGAACCTCTAGCTTCCTCCAAAGTTCAGTCAAGCACAACCTTCTCCACGAGGCCTTTACTGACAACCTTACCCACACGCCTCCATCCAGGTCTTAGGGCCTCCTCTGCCCCTTAAAAATGTGCATTTATTTGCTATACTTTTATATACACAATATAAAAGTGTAGGTAATAGGGGACTAATAGATGAAGGCCCAATATTTGAAGTAGATGCAATCCTCTCTGCCTTATTCTAGTTCACCACTGAAGTAGGTGAACCTACTTCTTCTACTGAAGTAATGAGCCTATGTCAGGGGTGGGGAAACTGAGGCCCTGGGGTCACATGTGGCCTTCCAGGTCCTTGGGCATAGCCTTTTGATTGAGTCCAAGTTTTACAGAACCAATCCTTTTATTAAGGTGATTTGTTCTGTGAAATTTGGATTCAGCCAAACGGCCACACTTGAGGACCTAGAGGGCAATATGTGCCCTTCAGACCCAGGTTCCCCATCCCTGGTCCTAAAAGGAGTTTTTTAGTTGGCTCAGAGCTGGGAAGACTGATGCTAGCTGCAACTGAATCTGCATTCAGAAAGATCGATATGCCCCTCCCTCAGTTCTTTTCTGTTCTGCCCTTCTTTTCCCAATCAAAGTCTGAGTAAAAAGGATTGCTTGGGATGCACAGAGTGGGTGAGGGGCAGCAGGCCCTGACTCCCACCCTGCTTTGAAATGGTCCTGAAGGAATGAAAGTTCTGCTTCTTTTATCTCTTTATGTTTATTCTTTCCTGATCTTAGGTGAATGAGTATGTGGAGATGAGGTTATGACCTTGTGAGCTTCAAAAGGTCAGAAGAGACACCCAAGGCTTCCTTAATAACCTCAGTGGTAGAGCCTGCTGGAGCCAATAGAGATAGGAGTTGAGTCTGGTGAGGAGCCAGAGCTGAAGAATGACCTCTTGAGTCTGCCAAGCAGTGTGGGAGCTGGTGGCCAGAACATCACCTCCTTCAAGCTTACTCAGCTAAGCAAGTGAGTGACTCATCTCTAGGCTCTGCTATACACAGAAAGAAACTTGGTGGGCACTCCAGAAGAGAGGAAAAGGATTCCTGGGACCAGGACATACTCCTTGTGTCCCCTATTATTTTTATTTGCCTCATTATTTTTATGTTTTAAGTTTCAACCCACTGTCTTCAAAGACCTAGGGTTACCCTGGATTTGGGAATTTTTTTAAAACTTCTGTCCATACTAGATAAATATTCCTTTGTAAAAACTAATTGGTATCACTGGTTAATCCATATGTAGGAGGCACACTGGATGGGGGCTCGTGAAAGACATTTTCAGAAAGCACAATCTCCAGGCTTCCTTCCAGGACCTTAATAGGATTCAGAGTAGCAGAATCTTTTTGGGACCCAGCCTACTCCCAGTTAGAGTGGGAGGTTAGGAGAGCGAGCCCAGAGTGGGCACAACATACATATGCTTACACACATATGTAGGATGGAGAGAGACAGAGACAAAGACATGGAGAGAGAAAGACAAAGAGACAGAGACAGAAAGAGAGACACAGAGAAGACAGAGGCAGAGAAAGAGAGAAACACACACAAAAACAGAGAGAGACAGAGGCAGAGAGATAGAAGAGGGCATAGAGAGGAAAAAAAAGAGAAATACACATACAGAAGAGATAGACACAGAGAGACAGAGGAAGAAAGAGGAGAAACATCCACAGAGACAGAGACAGAAAGAGAGAGACAGAGAGAGAGTCGGGGAGAGAGAGACTGAGAAACAGAGAGTGGTGCAGTAGATGGAGATGGAAAGCTAGCCTTTAAACCAGGAAAATCTGGGTTCACACACTGGTTGCATGACTCTGAGCTACTCAACCTCTCAGTTCCTTAGGTGACTTTCTAAACTGCTAAATCACAGAGGAGCCACCGAGTAAAGGTAGAGAGAGCTGCCAATACCTGTGAAATCCCAGGACTGCCCCTGCATTTATTCATGCTTGTGTTGCCTCCCCAAAAAGAATATATAAGCTCCTTGAAGGCAGAGATTCTTTCATTTTGGTGTTTGTATCTCTGTGTCTCTCTTTCTGTCTCTGTCTCTTTGTCTTTCTCTCTCCATGTCTTTGTCTCTGTCTCTCTCCATCCTACATATGTATGTAGGTTTGTAGCTTGTATGTGTAGTTTAGTGTGACGAGTTCGATCAATAGCTGTTTGGTGACTGATTTTTCATTGACAGAATATAGAACATGGAATTTCAAGACTGGAAAGAGCCTTAGAACACAAAATACAGACTGTCTAGTCAGTAGTTTGCCAGGCCCAGCCACTCATCTGCATTTTAAATATATATGTGGGTTTTTCCAGTTAAAATAAACATAAAAGTCTGTGCCTGTCTGTTTGATGGCTCATTGAAAGGAAAATCCCTTACTAAGGACAAGGAATCAGGTGCCTGAGGGGAATAGCTTTCAGGTCCAGAGGTCTCAGACATTTCCTACCCACCCCCAAAGTACAAACCCTGCACTAGGGTGCCAGGCTTTTCTTGCCTTCCAAGGTGATAACGAGCTATTCAGATATAATCTTGTCCTGCTAATGGGCCAAAAAGAGAGAGCTCCTGGCTCGTCTTTCAGTTTTCCCAACTCTACGAGGTTAAAGCAAAGGCCTTCTCAAGATGATAAATAAATGTCAGTTCATCTTTCTATTATACTGTATTTGCTTACATAAATTAAATAAAATAATAAAGGTCTATTCGCCAGGATAGATGAAGTTGATGTGAAATTACTGGAATCAAATTAACAGATGCGTGTGCTCACTCACAAATATATTATGACTATAATAATAATAATATCAAAATAATTACATGCATTTGCACAGTGCTTCAAGGTTCACAAACAGTTCACATACATTATTTCATTTGATTCTCAAAACGACCCTGTGAGGTAGATGCTATTGTTATCATACCCATTTTACAGAAAAGGAACTGAGGCTCAGCGAGAGGTTTCATGCCTTGCCTGAGGTAGCCAATTTTAGTAAGTGTTTGAGGCAGAATTCCAAGTCTGATGCTCTCTCCACTATTCCAAGCTGACAATAATATCACAACTATTACTACTACTGCTACTACTACTACTACTACTACTACTACTACTACTACTACTACCATTACTACTGCTACTACTACTACTACTACTACTACTACTACCACTACTACCACTACTACTACTACCACTACTACCACTACTACTACTACTACTACAAATAATAATAATAATGATGATGATGATGGAATTTGAAAAGTTGTAACACAAAAAAAATAACATTAGAAAGAAGTTACTATCTCCATGTTAAAATGATCCCTGGTCTACCCTAATCTTCTCATTTTACAGATATTAAGACTGAGGCCCAAGAACGTAAAGGGATAGCTAATACCACAGCCCTACCTCAATTCTGTTGTTTCTAATTATTTAATTAATAGCAATTAACTAAGCTCCTCTAGGTCACAGTTTAGCACTCAGTCATTCTATGGGTGAGGAAAAGAATCAGGAGCAGGTGTAGGACCTGTTCTTAGGGAACCCACAGTCTGGAAGAGACAGATCAGGGCAGACCAGGTGCTGGTTTCAAGAAGCTCACAGTCCAGTAGAATGAGGAATGAAGGAAGAGGGCAGAAGTGGATTGGGCAATACCCTTGGAAAACTCCCAGTCGATGGGAAACCTCCACTATCCTCAGAAAGCTACCTGACTCGGGGAGACAGAAAAGTTGAAGGGCGGGCCTGTTCTTGCCCCCTGAGAATGCTGGCAGGGGACATGCAAGGAATAACCTGATGACAAATTAATCAATGGTGGTAGAAAAACATCATTTGTGGAGAGGAAGGAGAGTGGCTAGAAGAAGCATTTCCATCACCTTTTTTAAAGGGACAGAATAGGTGTCTATGACTTGTTACCATCTATAGCTGAGCATCATGCCCCGAGGGGTAGCCAGATGATTTGGCTTAGAGCTCCATTTCAGTATCTCCTGGAGACAGAATAGAGAATCATAGAGACACTGACTCTCAGAGCTGGGAAGGACCAGCATCTTCCCTGTCATTTGGGTTTATAAACTCTCTCTCACCCTTTGTAGCCAATAGCTTACACCACACCGTAGCTTCTAACTCCCCAGTATCTCTCACATCCTGTTTTCTCTCCTTGATTTCACTGAGCCCTAGTTCAAGCTGTCATCTCCCCTCATCTGGACTTGTACCTGTTAAAAGAGCACTGGATTTGAAGGACTGGGGTGGAATCCTGTGTCTGTCACTTCATTGTATGACCTTGAGAAAATCTCTTAACTTCTCTGCGTCCTAGGTACCTCTACCCATAAAATGAGAGTTGGATTAGATTTTGTCTAAAGTCCCTCCCAGCCCTAAATCTATGAGCCTGTGACTATTGTAATAATAGTCCCTGCCTCTTATTTCTCTCCCCATCTCACCCACCATCTATTCCAGACAGAATAATTTTCCAAAAGACCACATCACTTCCTCTTTTAAAAAACGTCCTGTGGGGTGGAGCCAAGATGGCAGAGTAAAAGCATGGACTTGCTTGAACTCTCCCACGAAACCTTCAATAAACCTGTAAAAAAGACTCTAAACAAATCCTAGAGCTGCAGAACCCACAAAATGATGGAGTGAAACAAATCTCCAGGAGGTTGACAGGAAGGGTCAATCACACCAGCCTGGGAGTGGAGCATGGTCTACCCGCTGGCACAGACTGGGATGGAGCAGGCCTCAGGGGACTGAATCCCTGGCAGCTGCGGTGGTTTCAAGACTTTTAGGCCCATGAACACCAAAGATAGCATAGAAGGGCAATGGGAAAACTCTGTTAGACCTGGGTGAGGGAGGAGCACAGTCTGGCCACAGCCCCTGGGTGGTGGAGGTGGTGGCAGCCCACCAGCAGTAACTGTTGCTTCCAGAATTCATGGCCCACAGATGGAGGGGGGACCAAGTCACTGATCAAAGGGAGATTGCAGGGATCTCTTTGCTGGCGCTGGGGCAGGATTCTCTTGCTTTGTCCATATTTGGATCTGGGTCATACTCCTGGGGCAAGGAGGAGCACCGGTGTGACAGAGCTTGTGGTGGCTGTGGAGAGGGAATTATCCTCACAGTTCCAAGGCAGAAAAGAGTGCTTATGGTCACTCACAGACCAAAGCACAGGAGAGGAAAAGAATAATACCTCTCTGATCACACAACCTTGAAAGAACTGAAAATTCACAGGCCCCTAGAAGTATCTCTGAAAACAGCTGCACAAAAGCCCTGAAGCTTGGGACAGGACACCCTACACACTGGAAGCAGAGCCCTACCTTTACAAAGAGCTGGAAAGTTGAAGGCTGAGAAAATGAGCAAACAGCATTAAAAAAACTCAGACTATAGAATCTTACTTTGGTGACGAAGAAGATAAAAACACAATCAGAAGAAGACAACAAAGTCAAAGCTCCTACATCAAAAGCCTCCAAGAAAAATATGAATTGGTTGCAGGCCATGGAAAAACAGGGGAGGGCAGACTGGAGGAAGGGATGATCAGAATGCATGCTGTCTTAGGAGAGGGGGAAGGGTAGAGATGGAGAGAAAATTTGGAACTCAAAGTCTTGTGGCAATGAACATCAAAGACTAAAATGAATAAATTAATAATAAAAAAAAAACAACCAGTGGCTCCCCATTGCTTACTGAATAAGGATTAAAGTGATCCAGACATTTCAGGCCTTCCATAGATTTATTCCAACCTGCCTTTCTCAACTGCTCTCACAGTCAAAGTGAATTACATTCTTTCTCTCACTCAAGAGGCAACTAGGTGACTTAGTGCGTAGACTGCTGGGCCTGAAGTCAGAAAGACTCATCTTCTTGAGTTCAAATCTGGCTTTAGACATTTCCTAACTGTGTGACCTTGGACAAGTCACTTAACCCTGCTTGCCTCAGCTTCCTTATCTGTAAAGTGAGTTGGAAAAAGAAATAGCAAAACACGACAGTATCTCTGCCAAAAACAACAACAACCACAAACAACAAAAAACACAAAATGGGGTCACGAAGAGACAGTCACAAGTGAACAGTAACAAATCTCATTCTCACACAGCCCTCTAGCATTCCCAAGTCTTTGGCCACATTGCCCCATCTACCTGCTTCCTTCCCCTCTCCATGCCTAGGAGTGACTTCCCTTCTACCTCTGTTGAAGTCCTTCCATTTAAGATCCAGCTCGAGTGCTCAGTCTTCCACAAAGCCTCCCTGACTTCCCAACTAGAAGAGATTCCCCTTCTTCAAATGTTAAAAATCACGCTTGCTTGGCCGCTCTCTTCTTTGTTCTCCCTTACATTATAGTTGTTCCCCCTGATATTTTCTTCGCTATTAACTCGTAAGCTCTTTGAGGACAGGATCTGTACACCCTCTATCTTTGTATTGTCTGCACTGAACATAGGGCTCTACATATAGTAGGGGCTTAACAAATCTTCAGCAAATCCAGAGGATGTCTGGTCCATTAGGAAGGATGGGTCCTCTCCTGCCTGGGGTTAATTAGCTTTCCCTGGCAGGAAGTGTGAAAACATTGCTGGCATCTTCCTGGGTGAGATGAGTCTTCCTGGCTCAAAAGACCAGTGCCAGGAGGGAAATCCAGTTTTGGAGAGGGTTTGAAAGGTACTTCCCTACATAAGCCCAGTGCCAGCTACAAGAGTGAAACCTGACACCTTTTCTCATCATTCTGATCTGGCTTCCTTCCCATCTCCCCCAAAGAGAACACTTTGTGTTCTGTGGAAGGCAGGGGAAGGGCTATGTGGGCTGAATTGGCCAGAGTCAGGCTACCCACAAAACCTCCTCCATCTGGCTTTTGGAGTCATTTCAGCCCTTGTGGTGGGGAGGGGCAGGGCAGGCCAGAAAAGCAAGTTCCATCTAAGGGCTGTGGACAAACCCATTCTCTTATTCAGAAATCTCAGAGACCTCAGCTATGTTTGAAATATGGAGCTGAGCCCTGGCCAGCAACTGATAAGCCAGCAATTGCCTAAGCAAAGTTCCCTGGCCTCTCAGCACTTCCCAAAGGCAGCCTTGCCAAGTCCTGGGCTCTGCTCTCCAAGGGTTAGGGAAAGAAGGGGAGTCAGAAGAACAGATTTGAACAGTCCTGCCCTCAGGAAGCTTACAGTCTAAGAGACTCAGAAGAGGAGGGACAGAACCGTCTGGGAGGTGGGACAGGGCAAGGAGACGGTTCACTATTAGATAATATTGTCTCTTCAAGTGTCCAACTGTTTGTGCAATGAAATGAGGTCCGAACAGAGAGTGAATTGGGACTGAAGGCAAAGGACATTGGTTGAAATGCATCTGCTTTGCTAACCCAGGTCATCTCTGACAATTCACCTACTTCTTTGAGCCTTGGTTTCCTCATCTGTTAAATAGAGAGTGAAATTGGACTAAGTGACCTCTGTGGGACCTTCTGGATCTCTAAATTTAGGATGCTATGTGCAGTAAATGATAGAAGACTCAGTCCTTCTTCCCCATTGTATACTGCTCCTGCAGGGCGCTGCCTATTCCTAGATAACAGCCAAAGACTGAGGCTGCTGGTTGACAGGTCATCTAGGTGGATAGACCACTGGACCTGGAGTCAGGAAGACCTGAGTTCTGATCTGACCTCAGACACTTAATATCTGTGTGACCCTGGGCAAGTCACTTAACTCTGTTTGTCTCAGTTTCCTCATCTGTAAAATGAGCTGGAGAAAGAAATGGCAAACCACTCCAGCATCTTTGCCAAGAAAATCCTAAACAGGGTCACAAAAAGCTGAACATGACTATAAAATGACTCAACAGCTAGTTGATATAGAGGATATAATAGCATGCTGGACAGTAGATTCAGGAAAACCTAAGTTTAAATTATGCCTCAGGCATATAAAAGCTGTGTTTTCCCCCTAGACAAGTCACTTAACCTTTCCAAGTCTCAATTTCTTCATCTGTAAAATGAAGGGGTCAGACTCATTGGTCTCTAGGTTCTTTCTGGCTATAAATCTAGGATCTCATCCTATGACTGTCAGAGACCCATCACCAAGAAACAGAGAGGAAGGTATATGTAGGATGAGACCTATGTGGTTCCCTAACTTCCTGTGAGGAATGCCAAGTCATGCAGATGCCCTCAAGGTCCCCTGACTTGGCAATGCAGTTGTCATGAAAATAAGCTATGGGCTTCTTTTGGTGGAAAGTAGCCAAGGTTGGGCAATTTTAAGTCCTACCTCTCTGTGCCTGAAGCCCTCAGGGCAGTTCTCACAACCTGTTTAAAAATTTCACCTCCTCCCCTTCTCCCACCCTTTTACTTCCCACAGGGAGACAATTTCTCAGGCCACCCAAGGATTCAACCCACTCTGTAACAGCATGTTTTATCAGCAATAACCCTGGTCTTAGAGTCAGGAAGCCTGAATTCAGGATGTGGTTCTGCCGCATATTCTCTGAGTGACCATATACAAATTCATTTAACCCCTCTGGGATTCCATGCTCTCTCTTTTAAAGTTCCACATTAAGAAAATCCCACCAATTACCTGCAGATTCCATGTTTGTGAATGTGTGTATTTTCAGCTCAACAAATGTCAATGCACCCCCTTTCTTCTATCCTGGACTTGAGGGTTATTGTTTATTGTCTATAAGTGGCTCATAGTAATGAGGGAACCCACCCAACATAAGTCCTCACCTTTTCTGCAATTTAGAGCCTTAGTGGGTTGTCAGAGCCCTGAGAGGTTAAGGTTTTGTCCAGTGTCACACAGCTAGTATGTGTCAGGAGCAGCACATGAATTCAGGTCTTCCTGGTTCCAAGACTAGCTCTCAACCCACTGCACCACCACCACACGCCACACAGCATCTTTTTTGACTTTAATTGGCCCATGAACTTCCAGAATGTCTATGAAGTGCCCTAAGACACCTTATAGTTTAACCCTTTCTTTAGCCAATAAGGAAACTGAGACCCAGAGAGAAGATACTATAACTAAGGTAAAAAGTAACTCAGTGGTAAGATTGGGACACTAACCCAGACTTCTTCCTTCCAAGCTTTGTGCATTTTTTCTGACAAATAACGAGTATTAAAACCTATGGGCCACAGACCCTGGAGGGTTATGGAATTGTTGCAAAATGAAGTGAGTGCATATAATAAATAAGCAAATATACCTTCTGCAAACTGAATTAACAATACGTCTGGAATATACATGTACTACCATTTTTAAAAAGCATGTAGATGCTATTGGGACTAATAAAATACAAAATCATTTAAAAGAATTGCTGAATTCACTGAACCTTTTGGTCAGTACATTTGCTGCCACATTTATACTCTAACATTGCAGTTCCCAAGGTGCCACATGGGAAGGAAAGAACGCCACAGAAACTAATCTACAAAGAAAGATAGGAAAATAGGCTAGAGCAGACTAAGGGCACACAGAAGAGGGCTATGCTTTAGCACGGTGAGGTATCCCCTCACAAGATACCTGGAAGAGGAGACTTACAAAACAAACAAAACCCCAAACTCAGACATTATCATACCCCAAAAATTCAGCCAAGAGTTATCAATAGCTACTGATCTATATGCCCACCTATATTCCCACTTCTACAAAACATTTCCAAGAACAATCTACAGATGTTTCAAAGGCTTCTTTGATGAAGAAGGAAATAAGGAAGAGGGCAGGCTTACACAAATGATATTGTACAACACCCCATACCCTTATGCAATTGAGTGAAAGGTTTACATAACAGGATCCTGCTGTATTTGTTGACTCTAAAAAACAAGCATTTATCTCTATAGGACAAAATACTTTCTCAAAGACTTTCCTCTGGCAAAGAGTCTCCCAGGTATGTGTCAAAATCATAAGTGATTCATCGAGAAATCCACAGGCAGAGATAACTTTGCTAAATCGTCCTATGATGTTGGACGTCAAGCAAGCAAAGAGGAATGTGGATGCTCTCACTGGAGCTATTTGTCACTATCAATGGAAATATCAATCATAAAGTGAAAATCAAAGAGAAGTTCCCTACAGAACATAGATTTAGAGGGGGGGGGGGCTCCCAAGTTAATAGATGAGGAAATTGAGACCCAAAGTGGTTAAGTGACTTGCCCAGGTCACGTAGCTAGATTTAAGTATCAGAGCTAATATTCAAACCCAAGTCTTGTTTACTGCAATGCCACTGATCTCCATTCGCCACACCACACTACCACTGGGCATAGAAAGGTCCTCACAATATTCTTTTTTGTATGTTTCTTTGTGCTAATAGCATCAAGTTCTGCTGCAATGACAAGCCTTTTCTATAAGTCCCATAATCACTGAAAAGACTTGCTAACCATCCACATAGGAAAAATCAAGTGGATGAAGAATATCTGTTGTCCAGGCAACTGGTTGGTTGCACAATCTATGAAGGTCAATGTTGTTAGTCATTTTTCAATTGTGTCTGATTTTTTGTGACCTCTTTTAGGATTTTCTTGGCAAAGATTCTGGGGTGGTTTGCCATTTCTTTCTCCAGGTCATTTTACAAATGAGGAAACTGAGGCAAACAGAGTTAAGTGACTTGTCCAGGCTCACACAGCTAATAAGTGTCTGAGGCCAGATCAGAACTCAGGTCCTCCTGACTTCAAGGCCCTGGGGCACTCTATCCACTGAGTCACCTCGCTGCCCCTAAGAGGTCAATAAGCCAGGCCCAAAATTGAATAAGAAAAAGAAAATTATTAAGTCAACAAGTCAATAAGTACTTATTAAATGTCAGACGCTATGCTAAGTGATTAGGATACAAAAACAAAAAAAAAGAAAAGATGAGAACAGTCCTTGCTCTCAAGGAATTAACAATCTAATTAGTTGTTTAAGTTACATTTGGGAAATTTCATCATTCTTTTTAAGACTCCAGGCTTCTGCCTGAAGGAACCCTTCCACCTCCTTTTACAAAAACACTAGTTCTCTTCTGATGATGTTATTTGGCTAAATATCACAAAATTCTACAGTCTCCAAATAATTGAATTTGAGGATCTCTTAAGGGATGATGGAAATAATTGTGATGAGTATGAACAGGCTGCAACACCTTCCAGATGAAGCCTTGTGCAGCATAAGGAGGTCAGCCCAACAATGTCTGACTGGAAAGAAATGCAAGCAGGTCCCACAGTGACAGCAAAGGATAACTGAAAAGCAGCCGTTATCTATTGTGATCCATTCTTTGATGTACTCCTCTCCTGGCTCAGTTTTTTTTTAAATTTTTTTTT
>CM053585.1:313263922-313284361 GCA_028646515.1 Pseudochirops corinnae | reverse complement strand
GTCTGGTTTTGCTTTTTTTTCCCAGTGATCACTCATAGGTTACAACCCTTCTATATAACCAAACTATTGTACAATGTGAAAGTATTTGCAGATCCTATACATGATTGCACGCCACCATGGGGAGGAGGGGAAGGGAGGGGAGAAAATATGAAACTCAAGTGATTGTGGAACTGAATCTTGTAAACTAAAAGTAAATAAACAAGTCATTCAAAAAAAAAAATAATGGTCCCTGGGGTGGCTAGGTGACACAGTGAATAGAGCACCGGCCCTGGGGTTAGGAGGACCTGAGTTCAAATCCAGCCTCAGACACTTGACACACTTACTAGCCGTGTGACCTTGGGCAAGTCACTTAACCCCAATTGCCCTCCAAAAAGCAAAAACAGCAACAACAAAAACAACAAAAACAAAAAATAATGGTCCCATATGTCCCCAAACATTTATAGCTACATCTTTTTTTAATAGTAGCAAAGTGCCATAAAGAAAGTAAATAACCATTTATTGGGAAATGGCTCAATCAATTGTGACTTTTGAAGATAAGAGAATAATAAATAATATATAACATGTGGTACACGTGGGCAGCTAGGTGGTGTAATGGATAGAATGACGGTCTTGGAGTTCAAATCTGGCCTCAGACACTTACTACCTATGTGAATCTGGGCAAATCACTTAACCTCTATTTGCCTCAGTTTCCTCATCTGTAAAATGGAGATAATAATAGCACCTACCTTTCAAGGTTGTTGTGAGAATCAAATGGAATAACAAAGTACTTAACCCCGTGCCTGCACACAGTAAACGCTACATAAATGTTAGTTATTATTATATTGTATATATGGCTATAATATGGGGCATAAGAAATGATCAATATAATCAATCAAGAAAAAGATGGGAAGATTATAGCAGCTAATTCTAAGGGAAGTAAATTGATCAAGGAAAAATATGTATATATATAAGGACCACAACAATGTGCGTGGCAACAGCAACGACAGCAACAAAATTAGTAGCACCGACGAGAACAAAACAACTAAAGCTGTGAAATTATGACGACCGAGTCTGGTCTAAAATAAAAAAAAGAAGATATGAAAAGGCTCTCCCCCACCCCTCCTACTTCCTTTCAGAGGCGCAGAGCCATGGGCATACGGTGATATATATATCTCACCAGACTTTTTCGATATGTTGGTTAGTGTTAACTTTTCCTTCCCCCAACCCTACTCTTCTTTATTCTTTCTTGTAAGGGACATAGATAGAGGGGGAGAGATATGGGGAAATGAAGGTCATACGAAAGATAAAATGAAAAATAATTTTTAAATGTCTGTATCTGACCCATTTAGTGACCAAACGGATAGTAACGTTGCCTTGGACATCTCTTATCTTGCTGCCCTTCCTGTACATTTCATTCTAGAGTCCATGATTTAAAATGTGATGTAATCAGCCTATCAATTTGCATATTATTTAAGACTTTTTTACTTTTGTGCAAACTTTTTCTAGCTCTCCAAACTCCTGGACTAGACTGAGTGTGTCGAGTGGAAGACAGATTACATGTGGGCTGTTTGATCCCAAAGGGTAGAACTAGGGCCAATGGGAGACATTTTCAAAGTGGCAGGTTTTGGCTTATGTCAGGAAAAAAAGAATTAGTCTTTCTTACAATCAGTGTTATCCAAAAGTGGAATAAGTGGGTGGTTTTAGAAGGAATCTAGAAGTAAAGCTGGAGGACAGTATGTATATGTTGAGAGGTAAAGGGGGAAATAATTGTGTATCTGGCCATTGGGAGGCAGTGCAATGCAGTGTAAAGAGTACTGGTTCTGGAAATAAAAGGACTGAGTTCAAATCCTACCTTTGATACGGGGCTTACTGCTGAGTATGTATCATTGGTCAAATCACTTAACTTGTCTCCTTGACCTTCGGTTTTCTCATCTGTAAAATGAAGAAGTTGGAGTAGAAAGGGTCTTCTTTACCTGTGAGTGTACCACAGGTTCCTTTGATCGTCTGGTGAAGCCCATGAACTTCTCAGACTAATGTTTTGAAATGAATTAACTACACAGGACTGCAAAGGAAATCAATTTTATTGAAATAAAGATGTATTCCTTTTCTTCTCCAAGTTCAAGTGCTCCCTTAAAATCTGTACTCAGATGCAGGTTAAGAATTCTTGGATTGGAAGGATCTTTTTCAGCTCTAAACCCATTTTTCTGACTCTATTGTTTTGTATTCCATGGTTGGATTTGCGATTTGCCCAAAAGTAAAAGGTTAATTCAATCAAAGGAAGACTCTGACTTTATAATTCAGGTACAATCTCAACCAATCAATCAATCAGCCTACACTCATTAAACATCCACCGTATTTTGCCACATAATATAGATTTTTGGGCCAAAATTTTTTGCAAAAAAGTGGGGTGTGACCATTATGTGAAACTTCAAAAAATTGTGCCATTATTGCTTAAAAATAATTTATTACTAAGCTGTATCACTGGCAGAGGAACTGTACAGTTTGGCTGGAGCAGGAAGATGAAAGTCTTACCATGTTACGTGACTTACTTATGGCAGCTTCAACTGCCCTCCCTGTTACATTTGCACACTTATGGCTCTTCACTGGGTTGAGTGGCAGTACCACTGGTACTGCAGTGCTCTAAACAAACCACACAAGTCATCTTGGGGAAATATACTGACAATGCCCATGTGCTAAAAAATTCTAGGCTTGCAGCCTGCAATGTGTGTGAGATAAATGGGTATCCATATGCCACTGGTGAATACATTGCTGCTTTGTTTACCTTCAAAGCAGCATGGTGAACAGAATTCTACCATGAGACAATTACATGATGAAAGGTTATAAACCAATTTTTGTACTAAAAACCAGGTTGTGATGATTATGCAGTGAAATATGGTACTATGGGCTAGGCACTTATTAAGTTCAAGGATTCAGAATTAAAAGTGAAATAGTTCCTTCCCCTAAGGTGCTTACATTCCTGTGTGTGTGTGTATGTGTGTGTAAGATAACATGTATATAATCAATAAAGATAGTTGATGAGACTTTGGGTCATTCTTCTATAGATACATTTTAGTATCTTTGATATTACATTTCCATTGATTCTTCTAATATCTTAAGGATATAACAATAGTATTGTTTCACAATTGTCATTGCTTATTTAAGCAGTTTATAGCTTCCAAGGTGTTTTAAGGGAGAGACAATGTAGTTTCACTGAAAGACTCTAGGATTTGAAATGGGAGAATTTGGCTCTGAATGCCTCCCTGTGCAGCCTTAAATAAATAGCTTTCACTTTCTGAGCTTCAGTTCGCTCTGCTAGAAAATGTAGAAATTAGTCTAGACAATCTCTAGAGTCTTTTCTAGGTTCAAATCCTAGGACCCTGACCTATGCACTTCCTCATGACAGCCTGGGGGGAGGGGGATATTGCATGAATTGTTATCATCATTTTACTGAGTGGGAAGCAAAGGCCACATGACTCACATCCACATCCTAGCCCAGTCCACTCCAATCTCTTGAGTCCCTATAGGAAGAGATTTCCATAAATTTCAGGTGCCAGGTGATGTAGGATGAGTCAGGCCAGGAGATACCAAGACCTGAAGTCATCTATCTGAACAGGGACTGTAGCTAGGAAAAATCTGGGCCCAGGGTCACGGTAAAGTCTCCAGGCCCTGTGTACATGAATTCTTGCTATTTGTCATTTGTTCTTGAAGAGGATCATGACATCGGGAAGGTGATATAATGACTTGCAAGTGAATTGAAATTAAGTGAGGCAGGACTGTGCAAAGTCACCAGCCTCACTTTCTCTTCCAGAGTCATCTGGATCCAGGGCCAGATAAAGACCAAGATGACTGGAGATGGTCTTTTTAAGCCAAGATCTTTCTGAGTTCTTGCTTTGACTGGGGCAACACCCATTCAGTGACTAAGGCTAGTTCAGAAATGAGCCAAGGAATGGCCCTTTTTGCTAAAAAAAAAAAAAAAAATTCAGTCTGGAAGGGGAAGACCCCGTTTACTCTAAGTCTAGAGAGCCAGCTGAGTTTAGAACTGGAGAATTCTAAGGGAAAACAGTGAAAGAGGAGAGTCAAGGAGCAGATTCCACAGAGTGAGGGCATGACCATGGCCCCAGGGACCAACTAGGTTAGGTAACTTCACACATAAGAGCTATAAGTGAAAAAAAGGTATAATGACCTTTGATGAGAATCCCAAGTGATAGTCTCAGAGCCTGGAGCCTCAGAAGTCACCTAAACTACCTGAGTTGAAATCACTTCTAAGACATGCCTGTCCAGTGCTTGAAGATTGACAGTGATGGAGAGCTCAGTACTTAAGGAAGCAGAGAACTCCACTATTGTGCAGTTCCTGTAATTATCAAGTTTTCCTTTATATTGAGTTAAAATCTGTCTCATCTAACTATCCACCCCCCTGCCTCCTTCCACAATGATCCGAGACTGTCTCTCTGGGGCCAAGTAGAATAAATCTCATCTGCCTTCTAAATGACAATTCTTTAAATTTCTTGTAGGTAGCTATCATTCTGACTTGCTATCCTCTGCCTCCTGACCCCACCTATCCACCCCTTTATTTTCTCCTATTTCTTTTCTCCAAATACATTTCCAGTTCCTTCCATTTCTCCTCAAATGGCAGGATCTCCAGAAAAAGGAGGAAAAAAAAAAGCAGCTCCCCTGCTTAGGCTCCCACAATGCCTTCCCAGCCCTTTTGCCTTATGTATTTACTCACATTGGGCACTTTATAAATACTTAATAACATCAATTGAATTGTTTTAGCCAAGAGAAATAAATGTAACAAATATTTTCTACCGTGGCAAGGCTGCATTGTGGGGGAGGGATGAGGAGCAGGAAGGGGAGGAGAAGACCTGTCTCTCTGTCCATTGGGGAGCTTATGGTCTCGATGAGCCAAGGAAGGAATGAGTCTACCCCAAGCCTGACCTCTTAGTACTCACTGTAGCCTTAACAAGAGACCAATAACAGTGGGAGGCCTGGGTGAGCTATACAATCTGACAGGAAGTAGAAAACCACAGCATTCCGGAAGGAACAGAGATATATGTCCTGGATCATAAAGAATGATTTCATTCCTAAGACCCTGAGTCTCTTTAAAATCCCTTCTACTAGCCCTCAAAGGAGTAGATTTTTCTCTGATGATCCATCAGTGGGGGTAGAACGTTCCATAAAGTATGTGGCCCACAGGTGGAGCCCATGCATTGAGGAAAAGTGTTCATTCTATGTTTTCCAGCCATTGAGAACTGAAGAATGTCAGAGTTTGAAAGGGGCCTTCCACCACAGAGCAAAGAGTATCTGAGCTGGAAGATGTTTGAGCCGGGAGGGGCCTTAGAGCAGTCATAACTGACATTGATACAGTACTCCAGAGCTTGTAAATATACATTATCTCGTTTAAGTCCCACAATCCTGTGAAATGGACATTTAAGCTATTATCACCAATTTATATGTGAGAAAACTAAGTCTCAGACAAGGTGACTCGTCAAAAGTCACACAGCTGTAGTATTGAATGTGAAATCAGGCCTCCTTGATTCTCCGGCCAGGATTGCATTCCATTCATTTGCCTCCTAGAACATAGAACGTGTAGTATTGACAGTGGAAGGAATTGTAGAGCATGAAAACATAGGATATCGATCTGGAAGGAGAAAGATGGAGAGATATGGGCTGGATTAGTAGTGTCAAAGACAGATTAAAAACCCTCTGTGGGCCACATAATTGACAGTTTTAAAATGTGATATTATCTATGTTTTATTACATTTTCATAAATGATGTTGGTTTTTTTTTTTAAGTAAGATGGCCAGTAGACATCTTAAACTCAACAGAATTCATTATCTTTCTCCCTAACTCTCCCTCCCACCCCTTCCTACCTTACCTGGTACAGTTGAGGACAATACCATCCTCCCAGCCCATCAGGCTTGCTGCCTAAATGTTGTTCTCAATAAGAGAACACTCTCTCTCACACCCCACATCCAAGCTCTTGCTAAGGTCTGCCTAGTTCACCTTTGCAACATCTCTTGAATATACATCTATAGGGCATTTATGTTCAATAGAGGGAGGGAAATAACTTCCTCATGATTATAGCTATCCAGTGGTAGAATGGGCTATTTCTGGCTTCTTGAAGTTCTTCAACAAAGGCTAGGTGATCCCTTATCACAGATGTTGCAGAAGGAATTCTTGGATACCTACAAACTGGATATCATAAGCTACAAAGGCCCCCTCCAAATTTAATCATAGATCTGTAGAATGTTGGAGCTAGAGGTAAAGTAAACTCAGAACACGCAAAAGAGTGGAAGGGGAAGGGATTAAGAAGCACTATGCTCTGAGTGAGGGTAGCTAGGTGGCAGAGTGGAGAGAAGATCCGGTCTGGAGTCAGGAAGATGAGTTCAAATCTGACCTCAGACACTTACTTGTAATGTGATCCACCCTGGGCAAGCTCTGCTTGCCTCAGTTTTCCCATCTGTGAAATGAGCTGGAGAAGGAAAAGGCAAACTACTCCAATGTCTTTGCCAAGAAAACTCCAAATTGGGTCACAAAGAATCAAAATTACTGAACAACAACAAACACACCAAGCATGATGCTAATTGGTGAAACAAATAGAATTTCTGAGATGGAGGGCTGTTAGAGATAATTTTGACTCACTTTTTTTTTTTTTTACAGATGAGGAAACTGAGATTTAGAAGAGAAAACTTTCATAAGTTTAAATCTGAAAGGGACCTTAAAGGGAAGGGAAAGGAAGGGAATGGGCATTTACGTAGCACCGACTATGGGCCAGACGCTATGCTAAGCATTTTTACAAATATCTGATTTGATCCTCTCGTCAATTCTGCGAGATAGGTGCTATTATCATCCGCATTTTACATGAGGATGTAAAACTGAGGTCAAGTGACTTGCTCAGGGTCACACAGTAAGTATCTGAGGCTGTATTTGAGCTCTGGTCTTCCTGATTCCAGGCCCAGTGCTCTATCCACTGTGCCACCATCTGCCTCTGGCAGAGGCTCTCTATTCCACTCCTTTCATTTTACAGTTGAGGAAACTGACTCCCAAGGAGGCTAAGGACTTTACAAGGTCACACAGGTAGTAAGGAAGATCCCGGATTCAAACCCCTGACCTGCAAGTCATTATACCCAACTGCTTCTGAAATACCCCAAATTCCACAGAGCTGCAAAAAGTACATGTGGGTGAGCAACAATACCATCGAATCGGGCATTTATTTAACAAGCATTTGTTAAACAACTACTATGCACAAAGAGTCATACTTCATGCAACAAGAAGTATGGAGTTGGGGAGAGGAAAGATTGCTCCCAATGACAGGCTGACTGATGCTTTACCCTCTCAGAAGCCTCTGAAGGTCACAGTCCCAGCAAGGGGACACTTTTGTTCCTGAGGGATAGTGAAATGTTAAAAGGCTTTATGATTATGCAGGAGTGGATTGGCAATTAGAAGTATTAAAAGTTGACAGGCAGCTGGGCTTGATGAATGATGTCCTCAGATTTAAAGAGAAATCTCACAGGTGGGGTAAGAGGCTAGGCTGGGGAGTTAGGGGAGGTCACTCCAGACAAGCATGATCATCGGTCTGAACAGTGTCTGACTATTGTAATTACAGGACACAGAACGTTGGAGCTGGGAGGGGTCTTATAGACCTAGTCTAGACCAAAGATTCTTAATCTGGATTTAGTTTTTTAAAAGAAATTGATGATTTTATTTCAATATATACTACTTGATTTCCTTTGTAAATTCTACATATTTTATGTATTTAAAAACATTATTCTGAGAAGGGGTCTCTAGGCTTCTCCACAATGTCAAAGGGGCCCACACAAAAAGATTAAGAACCCTTGGTTTAGTCCAACTTCTTCATTTTACAGATGGGGAAACTGAGACCCAGAAGCAAGGCAGTCTTACCCAAAGCTAGGATTAGAAACCAGGTATTCTGATCTCTGTGTTAAGGAAGAGAAATAAGAAAGACATGTGGTGTACTTAGTAAAGCTAAAGAAGGTTGCTGAATTAGTGTACGGAGAGAATGGGAGAGGACAGGACATTTGTTGAGAATCTTCTAGATTTGAGGAGATCACAACCTGAGGTAGGTTAAACAGCAGGGGATCGCCATTGTCATGCATGGAAAAAACAATTTGTGTTAGTTACTGGTTATGTAATGAGCTAACATCCATTAAGGTGTGAATGGTTAATAATGGGTTAACAGGTTACCCTTTCAAAGGTGTTTACTATCACATGGGACTCCTGCCAAGTGCCTTCTCCCAGAGGGATGAAATGCTAATGATGGAATGTCAGGAAGGATGCCAAGCTACTGGGAGAGAGGTTTGGGCAAGGGCCTATTTCCAGAGCCCCTCAAATCATATCTCCTTTGCCAAGAGTACTGTGCTCCACCCAGCCTCACTGACTTTGACTCCCCCTTTCCCTGGTGCCCCCGGCACTAGGGACTCTGGGGATACAGGGAAAATAGATGGAGAATCTGGGGTAGAGAGGGATCAGGGGATACTTAGTGTGGGAGATGGGACAATCCTAGGAAACATTGGCCTTGGGTGTTTGGCAAAGCCTGGGCTTTGCTTTCTGGTCATCTAGGTCTATTTTATTTTGTTTTTTTGTGTTTTGTTTTTTTTTGGAGGGAAGAAGGCAGGGCAGTTGGGGTTAAGTGACTTGCCCAAGGTCACACAGCTAGTACATGTTAAGTGTTGGAGGTTGGATTTGAACTCAGGTTCAAACTCCAGGGACGGTGCTCTATTCACTGCACCAACTAGTTGCCCCCGGGTCTATTTTATTTATGGGTTGTGCTAAGAAGTGGTGAGTCCCTCCATCACTGAGCTCTTTAAGGATACTGGAAGGCCACTTCTCAGGGATATTCTAGTGAGAATTCCTGCTTCTGGCATGGGTTAGATTACAGACCTGTCTCTGGTTTGTCCAAATATGAGACCAGATTTCTTTTATTTGAGGCTATCTGAAAGGTTCTATGGGCCTTTGGTGAACTGCTTATTATTAATCAGGAACTGAGGGTGCTAGATTTAGAATCAGAAGACCTGGGGTCAGAGTCTCATTTTATTGCTTATTAGCAGTGTGATTCTTACCCTCTTTGGATCTCAGTTTACTCATTTGTAAAATACTGTTATGTATTAAATTATTAATAATTAATAAATTATTAAAATATTATTTGCAATAATATCTGCCCTACCTCCCTCAAAGCATTCTATGAAAGCTCAAAAATTGTATTTATAAAGAAAGGCTTAAGAGAAAGAGGTAGTGTGGTAAAGTGGATAGAAAGCCAGTACTGGAGCTAGGAAGGCCTGGAACCTTGGACACATTCTAACTGTGTGATCCTGAGTGATTTACTAACCCTCTCAATACCCTAGGCAACTCTTAAAACTTAAAAGTTTCAGGGAAGGTGCTGACCTACATAGGTAGAAGAAGATTCCTTTTCTGGGGAGCTGTCTACAGCAATGAAATCATAAGTCCTATAGAAAGGTCACCTATTACTCTCATAACAGGATAGCTCCAAGATATTTCTGTAAAATAACTTCACAACAACCTTGTGAAGTAGGTATTATAAGCTTTTGCAAACCATATTTAAAGCCACTCTCTCAATGTCTATCCTTGCTGTCAGGCTAAATTCCCCAGGAAGTGGTTGTTACTTGTCCCCTGAGAGTCTAGAGCAGTGGTTCTCAACCTGGGGGTCATGACCCCTTTGGGGGTTGAATGACCCTTTCACAGGGGTAACAGGGGTTGCCTAAGACCATCAGAAAACACATATTTCCGATGGTCTTAGGAACCGAGACACTGCTCTTCTATCCTCCAGGCAGGTCTGCCCACATGTAGATACACCCACATACGAGTATTAAAGGGTCGTGGCATTAGGAAGGTTGAGAACCACTGGTCTAGAGGTAACCTTGAGGAGTTGTAGGTTAACTTTTCTACTGTTATAGATCACCAACTCTCATTGGTTTGGTCCTTTTCTTTATGATTATCAATTGATATATGTTAGGCAATCAACTTTTTGTAAAGGCTGTTTACTAAAAGTGGTATGGTAAGAAAAATGGGCACATTCATACACTCAAAAGTCCATGATACATCAATGAAAAAGGAAAAATATCCATATGTAGAAATATATTTATAATTACTCTTTTTGTGGTGATGCAGAATTGGAAACTCATCAGGCATTCATCAATTAGGAAAAGACTTGTTCAGTTTGGGTATGTGAATGTGATGGAATATTTTTGTGCTATCAGAAATGATGAAGGGGTTGGTTTCAGAGAAGGCTGGGAAGAATTATATAAATTGATGCAGAATGAAGGGAACAGAACCAGGAGAACAATTTATATTATGACAACAATATTGTAAAGACAAAGAATTCTGAAAGACTCTGAAACTCTGGTCAACAAAATGGCCAACCACAAACCCATATGACTTAAGATGAAAGGTGCTATCAGCCTCCTGATAGAGAAGTGATGGACTTAGGGGGCAGATTGAGGCATGAATTTTTGAACATAGCTAGTACAAGGAATTGATTTCGTTGAACTATACGTGTGTGCAACAGGAATTTTATTTCCCTCACTTTCTCAGTGGGGGTTGGGGACAGGAGGAAAAGGAAGGAGAAAGGGGAAGATCTCCATGAAAATAAAATTTATTTGATAAGAAGTCTGTGACACAAGCCCCTTCAAGCATATAGAACATCTAAGTGAAACTGGGCTCGAAATTAGAAAGCACATGTGGAAAAGGTATTAATTTACAAATCCTCGAAGTCTTTTTGCTAGATTCCTCAAAATGCTTCACTTGGTATACCAAGTATAGCTATTCTGCTGAGCACTTTGTAGAATCTTGAATCTGCTTCTAGTCTGTCCTTGGATTCCAATGTAGGCACTGCTATCAGCTGTTCCAGGGATATTCCCAGGACCTAGCTAGGAAGATGGGAAGTCCAAAATCCTTTGGACCTTCCAAAGCTCATCAAGTCTTCCTTCCACTGCCAGGCACTCAAATCCCTAATTTTAACTCAATTGATAGTTTTGTGCAGCCCCCAGAGGATATAACCAAGTCTCTTAGTCAATCCAAATAGACTTCCTGTCACATCTAGAGAGGTGTCCAGGCCTTGTTTAAACCTCCGGTGCAATGGAGAATTGTTTTCACCTTATAAATGTATCAGGGCTAAGTGGGATGGGGTGATGGCAACTGCACACTTAAACATCATTATTTCCACTTACTAGAGGAAGAAAGTAAGGTTCAGAGAAGAGAGATAGACAGTATTTGATAAAGCTAATATGTGGTAGAGCTGGAATTCAAATTCAGTTCTCTACAGACTTCACGTATATAACTCTTTCTAAAGAATGTAGGATGCAGTACATAGAAGATGATATGGCTAATAGAACTAGGTTGGTGGAGGTGTTCAAAGGTGAGTCTTTCTGTCAATCTCTAATTGAGGCAGCTAGGAGGTACGGTGGATGGAGTGCTGGGCCTGGAGGCAGAGAGACCTCAGTTCAAATCTGGCCTCAGACACTTACTGACTGTGGGATCCTGGACAAGTCACTTAACCCTGCTTGCCTCAGTTTCCTCATCTGCAAAATGAGCCTGAGAAGGAAATGATGAACCTACCCCAGTATCTTTGCCAAGAAAACCCAAATGAGGCCATAAAGAGTTGGATAGGACTGAAAAATAACAACCGAACAACAAAAAGGTGGTACAGTGGATAGAGTTCTGGTCGTGGAAGCAAAAATACTTAGAGTTCCAATCTTGCCTTGGGCATTTACTTAACCTCCATTTGCCAGATCTGTAAAATGGGGATAATAAAAGCACTTACCTTCCAGAGTTGTGAAGATCAAATGAGATATTTGTATGATTAACCAGGCACAATGCCTGGCACATAGTACGGGCCATATAAATGTTGGCTTATTATTATTATTTCTTATATCCTCAGTCTGATTGCTACAATGATCCTTTTGGGATGGAACTTGCACCCTGAGAACTAGAAAATTGAGGATTTAATGAGCTCTCCTTTATCCTGAGGGGAATGGAAGGGAGGGAAAAGAAGCATGGAGCAGCCATTTCATACTTTGGAGGCATGGCTTTTTGTGGTTTGCCGGGGGCTGCTGCCTTGCTCAGCTCTGCTCTACATTTGTCTCATCAAAATAGGACTTTGCTAGAAACCAGATGCTCCAGCAGAACTTTCCTGGAAAACTGAATCACAAAAGAAGAAAAAAAAATCAATGACCTGGCTTGAGGCCCTGGAAAAGCTGACATGGATGATGGCACTGCGGAACCAGCCAAGCCTCACAACACAGTGTGCAAGGATGGGATCCAAAACACACAGTGCCTAAGAGAAGCCATCGCAGGGAACTCGACATGTCTCGGGCTTGTCTGTGCAGACTTAATGGGAATGAGTGTTGCTGGAAACACGTCTAGTAAGTCAGTGCCAGACACAAGAAGGACTGCAGCTTGAGCTCGATGAAGATCACTTAAAGGAAGTGGGGATTGAAGATAAGACTGAGGACATTCATGGTGGTGATTGTTGTTCAGTTGGGTCCAACTTTTCATGACCCCATTTGGGGTTTTCTTGGCAAAGATACTGGAGTCGTTTGTCATTTCTCCAGATCATTTTCCAGATGAGGAACTGAGGCAAACAGGCTTGAGTGACTTGCCCAGGGTCACACAGCTAGTGAGTATCTGAGGTCGGGTTTGAATTCAGGAAGATGAGTCTTCCTGACTCTAAGCATCCTGTGCCACCTAGCTGTCCAATTACCAGAAGTAGAGACTGGATTATCTTTTCTCATTGATATTTTAGATAAAAATCCTTTTCAGGAATGTGCCAGTTTATAGTTTCTCTGAGGTTACTTCCAGCTCTGAGAACCTGAGATTCTGTGGTTCTGAGGGGAATGGAAAGGCAAGTCTAGGAAGCCTCGCAGCTGAGATGGGCTACCCCAATTCCTGACCGAGTGTCTAATAATCACCACCATAACCACATAGAAGACATGTGCTCTCAGCATAAGAAGAGCTAGAGATAGCCTGAAAACTTTTATCAAAGGCAGAGGTGGGAAACAGAGCCAGCACTGGCCCCACTGTAAAGAAACAAGCTCCAGTAGCATCACACGATGAGTTCCTTGTTCTCTGACCGCATCCAAGAGATGATCGCCCAAGCATCTCAGAGCAGCACTGATCTCTCTCCCCTCACTCCCTCGCTCCTTCACTCCCTCACCCACTCACTGCCCTCTACTGATCTTGAACTGTTCCCTGGTTGGGATCCTCTTCCCCATTAGACTATGAGCTGCTGAATGTCCAAGTCTATTCCTCCATCTCCCTAGAGTGGAAGTTCCCTGAGGGCAGGACCTGGATTATATTCTGCTCCTCAAAGTCCCAACAAAAATCCCTTGTTTACAGGCAGCTTTTCCCAACCCCTCTTAATTCTAGTACCTTTCCTCTGTTAATTATTTCCTATTTATCTTGTATGTAGCTCGCTTTATTTAGATTTGCTTGCATGTCATCTCCCGCTTAAGGCTGTAAGCTCCTTAAGGGAGGGACTATCTTTTGTCTTTTTTTTTTTAATCCTCAGTACTTAGAACAGTGTGTAGCACTTAGTAGGCACTTAATAAATGCTTATTGAGTGAATGAGTGAGTGAACACACAGTTGGGCATACAGGGGATGTCATGAAAGATATGGTGATGGATGGATGGATTTCACATGGAAAGTCAGATGAACTATGAGAGACAGTGTAGCCCAAGAAATTTTAGGCAATCTCTCCGAGGCAAAGAGATGTTTTGTTTTTGTTTCTGAATCTCCAGTCTTGAAGAAATATCAGGATATAGTGGACAAGAGAGGGACAGAAAGACCTGAGTTTAGGTCCGGCCTCTTTCACATGCTGGCTGTGTGACTCTGGGCAATTATTTAACCTCTCTGAGTCCCTAGACATTTTCCAAGACTATGAGCTTCAGAAAAGTTACTGATCTGAATCACATAGAAGGAATTTCTTCATCAACAGTTCATTAAACCAATGGAATCATGAGTGCAAACAAACAAGCAAAAATCCCCAGCCTTGCAATAAAAAGGCTTTGACAAATGCTTGTTGAATGCATAAATGAGTGTATTCATGCTTCTTGAGGCAAAGTATGCATGTTTTGGGAACATTTGTATGGTATGGCTCTGACAGAAACCTCATCTGAACCAACTGTCTTATAAGTGCACCATTAGTCCTAAAAGAAGCCGGGCTGGGGGTGGAGGTAAGGTGGGAGAAGAAAAGGGACATGGCTAAGAAACCACCATCTAAGGCCTCAGATCAAAGCCTACATTCTTATTTATAAAATTCAGCATATTGACACTTGGGTACCAGCAGCAGCAGGTGAAAGGGCACTGGTGATTGAAAGTTATTGTTTTTTTAATATGAAGATGATGTCTGATGTCATCCTTTTCTTTGAAATAGGAGATTCATTCAGGTGCCTTTTCCTGACCCAGTTTATTCATTAGAAAGTAGGGTGAAGCAAACCCTAAGAATCCAAGGCACAGGAAGGTACCTTCATTTTTGCTTTATCTTTTTTTTTTTTTAAATTAAATAAAGTTGGTGCTTTTAACTTGCTCTAAGAGTCTCACTGGGAATTTTTCCCAGAGATGCTTGCAAAATGTGATTTGTGTACAGTGTGACTATCTGAAAATCTTTAATCTTTTAAATCCCACATAAAACACAGCACTGACCCTTCCGCCCTATTAATTTTAATCAGCTGTATCTCTGATTTGCTGTTTCAAGCAAGATTCCTTTAGAACTTACAGGGAGCATTAGAGCAGACTAGGCTGACCACAACCATAGGTCATATGTAATCTGGTCCTGAGGTAGGCCTGGACTCACAGCCAGGGGCCTCCAGGCTTTCATCTAGTTCCTGGGTAGTATCAAAGGTTAGCACCCTGGTCATTTCCCATACCCGGAGAACTTTTGCCTTGCTCACAGAATATTTTTCACAGAATGCCACATTCTAGATGGGACAAGTTGTATCCATCCTCCAAGCATGCCCAGTGAGCAAAACAGGAGAAAAAGGAGATGTACTTTCCACACTTGGAGATTCTTTGAATCTTACTGGGGTTAGAAGTAGAGGATTCTCATACCTGGGAGAGGTACCAGAAGGACTAAAGATGGAAGAAAGTCTTTATATTAGATAGTGGGCTGTCTCTGGGCATTTTTTGGAGTGAAGTTACATTCTGTTTTTGAATTTACAGAATATAACGCTGTGTGTATTATGTGACTATATATGAAGCAGCTAGGTAGTACAGTGGACGGAGCATTGGGCCTGGAGCCAAGAAGTCCTGAGTTCAAATCTAGCATCAAAAACATCTGTGGGATCCTGAGCAAGTCACTTAACCTCAGTTTCATCAACTGTAAAATGGGGATAATAATCATACCTCTCTACCAGGGTTGGTAGGATCAAATGAGATTATATTTGTAAAGTGCTTACTTAGCGCAGTCCCTAGAACACAGTAAATGCTTGTTCTCATTCCCCCCCTTCTTATATTTCCTTAGGGGCTCAAAATAGATTACAAGTGATTATGTGGGAAGAAGCAGAGCCATAAGGCCTCTAAAGCCCTGATTGGATCTAAGCTTTTTTTGCTTTTTTTTCCTTTTTCTTTTATTATTATTGTTATTTATTATTATTATTTTGGGATCTAAGCTTTCTGAGGTCAGACACCATCATTTATGGTTCTGTGTCTCCAATGTGAAGCACAGTACCTGACTCCTAATAGGCACTTAATACTTTACTGATTGGGTGATTGATTGAAGGCCTGGGCTTGTTCAGACATATAGGTTACCCCTGTCCTGGTTGAATCTCTTATCATTACTCTAATCTCATAAAGGAAAAATGATTTCAGCATTGGGAGAACAAAAGACAGGTTTCTTTTCCAAACCATTCCAGAAGGAGGAATCTCCATTACAACATTCCTGATGAGTGGTGATCTAGCATCCTTGAAGAACTCCAGTGATGGGGAACTCACTACCATACAATACAACCCATCAGTGAAACAAATCAGGCTGATTTGTAAGACCTTCATGTGAACCTGGGCTCTGCCAAAAACCCAAGGCCAAGATTTCCTTGGATTGTCCCATTTTCTTCCGTAAACTTAGTCCCTTACCCCTCTCTAACCTAGCTCTTCCACTATGCCAAGACTGAAATTGCCATTTTTATTGAGACCCTTGAAAGAGCCAGGCATCCCCAATCTAGAAAAAAATCATGAGTCAATCTGGGCCTAAAGAAATTTAATTAAAGATTAACTGGGAATAAATGGTCTCTCCAATTTCTTCCAGTTCTAGCTTGATGATTCTATGAGCTTAAATGACAAAATTTAGATACCACTTTGTCAGAGACTAATCAACACATTTGATGATCTCCTCTGGTGAGTTAGTTCTGAATTTACACAGTCTATTCTTCCCTCTAAACAAAATTGATAAAATATGCTCTTGAGATCTGGGGTAAGTAGAGATATCAGGGGAAAAGAAAAAGATGGAGCAAATCCAGGTTCAGGTATGGGAGATCTCCAAGCCCAGAGGCCCCCACCAGTACAAGCATCATAAAGTCCCAGAAAGGTTGTGGTCTTGCAGGGATAAAGAAGATTTAAAAACTAGGGAAAGGTGAAAAAAAAGGAGTAAAGTCAGTGGGACCAGCTCCAAATGGAGTCATTGACTCTAGAAGCCGTCTCCCTCAGTGAGCAAGGGCTAAGGCACATGACTGGATCCTTCACACAAGATCCCATCCCCAGAAAGTACTCTGTTTGATGGATGCTCCTAACCTCATGGAATTTATTACCTAAGTGAGGGCTGTCAGAATAATAAAAAAAATAACAGTAACTGATAGACGCCTAAATGGTGTTAAGGTTTGCATAAATATCTAGTAAGTATTTCCTCTGATCTTCTCAGGTGATGGTGAGGTGATGGGCTATTGGCATTCACATTCCCCAGACAAAGAAATCGAGAAACTGACTGACTTTTGGAGGGTCACACAGATGGATGTTTCTGGAGCAGAAGTTGAACCCAAGTCTTTCTGCCTCTATTATATCTTCAATTCTGTTCTACCATTCTGCCTCTCAAATGAAATTTTCTATGAGTTCCTATATCTGCATTCAAGAACACACACACACACACACACACACACACACACACAGCATACAGCCCTCTTTACACAGGTCTACCTTTCCAGATACAGATTTATTTATGCTATTTTGCTGAGCAAGCTAACAGTCTCTCTCCCTGAAGGACAGTATTGTACATAAACCCGAGGTTTTATGAAGTCTTCGAGGTCTCTGATAACCTTTTACAATTTTCCCTTGTTAATTAACAGAGCCAATGCCTTCCCTCAATAGACACTATGTATTCTTGCTCCATATCCCCAAAATGTATGTGTGTGTGTGTGTGTGTGTGTGTGTGTGTGTGTGTGTTTGGGGAGTTGGAGGCTGTTCAGGGGATAAAGACATCATTCTTGTTTGAAATCATAAGCCAGCTAGCTTCACCACACCTTGGGGGCAGGGAGGAGTCAAGATAGACAAGGCCAGGCCCTTAGCTCAGGATTAGATAAGAAAGCATAGGGGCCCAGTAATCTGACACTTGATAGTTATCTGGTCCACATGCTTCTAATCACCTTGGCCTGGTGTGTTATTTCTGGATTTGTTTATTCTCTTTTCCTTTGTGAATCAGGTTTGGAAAGCACTGTCCTAAGAAGTATATGGAGTATATGGTGATGGGGTGAGAAGGGGAAAGGGAAATGAATGTTTGGACCGAACTATCAGGGCTACAGAAAGGGAAAAGATAATTAAAGATGGTGAGTAACAGATCTCTGTGTCCAAGGAGTCAACCAGACTCAAGGAACGAGAAGATAATGGGGGCTGGGGCCTTGAAGATGGGGTTCAGGGGTGGCTTAGTAAGAGGTGAAAGTTATGAGGGTCTTAAGGCAGAGTTCTCTGAATGGGCACTAAGAGGAGAAGCAAGAAACTGGCTATGGTTTTGGGAAGGCTAAAGACCAAGGCTGAAGCATGGACTCTTCATAGAAAAAGAAAAACCACTTGGGCTCCTCTCACTTGCAGGCCTAAGCAGATGTGAGGGAGGTCTAGAGCTATAAATGGGAAGTTTTTCATCTGAAGCTAAAGCAGTGGAGGAAGATGAAGGACAATTCTTCCATTATTCCTATTCCTCCTCCATTATAGGAGGAAGAAGACTTTTATGGTAGTGGGCATTAGCATTTTTAATGTTACATGTCCCAATGACTAACATCAACGGCAGGTTAGGATTTGAACTCAGATTCTGGTGCTAGAACTTTTTTCCACTGTGTTACATTACTGCTCACCTCTTGCAAATTCTGGCCTTGCTTATCTGTTCCTGGGAATATCTATGTATCACCGGGGTTGCTGCTGAGGGCTGCCGTAGAGGCCAACTATGGGTTATTCTAGGAGGAGAGTACCACCACTGAGGACAACAGTGAGCGGGGGCCACAAATGGCAGGTGCTGTTGGAAACACTTTTTCCACAAGAGCCATTGTTGGAAGCTATTTGCTGAGGATAGATGTTGGCTTACGAGAAATGCCAACAGGAGGGATGTTACCCTGTGTGCTGGCCTTGTGTCCCCATGATTCTCTCCCACCCCAGTGAGCTACTTCTTTTGTTTACTTAACGTTGAGGAAAGGAGTACAGATGTTTGGTTTTTTATTATACTCTTCACAGAAGAGAGAGGATGACAGTTTTCTCCCTTCCAGAAACTTGATAGGATTAGATGCCTTGAAAAGCTTGAGGCTTCATGGAGACGTGGTTTTAGCATGAGGACCCTTTTCTGATGTCAAAAAACATTCAGACACTCCATATGATAGCAGTGATGCCATTAGTATTCGGTGCTTAAGGAAACACTTGCTTTGATACTTTGATGAATCCCATCTATGTGGGTATTATGTCTAATAACATGGATATGCAGATTAACCAGCCCACACACGCCCTCCCTGTCTGCTCTTTGTTCATATCTTCCCATAAGTCTTCCACAGGAACTCCACCTATACCGTGGTGGGAGTGTGTGTGTAGGGGGGGAGGTTCCCCCTAGGTTTCGACATTGTATGGTTACATAGAACATTAACTAAGCAATTACTATGTGTCAGACACTTTTCCATTTTTAAAATAATTTTTATTTGCTTTTAGTTTTCAACATTCTCCTCTATAAGCTTTTGAGTTCTGCATTTTCTCCCCCTCCCTCTTCTGCCCCCTTCCCAAGACAGCGTGCAATCTGGTATATGCCATACATGTACAATCATATTAAACATATTTCTACATTAGTCATGTTGTAAAGAAGAGTTAGAATCAAAGGGAAAAACCATGAGAAAGAAGAAATGAGAGAGAGAAAGAGAAAATAATATTCTTCAATCTACATTCAGACTCCCAAGTTCTTTCTCTGGATGTGGATAGCATTTTTCATCATGAGTCTTTTGGAGTTGTCTTAGATCCTTGCATTGCTGAGCAGAGCTAAGCCTATCAATGTTGGTCATCACACAGTATTGCTGTTACTGTCAGATACAAATGCAAGCAGAAAACACAAGTTTCTACCCTTTAGAAGCTTCTATTATAATGGAGGAAGACAATACAGAAAAGCGAATTGGAAGTTGTGGGGGTTAAGGGTTCCCAAGTTGGACCAGGGGCAGCTAAGTAACCCAGTGGAGAGAACACTGGGCTTGGAATCAGGAAGACTGATCTTCCTGAGTTCAAATCTGACCTTAGACACTTAGCTGTGTGACCCTGGGGAAGTCACTTAACCCTGTTTGCCTCCATTTCTTCAACTGTAAAATAAGCTAGAGAATGAAATGGCAAATCATTCAGTAGTTTGCCAAGAAAAGCCCAAATGGGGTCACAAAGAGTTAGACACAACTGAGCAAGAAATTGGGACAAGGTGGAAAGTCCAGAGAATCAGGAGAGGATCTAAGAGAGAAGTGAGGAGGAATGTCCTGGGCCACTGATGAAATGGTGGTGATCAGTCCAATGATGGATCTCACCAATCAGAGGAAGGACTTCAGGGCCAGCAGTATTTCCAGGGTGAGCAAGGTATTGATACGTAGGTGGAAAAATCTGGAGAGATAAGAACTGAGCCAGGAAAAAATATTTATTGCAGCTCTCTTTGTGGTTGCAAAAAACTGGAAATATAAGGGGATGCCCATGAATTGGGGAATGGCTGAACAAGCTATGGTATATGAATGTAATGGAATACTATTGTGCTATAAGAAATGGGAAGCAGATGGACCTCATAATTACCTGGAGAGGCTTATACGGACTGATGCTAAGCGAGAAGAGCAGAACCAGGCAAAACCTGTACACAATCACAGATACATCGTACATATGATGACCAACCTTGATAAACTGGACTATCCTCAACAATGTACAGCTAAAGACAACTCTATAAGCCTCAAGATGGAAGGAGATACTTAAACTCAGAGAAAGATATAGAAAGACTATAGTTTAAACAGAGACTGAAG
>CM053585.1:313196453-313263422 GCA_028646515.1 Pseudochirops corinnae | reverse complement strand
ATTATGCTAAATATATTTAAAAGGAATAGCAAGTTGCACACAATAGATTTGCAGTTTCATATGCAATCATCTTTTTATTATGATTATGCTGTTATGGAAATGTTTTTTTAATTTCAAAAATTAAAAGAAAATAAATTTAAAAAATTTTAAAATCCTATCTCCCACCTTCCACCACTGGCTGTCTCTCATTCTTGAAATGAGCTCTTTCCTTGTCTCCATCTCTTAGAATCCTTAGCTTCCCTTAAGATTCAGCTCAGGTATCACCTCCTATGGGAAATCTTTTCTGACCTTCCCAGAGCTAGGGTTTACTTATCTGTGTTCTTATTGCATCTGTCCCCTTACCCTAAAAGAATGGAGATTCTTTGAGAGCTTAAGGATTTTTATTCTCCTGTGCTTCCTTCCCCTGGGGCCTCTGTTCCTAACTTTCAGACTTCAAAATCATCCCTCTGTTGCTATCTTTATCATGGAATACCTATCAACACCAGAGAGAGAAGACTTGGGAGTTGTTATTGTCGCTTAGCTTGGTTATCTACTCTTTCCTGAGGCCTTTTGAATTTGGAATGTCACTCTGCAAGGCCTGTCCCCTTCTCTCATTGGTGAGTTTCTCTGGTGGCCTCCATTTTATAGAGGAGTATGAGCAATTTTCATTTTCTTCTAGTTCTATTCCTGACTTTCAGACTTTAAAACCATGGCCCCAAGAAGGGTACTTGCATTTTCCCCTACTCCTCCTTTCCAACTCTTTGTTTTCTTCATCAATTAGAATGTAAACTCTATGAGGGCTTGAGTTTGTAGTTCCAGTAATAAGCATGGTGCCTGGCACATGGTAAGTACTTAGTAAATCAAGGCTTGTTTCCTTGCTTCCTTTTCCAGCACCTAGCATAGTAATTTGTCTATGGTTAGTCTCTTAATATGTTTCTTGGATTTTATTCAGTCGAATTATTTTTACTGACGGTGACCCTGGGATCTGTCTAGTCTTAGCTCTGCTCCTTACTACCTGTGTGCCCTTGGAGAAACACCTTCCATGCCGTCTTTCCTCCATTTCTCTCTCTGACAAATGGAGATGATGTTCCACTCCCTCCCTCGCTGCCACATGGGACATTGTGAGGAGCTGATTAAAAGATGTCTAGAAATGCATTTTGGAAAGTGAGAAGGTGTGAATTCTTAGCCAGGACATTCTGCTCTGTAGCTTTGTGCTCCTAAATTAGTTTACATGTGTTCTTGTGTGTCAGAATGCTACCAACATTCCACTAGTCCCAAGTGACTATAGCATTCAATTAAAAAAATTTTTTTTAAATAAATTCATGGCCTGAAGTCAAGATAATTCTCTCTGGTGGTCAAGCCACCAATGAACAAAGGAGTGCAATAATCTTCAGAGATATTCTGTTTCCTAGGCAGACTACCCTGGATTGTGTCTGGGTTCATCATGTATATATGGCAAAGCTTGTTGATTCTGGCTGGATCCCCTAATAATAGGGACAATAACAATTCCCATTTCTTTAGTGCTTTAAGACTTATAAAACTACAACCTAGCAAGGAAGGTAATATTAGTATTATTATTCCAATTTAATGGAGAGTAAAACTGAGATTCAGAGAGGTTTCATCCTACCCATGATTGCAGAGCTAATATAACGTGGAACCAAGATAATGAACTCAGATCTACTGACTTCAAGTCCAGAGAACTTTAAAATATAATTACTAGTGTTTATATAGCACCTAAAGTTTGTGCTTTACATCTGAGGCCACATGAGTATTAATCTCGTTTGATTTTCACAACAACCTTGGGGTGTAAGTGTTCTACACTTGTGAAACTGAGACAAACAGAAGTTAAGCAATTTTCTCTTGGTCACAAAGCTAGCATCTGAGGAGGATTTCAAACCTGGATCTTCCTGACTCCCAAGTCCAACACTCATGTAATGATTCCTTTAAAGTTGGAAAAGATATCAAGAAGATCTTCTAGTCCAACACCCTTATTGTATGTAAAAAGAAACTTACTTGAGGTGGTGATCTATTCAAGGCCATACAAGGAGTAAAACGCAAGAGTCAGGATTCCCATTCAGGTCTCAGGACTCCAGAGCCAGAATACTTTCCACGTGTATAGGGTGTGTCATCATATAGATCAAAAACAGAAATATCACTGTATGCTAGGATGATCAGGACAAGCTTCTGGAGAAAAGTGGAACTCAATATAAAGCCTGAAAGAATCTCAGAGCTGGAAAAGGAAATGGCAAATAACCCCAGTATCTTCGCCAAGGAAACTCTAAATGAGGTCACAAAGAGTTAGACATGACTGAAATGGCTGGACAAAAAAGAAGCAGAGATCAGAGGGGGAGTTCTGCAGAGTGAATGGACCAAAATTTGCTATCTTCCCCATCCCTCTAACATGAGGCAACAAAACCAAGACCTGTGGGTCAGTAGGGATAGGGAAAGCAAGACTCAAACTGAGGTCTTGGTAATCTCTGGCTTTGTTGAAGTGGCTTCCTAGTCACCTACAGGCATAAAAGTTCCCATGCATGGGGGTGGGGGCCCTTCACACTTGGTAGAAGCCTAAAAACTACTTAAATCACCATTCACTTCCCTGCTGACCAAGTGTGTTTCCTAGTGGAGACCAGAGAGCCATCTCTATAGGACCTTAATGCTGCTATATATCTCTGCTATATTAAAGCTAAGTAAATTTATTTGTGTTAACTGTTCAATAACTTGTGAGTATCTCACTTTGTCCCAACAAGGAGTGAACAGAAGCAAAGAGATGGGTGTCTAGTTAGAAATGGAACATGCATCAGGAAACAGAATGAGATAAAGCTGGATAGGTAGCATAAAGACATTGGGAAGGCCCTGAACACCAAGTAGAAGAGTTTGGATTAAATAACGTAGGGAATAGGGGACAAAACAGGGGACACAGATTGATTTTTCATGTTGGCTCTGAATATTCTGCATCTAGCACAATGGCTTACATATAGCATGAAGTTAATGAATGATTGTTAGATAGTATTGGTCAAATCATACACCATTTCAGGCACTATATGAATGTGAATTATTGCCATTAATCATTATCATATATATTTTTTAATTGTTTTATCAATCTTTTATTTTTGCATTCCAGTCAATTCCTTCTCTTCTCCCTAACTTATACTCTTCCACAAAGCAAAAATATCCAATGCAAAAACTTTGTCTGCTGAGGTATATAATAGTCTACTTTAATACTCGCCAACCTTTCTTTTATGAAGGAAGGAAATAAACATTTATTAAGTCTGTCTAATGTATTAAGAATTATACAAATATCATCTGATTTGAAGCTCACAGCAAGCTGAAGTAGATAGTTAAATGATTTGCCCAAGATCACATAGCTAGTCTGAGGCTGGATTTGAACTCAGGTCTGCCTAGATACTTCTATGATAAAGAAGGTAAGTTTTCTTACATTTTATCTGGGACTTTTATTGGTTTTTCTATTACTTAGAGTTCAACTTCTATTTGGAGATCTTTTCATTTACACTTTTATAGTTGCTATGTATGTTATTCTCTTGGTTCTTATTTTGACATGCATCAGTTCATACAAAGTTTCCCATGTTTCTCTGAACTCATTTCTTAAAGACAAGGTTAAGAATAGGACCTTTCATTCTATTGGTTTAGGGAACTCTCAGGTGAGATTTCTTTTAACAATACAAGTTGGCACTTTCTATGCAACATATAATCACAGCTAATCTCTTATAACACCATAATATACCATTACTTTCATATTTCATAATTTCTTCAGTTATTTTCCAGTTGATAAGAACCCACATTGTTTCTAATTCTTTGCTATTGCAGAGTGTTACTATGACAGTCTTGATATAGATTGAACCTCTGTTACCATCTCGGACATCTTTGAAGATATGGCTTGAAAGGGAAATGGGACATTGGAAGTCAAAGGTTATAGATGATTCAGTCATTTTCTTATAATCAAAAATTTAAAATAAATTTAACTTCCCTCTTCTACTGGAAGACCACAGATAATATAATATAATATCCTTCATATAGCAAGATGGGTCTTTGTCAGCAAGCTATGGGCTCTGAGT
Organism: Pseudochirops corinnae; assembly: GCA_028646515.1. Lineage (NCBI taxonomy): Eukaryota > Metazoa > Chordata > Mammalia > Diprotodontia > Pseudocheiridae > Pseudochirops > Pseudochirops corinnae. Next base: position 313,259,370 of record CM053585.1, on the reverse strand, counting down.
TGGTTAAAAGGGTTTTGCAAATAATAGGTACTTAATAAATGTTATTGAATTAAAACTTCTCCAACAGCAGGCTTGGGCTTCACTGAGACAACTGCAATCCTGGCACCAAAATTGTGAGGTGGCTGTAGTGTGGGGTGACCAGTCAGACCTGAATTAGTTCCTGAATTACTGAGTTTAAGAACATCTCCACATTTCTTCCTCTTCTAATACTGCCTTTGACCATATTTCATATTTTTCAATGCTCAAAATATTGTCTTTTCTCTTTACACAGCTGTCAGTTCTTTCCCTGCCTCCAGATTGGCCCTTCCCTTGTGCAAAAACAAAAGGCAAAAACATCTAAAGCAGAAACCTTGTCAGATAATGTACACAATAGTTTCTTGCCTTTCTACTGTGATAGAGGACGTGTTCTTAGATAAACTCTTATTAAACCCAGTGGAAATGATGTAGGTGTTGCTGCTACAGATCCCAGAGCATTACCAGTACTGCTCAGGGCACATCAGGAGCTTCAGTCACTGACTCAGGTCAGGGTTTTCTCATCTATGTATCTCATTCCTCTCCAGTCTACACTGAGACCTTCTCTACCATTTCACAGAAACTCCTTCAACCTGGAAGTTCACTCCAGCTCTGGAATTCACAATACATTCAATAATTCATTTCCCATAATTCATATTAGAAATACCTCTGTCCCTGAGGCTCCTTCCTCTGATCCAATGGCTCCTCCCAGAACCTCTACAGTTATCTCTTCCACGTTGCAACTTTCCCCATTTTGGTTTGGATATATTATGGGTCAGCATAAGAAATTAAATGGGAATTTGGGGGGAGTTTCACAAAAGCCAAAGATGATACACAAAGGTCAACAGATGACACAGAAAAATACCTAGCCCAAATTTTATGATAAGATTCCATAAGAGAAAAAGAAAAATTCAGATTTCTTCTCTGGTACTAAGGGAAGGCCAAAAAATTTCACAAGGATTTTTCAGATCATGGTGGTGCCAGGCCCCTAGCCCCCTTCATGTGGAAGAGATAACTATATTTAAGAGGGTCACCTTTGCCAGCCAGGCCTCATTCCCCTCCAGGATGCCCTCCAGACTTCCTCTATCATACCCTAAGCCAGGGGCCCTCCTAGTATTCCCCAACCCCTTAACTTTTTCAGTTTTCTTTTATGTGTTCTCTTCCCCCATTAAAATGAAAGCTCCTTGAGGGCAGTGACTTTCTATTCATATTTGTTGTCCAGTATTAATTCAATGCCTGGCATCTAGAAAGTACTTTTAAAATACTTGTTGACTGACTAATCTATGTCCCCATGGAAAAAGAGTTTTATGTGAATCCTGAATTCAATCTCTGACTTAACTACTTACCCATGTGTGCTTGGGTAAGGGATGTCCCATCTCAGAACCTGTTTCCTGCTCTGCAAATCATAGTAATCTGCCAGGCCTACAGTACAGTGACCCTCAAAAGGGCTCATAAATAAAAGTACTTCATTATTATTACTGATTCTCTGTATTGTTATAAGGGCATCTTGTATCCAGACTACATCAGAGACATCAACAAGCCAGGAGGGGTAGTTCTGGGAGTCAGCCACATGACTTGTCCCATAAGCAGGAAGAAAAAAAAAGAGGTTTATTTGAAAAATGGACGTAATTATTTGTCATGCTTGTTACATCCACCTTTTTTTTAATTACATGATAAGTGACCTATAGAAATATCATTCCACCCTTTAAGGACCAACTCAAATGCCACCTTACCCTGGAAACCTCCCCTGATCACCCAAAACCCCTTAGACTTCAATGTTGTCTGTAACCTTTAAATACATTTCTCATAGTATTTTGTATAATACTCACCTAAGCATAGGTTGAGAGAGACAATCTGTCATGATGGGTAGAGTCAGGACATCAGCCTCAGAGTCAGGAAGATGAGGGTGCAAGTCTCAATTCTGACACACGCTGACTGGCGGTGTGACCCTGAACAAGTCTCTTAACATCTCAGTGCCCACCCTCAGGAAATCTCTAAAATAATAAATTTCAGATTAATGACCATCTGCTTTAGAAGAAGGGTTTTCCTCCCGGAGGTTTCCCTGCACCACAAACAATTGAAGCAGGGGTTCTTAGTCCAGGATGTGCGGTCTTCAGATGGGTTTCTGTGAACTTGGATGGAAAAAAAAAACGCATCTGTATTTTTACTAACCTCCAACTAAAATTTCCTTCAATTATTTAAGAATATTTTTTCTGAGAAGGATCCAGAGGCTTCACCAGATGGTCAAAGGGTCCATGACACAAAAAACGATTAAGAAACCCTGATGTAGACCAAAAAAGTATGTGTCATATATCTTTATCTCTTTTGCCCCCTTTTGGAGAGGGGAGGGCAGAGCAATTGGGGTTAAGTGACTTGCCCAAAGTCATACAGCTAGTTTTGTGTTAAGTGTCTAAGGTTGGATTTGAACTCAGGTCTTCCTGACTCTAGGGCTGGTGCTCTGTTTACTGTGCTACCTAGCTGCCACCTAGCTGCCCCCTATCTTTATCTCTTATACAGCAGGAATTGTGTCTTATTAAGACTTTGTTTATCTCCCAGTTCTGAACATGGGGCTCTGCACACAATAGGTACTAAATGTTATTGAATTGTTATCTTAGATTTTCTTTTTAGCTGAAAAGGACCTAACATCATTCAAAACAACCCCCTCTTTTTGTTGATGAGTAAGACTTGCCTAATGTCATATAACTAGCAAGTACTATATTTGAACCTAGGTCTTATGAAACGAAATGCTCTTTCCAGTACATTGAATTGAATTTCAAGGGCTTTTTTTTTTTTTTATGAGGGGGAAGGGATAGAAAATTTGTTCAGGTTTCTTTACCATGGAGATTTACACAAAAATATTTATGAGCTAATTTCATGACCTTTCAAAACACAGTGGTCTTTGCCTAATAGAGATTTAGCTCTTAAAAAGTCACTCACCTGTAATGTGTGGCTGCACTAGTTGAAGACAGGGTGATGTGAGTAAAATTCAGAGCCTTTGGAATATGCATTCACAGAATTCAAGTCATGTGATTACTAGAACTTATGGGTGGAAGGGATGCTTAGAAATGGTCTTGTACAAGTCTTTCATTTTATAGATGAGGAAGCTGAGTCTCTAAGAAAAGAAGGTAAAAACAAAGTAACAAACTGGCATGTGGCGGAGGCAGGATTTGAACCCAGTTCTCAGAGCCCCAATCTGATGTATTCTCAAGCTTCCTGAGAATGTCCTTATGGTTCCCCAAACAGATTTGGGGAAGGAGGACAAGAGAGAATGAAGGAAGTAGGAAGCACACCATCTGCTCCAAACAGAGTTTTGTAACCTCAGCTAGGTTTTATAGTTATAACGCCTGTACTTGATTATTCATGGACTCCTTGCTTAAACATATAACAGGGTTAGAAATAGAAGAGTCCTTAAAGATCATCTAGTCAAACCTCTTACTTTGTACATGGGAAATAGAGACCAGAAGGATCTTGTTTTGCTCAAGGGCGCATAGAACTATACTAAAGGGCAGAAATATAATTTGAACAATATTCTCTGGCTCCAAATGCTGAGTCCTTTACACTCTCTCAAGCTGCCTCACAATTTTGTCATTAGGATCAAATAAGGTAATAGATAGGAATTTGCTTATGAAACTCTAACGTACTCTAAACATGTGAGAGGTCATTAAAAAGACAGCAAAATATAATAACAAAAAGCTTTAAACTTAGTTTCAAATATAGAGTCTTAGTTACTAGATGTGTGACTCTGGGAATATCTCTTTCCATCTTGGAGTCTCAATTTCTTCATATATATAATGAGAATTATAATATCTGTACTACCAACCTCACAGGACTCTTGTGAGAAAAACAACAAATGTACATTATTTGTTGTCATTCAGTTATTTCAGTCAAGCCCAACCGTTTGCGACTCTATTTGGGATTTTCTTGGCAAAGATACTGGAGTGGCTTGCCATTTCCTTCTCTAATTCATTTTACAGATGAGGAAACTGAGGCAAACAGGGTTAAGGGACTTGTCCAGAGTTATACAGCTATTAAGTGTCTGAGGTCAGATTTGCACTAAGAAAGATGAGTCTTCCTTGATCCAGGACTGGTATTCTATCCACTGTGCCACCATGTCTGCTCTATGCAGGGTCTTTTGCTAGTGGGGAGAGGGAAGGAATAAGAAAAATGATGCAATCTTTTCCCTTTATAGTTTAAAAAGGAAGTGAAATATTTTAAGAAATAACTTCATTGCCTCTAGAAATAGATTTTCCACTATCTACAGTCTATTAGATCAGAGAATCTCACTATAGGAAAGGCCCAGGTGTCTTCTGGGAGATCATAGAAGAAGAGAAATCAGAGACCATCTAGCTAAACCCCATCATTTTACATGATCTAGTTATAGTAGATAATTTGCCCTAAGTCACATAAATAAGAAGAATCAGTGGCAGGATTTGAACGAAGGTCCTCTGGGTCCCAAGCAAATGTTCCTTCCATTGCACCATCCATTCTCATATTTGTGGCTCATAGCAGGACTTGAGCATAATCCTGAGACTAATATCTCATTGTCTGATGTGAGGTTCATAATATTAGAGACATGCCCTGTACATTGGAGACATCCTGGGCATCGATTGACTGGGATTATTAGTAAAAGAACTGGGTTCAAATCCTGACTCTGCAACTCATTATTTGTATATTCCTAAGTAAAGAATTTTACCTACTTGAGTCTCAGTTCCTCATCTAAAAATGGAGGATTTGGTCTAGATGGCCTTGAAGGTCCCTTCCAGCTCTAAAGCCTGTGATCTTATCTCTTGTACTCAGTTTTCTTTTCTGCAAAATGAAAATGCCTTCCTCCAAAGTAATACAAACTATTACCAATCACTTGAAAAACCTTCAAAATTGAGAATAATCAGAAATGCAAATTAAAAGCACTCCAAGTTGCTAGTGAGTTTTACTGATTTTTTTTCCCTCTCTTTTTCATTCTTTGTTACAAGGAAAGGTTCTCTGGGAAGAAGAAGAAGTAAGGTTCTATTTAACAGTTAAGATGATACAAAATACAAAGATTTTTTTTTAAAAAAACCTCTGAGGTTCTTTTTTTTTTTAAGGTGGAGGGGTGTAGCTTGTGATCTCATTGTAGGGAACTTCCACCCTCTATCAGTTTAGGTTAGTGATTGTTTTGTAATTTGGAGTCTTAGAAAGCACTAAAAGATTAAATGGTTTGCTGAGGGACATACTGATAGTATATATCAGAGGAAGAGAAAGAACCCAGGCATTCCTAAATCCCACATCAGTTCACTAGCTAATATGTCACTGCAAAATAACTTTAGATCCACCATAAAATCATGGCATCATTAGGTTTAGAGCCTTCAAGTCCATTGAACCCCATCTACTATCTTCTGGATGAAGAATGTGATGGCAAAAGAGGTTAAATGACTTGTTTAGGATCACACAGCTAGTAAGCGCCTGAGGCAACATTGGAGCTCATATAGTAAAATATGATAAAATTCAGGCTTGGAAAGCATACAGGAAAATAGGCATAGCAAATTATTTCTGATATAGCTGTGAACTGATTTAATCATTTTGGAAAACAAGATGGAATTATACAATAAAAGTTACTGAAATATTCATTCCCTTTGGTCCAACAATCCCTACTTTGGAGCTTAAAATATATTGAGGTTAGTGACAGGGAAAAAAAGAACCCATCTGTACCTATATATATATATATATATATGTATGTATATTCCTAATAGCACTATTTATAATAGCAACAACAACAAATAAGGAGAAAAAAAACAACACCTAGAACTATGTTCAGATTGTGGTACATGAATGTATAACGGGATATCGTTGTACCGTATGAAATGACACACATGAAAAATAAAAAGAAATATGAGAAAGGTTATAAGAAGTGGTGTGTGGGGGGGGGAGGAAGCAAAATAACATTATACACACGGACTAAAACTATGAGAAAGAAGAAAGTATCAAACAGCACAAAACTAATGTCTAGCACCATGGACAGCAACTTTGTAATATTTATTCCAGGTCTTAGCGTCTTCATGACTACAGATAAATGACAAGGATGCCATTTCATGTCCAACATTAACAACCAAATGGTTGTTCTTTTCATTAATTGTTTTCATGGGATTCTGTGATTATTTTTCTTTGGAAATGTAGTTATCCCTTCCACATTGTGGGGGTTGGGGACGCAGCGCCCCAGAGATCTGGAAAATATGAGCAAAATTTTTTTGCCCTCCCTTCATACCAGAGAAGAAGTCTGTTTTTTTTTTCTTTTTATGAGATGTTTACAGTATTGAAAGATAAAATATGCTGATATTATACTATACTGTACACCAGTGGTTCTCAACCTTCCTAATGCCAGGACCCTTTAATACAGTTCTTCATGTTGTGGTGACTCTCAACCATAAAATTATTTTCATTGCTACTTCATAACTGTAATTTTGCCACTGTTATGAATCATAATGTAAATATCTGATATGCAGGATGTATTTTCATTGTTACAAATTGAACATAACCCACGGGTTGAGAACTGCTGCTGTACACATATTTTATGCATGTCTGAATTTCTAAACTTTTTCTGTCATCTATTGACCTTCCAATGTCATCTGTGGCTTCTGCAAAACTGCCACAAAATTCACTTTTAATTTCTTATGCTGATCTGTGATGTATTGAAACCAATGGGGAAAGTTGTGATGTGGAAGGGATTACTGTTTTGGTTTTCATTTTTCTCACAATTTTGCTTGTCTTGTCTTTGGCCCCTATGCACATATTTACATTTCTTGTATCTACCAATGAAAATAAAGACAAAAATAAAATATGCCAATAAAAATAAAAGGAAGCAGTTGAGCTACATAGTCTTCAAGGTCCCTCATAGCTCTAAAACCAACCATTCTAGTTATTTCTTTGTATAATTGTCATGTCTAAATATTTCTGTGTATCTTCTATACCATGAAGTACACTGCTAGACACATGAAGCCTGCCCTTAGGGAATACCTTTTGATTAATGTATTAAGAATGCCAAAATTCAAACTCTACCTAAGAAATCTGCTTTCCTGCTCATCCAAACATCACTGTCCCCAAGATGAGAATCAAGCAATCAATCAACAAGCATTTATTAAGCTTGTTAGTTGTTGTCCTTTGGGCTTGAAGAAGACCAAAATGACATCACTGTATTGGAGTCAAGGTACAGTGTGTCTGACTCTGGTTGATCAGACCAACATGAGATCAGAAGGCTCTACCACAGGCTGGGTATAAACAGTCCATAGAACCATTTGGAGTGGAAATGTCTCTATCAAGCACCTGCTACATGACTCATACTGTACAAGATGAGCGGGTTACAAGGACAAAAATGAAGGAGGGAAGGGAATAAGCATTTACATAGTGCCTACTCTGTTCCAGGAACTTTTCTAAGTGCTTTTTACAAATAGTATTTCATATGATCCTCATAAAAATGCTAAGAGGTTGGTCCTGTTGTTATTTGAGGAAACTAAGGCAAACAGAACAAATGACTTGCCCCAGATCACACAGGTAATAAGTGTCTGAGGTCAAATTTAAATTTAGACCTTCCTAACTCCAAGTCCAACATCCATTGCACTACATCACCTAGCTGCCTCAGCCACCAAAATGAAATGAATCTCTGCCCTTGAGACGTTTATGTTCTATCAGAGAACAAGGAGTCCTTATATGCTTGAGGGATCTCAGGGTGTCTGGTAGAATTTGACTTGTTTTACCTGCCTTCTTTATTTGCCTGGAGAAATCTTTAAGATAAAGTTGACCTTTCACCACCTGTCTCTTACTCAGACTTAAAATAATTTTTCTTCTCCTCTATGATGTCTTTATCATGTATCTGTTTATCATTCATTCAACATCTTCTTACATTTTTACTTTCTGCATAACTGTGTTAGGTACTAAAGGAAATATAAAGACTACATGAAGTATGATTTCTGCCTTCCTGGAACTTGCAGACTTTTGGGGGAATGTGACAGAAATACAGGTAACTCTAACACATGATATTAAATAGCAATAACAAGAATCTACTGTGTATAGAAAACTTCTAGAAAATGAGGGGATACAAAATTTAGATGAGGCACAATCTCTGCTCTCATTAATGTTATAGTCCAGGAGGGAGATAGTACACAAATATTACTACTACTATTACCACTATTACTACTACTACTACTACTACTACTACTACTACTACTACTACCACCACTATTACTACTACCACCACCACTACTACTACTACCACTATTACTACTACCACCACCACCACTACTACTACTACTACTACTACTACTACCACTATTACTACTACTACTACTACTACTACCATTACCACTATTACTACTACTACTACTACTACCACTACTATTACTACTACCACTACTACTACTACTATTATTACTACTACTGCTACTAGTACTACTACTACTACTACTAATAATAATAATAATAATAATAATAACAGCACAACAGTCAAAATTTTTATAGCATTTTAAGTTTCACAAGCTAGTTTACAAATACCTTATTTATTCTCATAACCACTGTGGAAGGTAGGCGCCATTTCACAAAAAAGGAAATTGAAACAGAGAAATGTTAAGTGACATGCTCAGGGTGACACAAGTGTCTGAGGCCAGATATGAACTCTGGTCTTCCTGACTCTATCCTCTGCTCTGCCTACCTACTGATAACCCTGCACCCTGTGCATCATTTGTTGTTCTTTTTTTCAGACAGTCACACCAGATTCAGCCTTGAGGGCTTTTTCATGAAAATAATCCATATGCGTCCTACTTGGCCCCTCCTAGACCTCAGGTCTTAGGACCATCTAAGTTTGGCTTATTTCTAGCTCACTTGGTTATCTCATCAACTCCTATGGGTTCAATTATCATCTCTCTACTTATAATTCTAAGATATAGATAGATAGATAGATAGATAGATAGATAGATAGATAGATAGATAGGCCCTAGACTCTCATGAGCACTCATTCTTTATCACCAACCAACTGCCTATTGGGAAATGCTAACTTGATGTTGCATGGGCATCTCAAATTCAGTGTGACCAAAACAGAACTCATTATCTTTTCCCTCAGTTCTACCCTATGCCTTCCCTGTAACTGTTGGAGGCACCACTATCCTTCCAGTCATCCAGATCTATAACCTCAGTGTCATCTTCGACTCTTCACTTTCCCTATATCATTCTACATATCCAAGTTGCCAAATCATGTTGCTTCTTCTTTCTCATCATTTATCCATGTCCCTTTTCTCCACTCAACAGCCATATCCCTGACTCAAGCTTTCTTCACCTTTCTTCACCTATCACCTGACTACCACAATAATAATCCGTCTCCTAATTAGTCTCCTTGCCACATGTGGGAGAGATACTCTCCCCCTTCCAAACCATCCCCCATAACAGAGGATCTAAAGTGATTTTCCTAAATCTAATCATGTCATCCCATCAATTCCTAAGTCATCTCAGTGTCCTTGCCTTTAGGAACAACTGTCAACTCCCTTATTTGGCATTTTCAGCTCTTCCACATACTTCTTTCCACACACGCTACAGTCCAGCCATACTGTTCTAGTCATTGTTTTCTCACACATGATACTCTACTCCCTGTCTTTCCTGCCTGAAATGTGCTCACTCCTCACCTCTATTTCTGAGAATTTATAGCCCTCATTAAGACTCAGCTCAATTGACCTTTGCTGCAGGAAGCCTTTATCACTCCACCCTTACCCCCAGCTATGGTTACCTTCCAACTACATGGGATGTATCTTTCACATGGCCAGGGCATTGAGGTGGTGCAGTGGGTTTGGAGTCAGAAAGACTTGAATTCTAATCTGACCTCAGACACTGTATATGATCTTGGATAAATCACTTAACTTCTGTCTCAATTTCTTCAACTGTAAAATAGGAATAATAATCATGACTTCTTCACAGTGCTGTTGTGAGCGTGAAATGAAATAATATTTGGAAAGTATGCATAGTGACCAGCATGTAGTAGGTGCTTACTAAATATTTGTTTTCTTTGTATACATTATTGTTTATCTCATTAGAATGCAAGGTTCTTGAAGATATACTCTCTTTTTGCTTTATCATCATTTCCCCAGAAATTAGTATAACATCTGGAGCATAATGCGTGATTAATAAATGTTTTCAAATGGAGAGAAGGAAGAAGGGAGAAAGGGATTTTTGGAGCTAGGAGAACATCATGGGTTTTTTGTACATGTCATATTGTGCATGGGCCTGTGACCTCCATGAGAGTAGGGACTGTACCTTATCCAAATTTCATTCCTCCCATTCTTAGCACAGGGCTCTGCACACAGGTGACACTCAATCAATGATTTCTAAATGGAACGTTATGCACACACCAAACTCAGGCAGGAAGGCTATGTGAATGAAACTCTAGTTAGCAAAGATCCCAAATGCTTTTACCTATCATACTATAACAAGCTGCTTGTGGCTTAAAAAAAAAAATCCATTCATGCAATAAATACTTACAAGAGGATTACAATTTTACAAAGGATGCTGGGCTTTTATTCACTGCTTTCTTTTCTCTCTGCAGCAGCTGGATTGAGGACTCCTGAAGGCTTTGAGTTGAGCCATTTTCTGCTCCATACAAAAGATTTGCCTGTAACCCAGTGCCCCTCATGCACAGAAACTAAAGCAGATTTCTGTTCTCCTCTCCAGGCTGGACTAACTGATTCTTCTAGACAAATTTGCATCCATGGACAGCCTGGGATCGTACTGTGAAAGCTCTTAAATGAATTTTCAGTGCCCATTGCCTGCTTCTCTGGTACCTTCTTCATGGCCCTGTGTCCCAGGTATGTCCCTGTCCGACTGGTCTTTCCTTGGTTGAGGAAAAAATACATTTAAAACATTAAGAGAATTACAAAATCCTAGAGCTGGAAAGGATCTCAAAGGCCATATAATCAAGCATATAGTCCCCACATAAATGGTTTTCTAGCTTTTACTTCTGGAAGATCTTCAGTGACAGGGGACTCATTACCTCTACAGACAGTTCATACTGTTAGGAAATTTATCTGACATCAAGCCTTTTGTTTTGTTTTTCTTTCTTATTGTCTTGGGTTTTCTAAGCACATAATCATGCCATCTACAAGAAGATATATTTAAACTTTTTCATAGCCAAAGCTTTTTTCCCTTTAATTTCTTGTTCATGCTTTATTGCTTTTGCTGGTAGGTACTAGATGTGTGACCTGGTCATGTCCTTTAACTTTTCTGAGCCCCCAAATAATTCTCTAGGGGTAAACATTACAGAATATTTGTCAATCAGAATCAGTACAGGGAAATTCTACCCTAGGGGTTCTCTCCACCAACAAAACCACAGATCAAGACCAAAAAAAAAAAAGAAAAAAATGCTCACATTTCTAGGACTGCAGAAATAGGATCACAGACCTAAAATTGGAAGTCCCTTAGTCCAGCACCTTCTCTTTACAGAGGAAGGGACTAAGACCCAAATAGGTGATGTGACTTGTCCCAGGTCACCCAGGGAATAAGGAAAAGACCTCATCTTCCTGAGACTCCAAGTTAGGTAGTTTTTCTACAATGCCACATTGTCTCATAAAAATGGTGAATGGACAGCCAGTTGCACAATAGATATACTGTTTTAGTGGAGATGCTTCATATTTCTAAATTATATATAATGTTGGCTCATGACTTAGAATATGCATTTTTATCACAATAAGGAAATATCATTTTAGGTCTATTTGTAACATTTTTAATCTAAATTAATGTTGTCTTTTATTGAAGGCTTTCTCTGAGTCTAATGATATGATCATGTAGTCTTTACTTTTTCTCTTGTTAACATGATTTATTACATTGATTGTGTTCCTGGTATTAAACCTTCCCACATTCTAGTTATAAATCCTACTCTGTCATGATGGATAATTTTTTTATGTACTGCTGTATTCTATTTGTGAGTACTGCATTTAATATTTTACATCAATATTCATTACTGATACTGTTTCTTTCTCAGCTTTGCCTTTGTTTTGTCAAGAGATCAAAACTATATTCGCCTTATTAGTAGGAATTGGGGGTCCTTCCAAGTTTCTTTTTGTTTGGAAATAATATATATGGCATAGTCTTTTTAAAAAACAAACTAGCTCTGTTACTTTATTCAGTCGGAGTCTGGGATCCCTGACTCATCCTCCTCCTTCCACCTCTTCTCATTCATGGAGAATGAGGTTGAGGTTATGAGACTTAGGGTGATGGAGGGGATTCCACAGTAGCCTGAGGTGCAAAAAGGACAATTTCTCTGCCTTAATCTGCAGGGACTTTGAATTAAATAGAGAGGCAGTGCAGAGGACTAGGGTTCTAGATCACCTTTATAGACACTCAGTCATATGCCTACCTTTCTTTTGGGAGCTCTCTATATTTGACAAAGCACCCAGGTGATGGAAATGCTGTTTCCAGAACAAGCATTACTCTAAGCAGCTGTAGTTTGGTTGATGAAGGAGGAATTTAGGAAGGCCTCAGAGTAAAGCACAAGAGTATTCATAGTCTCCTGATCTGGCATATGCACTACACCCTCCGGATCTCCAAGGCCTCAGCTTCAACCCTGTCTTCCACTCGTACCTTCCTGTTGCTTTCTTATGTGGGAGAGTAGACTTGATCAGGTGATGTAAGTCAGCTGGGTCCAGACAAACATACCCACAATGTTCCATCATTAGACACGTAAGTAGAGGAAAGATGGGATCCTCAGCTTTGATAACTACTCTGTATTATGTGTACTGGCTTCCATTTGTTGCTACTGGACACAAATATCCAGCTTTGGTAATTTACTCAATAGTATCTGCAGACTAGAGGCAACTAGATGGTTCAGTGGGTAGAGCACTAGGCCTAGAGTCAGGAAGATCTGAGTTCAAATCTGACCTCAGACACTTCCTAGCTGTGTAACCCTGGGCAAGTCACTTAACTTCTGTTTGCCTTAATTAATTAGAGATGGAAATGACAAAGCAGTTCAGCATCTTTGTCAAGGGAAACCCCATGGATAGTATGGTCCATGGGGTAATAAAGAGTCAGACATGACTGAACAGTGTGTAGACTGCCCAGAGCAGGAGCGTGGACCTGATTGAGATTCTGTCCTTCCTCTTCCATTTCAGTTTCTCTACACTCAGCAAACATTACTCTGTGAAGGGATGAGTGATTCCCTGCTCAATCTCTCCATGAGTTTGGGTTGGTATGCCAAAGGAAGAGAAATCCTCCATAATACTATCTCATTCTCTTGACAATGAATTTCTCATCAGGTGACACTTATGTTGGAGCAACTGTTCCTGAGCCAGGCTTCATTGTAGAAAGCAGATTCCAGCTGTATGCTTTTTCTGAGTTAGAACTTCAGTTGACACTCATTTTACTTTGCTCCATAACTAGGTAGTAGCTCATATATCATTCAGGAAAGTGTGCAGGAAAGTGGTAATGGTGCCATAGACCAGCAGATCATCCATTTCCTAAAAAGCACATCCGGTGATGCTGAAATAGCCTCCAGTACTGCCCCACATGATCACCGCTCAGATCTGACTTTGGGGGTTGGAGAGAGATCAGCCTTGACTCTCTGAGGGTATTCTATACAACTAGTCCTTGTGCCAACTGGACTTTGAGCTACTGATATCATATGCCTAAGAGCTAGGTGTACTGACCTTTGAGAATCTACTCAAGTGACTTACAATGATGACTCCAGCAGGCCACAGTGGTGCCAAGAGGGTTTGGAAGAGACAGAAAGGCACAGACCCTGAAAAACCCTTAGAGACTGCAGAGAAGGTTCTACATACCCCAGAGACAAGAAGGGTCCATACTCCCAGGAAAAGAGATGATGGAAACATCCCAGAAACAGTATAGGAGATGCACTCTGGTAGCAACCAGGGGTAGGAATTGTATTTCCCCAGGTATCTGTCAATGGAGAAATAGGTATATACTTGTTCCTATCTTTACTTCCCAGGTTACTGGACCACAACACGACTTACAGAATTCTCTAGTGTAGTATTATTTATGTCAAAACCTTTCACAGTTAATAAAGTTGCAAAGTGAAAAAAAAAGGTGGTAGATTCATTGGTGTGGAATTCACTTTGATAGAATTTCATATTTCTGTTCAAGCTTTCTAGTCACCTAGGTTCACACCACAGACTCACCTTTGACTGTTTCCTTTCCCTCTCCTCTTACAAAATTTGTTACCAAGTCCTGTGAATTCTACCTCCACAACATCTCTCAAATCTTTTTTCTTTTGCCCAATTATGCCATGCAACCCTAGTGAAATCTCTCACCACTTCTTGCCTTCACTATTGCAAGAGGACCTTAATTGGACTCTTTGCTTTCAGTTTCTCCCGCTCTATAGTCCATCCTCCAACCAAGCCTCAAAATCATAAAGACTAAGCTTGGCTGCAAAATAAAACTATGAGAAATTAATTCTCCACCCCTCTTTGCAGAGATAGGGATTGTGAATATGGGATACTGCTTGTAGCATTAGACTTTTTAGACATTTTGGTTGGTTTTACTGATTTTTGTTTCTTTTGCCACTTTTTTATTTTCTTAATCAATCAAACATTTATTAAGAACCTACTATGTGCCAGGCAGTGTGCTAAGTGATAGGGAAAGCAATAACTCTGGAAGAAGGAGGCAATGATTTATTAGGAAATGCAGGTGATATAAAAGCAACTACTATCAATAAAAATGAAGAGAATAAAATAAATCCTTTCACAGTCTAAATCTAACTTCTCTTTCCAGAAGTATTTCATGTTGCTCCTTTTCACAAACCCCACATTCCATAGAATTGTCTTACTTGCTGCTCCTCAAACTCATCTCGTATCTTGCCTTTGCAAGAGTTTGTCCATAATCCTTGGGCCAAACCCTCTTTTTTGTCTCTGCCTCTTAGAATCTTTAACTTTGCATATGGCTTATCTTAAATTTTACCTGCTTGGAGATGTATTTTCTGATTTCCTCAGGTCATCTCCTTTGAATAATCTTTTGTTTCTTTGTGTGCTTCTAATCTGTCCCCATTCCTCACTATAATATTATCTCCCTGAGGTTAAAGACTATTTTTATTTTCGTCTTTGTATCCCTGGCGGAAAACACTGGAAAGCACAGTGTTTTCTTTGCATGTGATAAACACTCAATATATGTTCATTTAATTGAATTGTGAACTTATTGGGGTCTAATGACTTTTTGTAGGACTGTTCTTTAATGTCCTATGTTATTTCTCCTTGTTGTTTTGATAATACACGCACACACACACACACACACACACACACACACACACACACACAGAGTTGATGAAACACCACCTGAAAACCATAACATCTTGTGCTACCTCTGACATGTACTGTCACAAATATACTCTAGTTTTCACTTAATTTCTCAGTTATCTATACATCATTCTCTAAAATTATGTCAGAAAAAATAAATTTTTGTTAATTAAAAAATTAACAATAATATCAACATTTTAAAAACTGTAAATTACAAAGAGC
Source organism: Pseudochirops corinnae (assembly GCA_028646515.1). Classification (NCBI taxonomy): domain Eukaryota; kingdom Metazoa; phylum Chordata; class Mammalia; order Diprotodontia; family Pseudocheiridae; genus Pseudochirops; species Pseudochirops corinnae. The sequence goes on along the minus strand of CM053585.1, from coordinate 313,243,894 downwards.
GCTGATCCAGATTGATAAAGAATTTCCTTATCCAGGAGTTCCCCATACCAGAGAAATCACAACTTTTCTGTGTATTTTGTCAAACAGAGCCAGAAGGCACCCTAGAGGTCACCTAGTTTAGTCTCATTTTGTAGTTTAGGAAATTGTCACACACAGAAGTGAAATAATTTGTCCAAAGTCTTACAGATAGCAAAGAACAGGGCTAGGATTTGGACTCAGTTCCTTTGACTCTAAATCCAATGCTTTTTCCATTATGCCACATATCATAGAATTATGTGTAACAATCTCTGATTGCTTTCTTTATTTCTTTTACCTTCATTATGATGTTTTAAGGCTGAAAGCTAAAGTGAAAAGAACTCAGGATTATAAACTTCCCATTTGACCTCAGATAAATTGCTTAAATTCTCTATATATCAGTTTTCACATCTTTAAAATAAGAGTTGGATTAGATGGCTTCTTTTTTCCTTTCAAGCTCCAAATATACCATTCTATAATCTCTTCTTTCCTTTTTCTCATGCAAGTGATTTGAGTTTGGTCTCTTTAAAAAAAAAAAACAGATCTGTTTATTAATTGCCAATGTCATTAGTCCTGTCAAAAATACTTCTTAGATTTGTAATTTATGTTTTCTTTTTTTAATATATTAACTTCTGCTCAGCTTTTTCTCTCTTTCTGTGTTCTACTGGTACATGTATGCCTTCGTTCTTTTTCTATGAGTTCTTTTTTAAAAACAGGCAATGTAAGTTTCTTTTTCTTTCTGGCATAATCATTCAATACTGGGATGTTGCTTCTTAATACTGCTTTGGCTGCATCCCATAAATGTTGATATGCAGAATATATGTTGTCATTATCTTTGATAGAATCTATGATTGTTTTTATAATTTCCTCTTTTACTCAGATATTACTTAATAAATCATTTTTAGTTTCCATGTGGGCCTATACTGTTTATCATTATAAGATTATTTGCTGTTAACTTTATTCTATTGTGATCTATAAATGTAGTATATAAAATCTCTGCCTCCATCTTTCTTGTCAACCAGCATGTGATCAATACACATTCTATGTGTATTTGAAAAAAAAAAGGGAAAAGTTATTTATTTTCTCTGTTGAGCTTTGTCTATTTATCTACTAGATCAATCTCTGTGGTTTCTTTGTTATTTATCTTTTTCTTGGATTTATCAAATTCAGATAGTGGGATGTTAAAATCTCCCATCATTATTGATTTTACTACTTTTTATAAGACTATAAGCTTTTCATTTTCAAATTTTGCTGAGACGTTATTAGATGTATATGTATATAGTGAGCATAATAAAATGTTTTTGTTCCCTAGAATCCAGAAATGTTAGGAAAGAGCTTAGCTCCTCCTTGGTCCCATCTCCTACCATGGAACTCAGTGGAGCAACCCCAGCTAATTTAAATAATATCACCTAGTTGTCTCCAGAGAAATTCACAGGTTATATAACTACTGGGGCAGGGGGAGGACTCATGGAAGATGTTGACGTATTTTGTAGTAAGTGACAGAACACATCACACTATAAAATTCATTCTCACCTAACTTAGTCTTGAAGAGAAGACCCACTTAGCAAATGAGAGAAGCAGGATATTTCAAGCTTATGGGCAAGTTTTCATGAGACCAGGGGTTGGCAGGAGAAATCCAGATCAGGGTCCTTGTTCAATACCACATAAGAGCTGACAGTAGCAGCCAAGCTATTCAGTTCAAGACAAGGGAGTTCAAGTATAGGATGGGTCTTCCTACAGATATAGGATGGGTCTTCAAGGGAAGACTTCACATGAGAAGCAGCAATTCTGGCTCTGCTTTGTCAACAAGGGTGGCAGGTACTACCTGCTGAAACCTTTAGAAAACTGTAGGAAGAATGACAAGAGATGCTTCCCTCTGACAGCTGCAGGAAGAATTGTTCTTTCCTTAATGGGCAGAGAGAGCATGAGAGGGAACAATGACCAAGGGTCAGTTCTCAGCCTTCTCAGCCTATATACTGCATTTGATAATGATCACCATTTTCTTCACCTGAATACTCTTTTCTTTCTGAGTTGTCATAACACTCTCCTGTCCTGATCCACTTCCAACCTGTTAAACTTCTCCTCCTCCGTGTCCTTTGTTGGTTCATTATTCAAATCATGCCCCCTAATTATGTGGGGCTCCCCAAGATCCTGTCCTAGGCCCTCTTCTCTCTATACTCTCCTTTTCTTGGAAATTTCATCAACTTCCATGGGTTTAATGATCTTCTCTATGCAGGTACCTCACAGACCTCAATACCTATCCCCAATCTCTTCCCTGAGCTTCAATTCCACATCATCAATTATCTACTGAACATTTGAAAGTGGATGTCCTAAAGACATATCAACTCAACTTAATTCATTATCTTTCCTACCAAACTTCCCTATTTCTGTTGAATGTACCACCATTCTTCTGGTCTCCCAATCTTTTGCTGTTGTCTGAAAGTTCATTTTTCCTTACCCCAAATATACAATCAGTTGCCAAATCTTGTCATTTCTACCTCCATAACATCTCTGAAACCTTTTACCTTCTCACTATACACACAGTAACCACCTTAGCTCAGACTCTCTTAACCTCTTGTATAATTTTTTTTTTATATTGGGTCATCCTATCTCATACAGACTGTTCATGTAGCAGTCATTCCCAGACCTGATACCACTATTGATCATCATGGAAGCTTTGACCCATTTCCGGACTGTTTCTCTCTTCCTTAGCCAGGTAGCCCCCAGTTCCCAGAGACTCACAGTATTTGTGTTGGCCCTAGTGTGGGTGCTTGATCAGTTTTAACCTCAGAACTCTCAAACTCAATTGATCCACCAGCCTCAGCCTCCCCACTAGCAGAGACTAGAGATGGGCACTGCCATTCCTGCCTCATTTAAATTTTGTGTATCAGCTTCTTAACTCGTCTCCTTGACTCACATCTCTCCACCCCAATCCATCTTCCAGACTACTGTTAAAGTGATTTTCCTTAAGATCTGACCGTGTCAGTCACCTATTTACTAAACTCTAATATCTCCCTAATGTCTCTAGAATAAATGTAGACTCTATTTAGCTTTTAAAGTACTTAACAATGTAGCCTCAACATACTTTTCAGTCTCCTTGCACATTACTACTCCTTCCACACTCTGCGATTCTATAAATTGTCCTTCTCTCTGCTCTTCACATGTAGCTCTACTTCTCCCTTCTCTGAGTCTATCAGGAGTGGGAAACCTGCAGCCTCAAGGTCACATGTGGCCCTCTAAGTCCTCAAGTGTGGCCATTTGACTGAATCTGAACTTCACTGAGGACTTATAGGGCTACGTGTGGCCTCAAGACCACAGGTTCTCCAATCCTGGGACTATCCTCTAGGTTTGGAATATACTCCCTCCTTACTTCCATCTCAAAGAATCCCTCTCTTGCTTCAAAATGAAACTCAAGCAAGCATAATTTTCTAAATGAAACCTTCTTTGGTCACTTCAACTGCTAGTACCCTCCTTCTCAAGCTACTTTGTATTTAAAGGGTTGGGTTGTTTGGTTTTTTTTTTTTTGGCTTGTATTTATTTTCTCTACATTTATTCTGTACATACTTATATATGTATTTGTCTCTCCTGTTGGAACACAGGCTTCTTGATTGGAGAGATTCTTTCATTGATTATATTTTTATCCCCAGTGATACACACTGAGATTGGCCCATAGTAGGTTTTTAATAAATGTATGTTGTTTGACTGAAAGAATGATCATCAGTGCAACCTGCTGAGGCAATGGAGAGCCTCCAAAATAATGGGAACTAGGAAACTATACAACTGACACCCAGTGAAAGTTGTAACTTTATTTTTCATGGGCTTCATCTGTAAATAAATACTTCTCCTTTCTTTGGGATTTGTGAACAACATGCTTGCAAGGAACCGTGTTCCAATAAATTGGTCAGCCTTAGCTTGTGAAATCTAAGTGGGCAGCTCGGTGGTGAGGTGATTAGAGTACCAGGTCTGAGGTCAGGAAGACTCATCTTCTCGAGTTCAAATCTGACCTCAGATATTTATTTGTTGTGTGACCCTGGGCAAGTCACTTAACCCTGTTTGCCTTAGTTCTTCATCTATAAAATGAGCTGGAGAGGGAAATGGCAAATCACTCCAGTATCTTTTTCAAGAACCCAAATGAGGCCATAAAGAGAAATCTGAACTGAACAACAAAGATTGTGAAATGGCTATTTCTGAATAGGGACAAAGATTCAGAAAAGAGGAAAGTCTCCAACATATATTCAGACCCATTGCATCTTGTCAGAACCTCTGTCACAGGGGTTCCGTATATTTGAAACTGAGGCTGCTAGATCGGGCACTGGGTTGAGCACTGGATCTTGAATTAAGAAGAGCTAAGTTCAAATTCACCTTGAGACACTGAGAAAGGTCTCATGAGTTACAAATAATGTGACCTTGGGCAAGTCACTTAACCTCTGTCTACTTCAATTTCCTCAACTATAAAACAAGGACTCAGGTTGTTGTAAGAATCAAATTAGATGCCCAGAATACAATAGGTGTTTAATAAATGTTTCCTCCCTCCCTCCCACTCCTATCAATTAATAAATATTTATTAAATGTCTACTATTTGCCAAATACTGCTAAACACTGGAAATACAAAATGAAGCAAAAGACAGTTCCTGTCCTCAAAGGGCTTTCAATCAAAAAGAATACTTTTAGTCTAATGTAATGTTCTTGTTTATCTAAATATTGTATGGCCTGAATTTAATGTGTTTCCAGTTCTTCTTTTTTTATGGTTTAGTGGTAATGCCATACATTTAATTTCTTTTCTTTTATTCTTCTCTTGTTTTTGTAAATAGTATTTTATTTTTTCCAATCACATGTAAAGATAGTTATCAATATTCATTTTATAAAAGATTTTGAGTTCCAAATTTTTCTCCATCCCTCCTAATCCCCTTCCCCAAGATGGCAAGCAATGTGATATGTTACACACGTGCAATCATGTTAAACATATTTCTACATTAGTGATATTGTGAGAGAAGAATCAGAAAAGGGAAAAACCATGAGAAAGAAAAAACAAAAAATGAAAATAGTGACAGCATTTTCCATCATGAGGCTTTCCGAATTGTCTATGGTCTTAGCTAAGTCTAAGCTGATCATCACACAATGTTGCTATTACTATGTACAATGTTCTCCTGGTTCTACTTATTTCACTCAGCATTAGTTCATGTAAGTCTTTGCAGGTTTCTCTGAAATCCACCTACTCAACATTTCCTATAGCACAATAGTATTCCATTACATTCATATACCACAACTTGTTCCACCATTCCCCAATTGATGGGCATCCACTCAATTTCCAATTCTTGGCCACCACAAAAAGAGCTAATGCCAAACATTTTATATCATTATTCCTAGGATATAAATAATATCAATTTTACCATTTCTCCAAATTTATTGCTGGATTTTTGCAAGTTTTCTCTTTATCCCAGTAATTCCGTTATTTGATGAGTTTGCTTTCCCACTTAATCTGCATTGTTTGTACATTTATTTTCTACTGTATATAGTATGTCTGTTACTGGTTAATTCACTTGATTTTTTTAAATTTTTTTTTTAGTTTAAAACATTCACTTCCATAAGATTTTGAGTCCCAAATTTCCTCTCCATTTCTCCCTTCTCCACACCCCAAGACAACTTGCATTCTGATTATCCATTCCCCCAATCTGCCCTTCCTCCTATCACTCCCTCTTCTTCTCTTATCCCCTTCCCTTCTATTTTCCTGTAGGATAAAATAGATTTCTACACCCCATTGCTTGTATATCTTATTTACTAGTTGCCTGTAAAAACAATTTTTAACATCCATTTTTAAAACTTTGAGTTCCTCATTCTCTCCCTTTCTCTCTACCTACTCACCCTCATTGAGAAGACAAGCAATTTGATGTAGGTTATACATGTATAGTCATGAAACACACTTCCATAACAGTTATGTTGTGAAAAACTAAGTTTATTTCCCTCCATCCTATCCTGCCTCCCCATTTATTCCATTCTCTCCTTTGACCCTGTCCCACCTCAAAAGTGTTTGCTTCTGATTACCCCTCCCCCATTTGCCCTCTTTTCTATCATATCCCCCCTCTCTTTTCACCTTCCCCCTACTTTCCTGTGGGCAAGATAGATTTCCATACCCAACTGAGTGTATATGTTATTCTGTCCTTCAAACAAATCTGATGGAAGTAAGATTTGCTCATTCTCTCTCACCTCTCCCTTTTTCCCTTCCACTGGAAAAACCTTTTCTTGCCTCTTTTATATAAGATAATTTACTCTATTCTACCTCTCCCTTTATCCTTCTCCCAGGATGTTCCTCTCTCACCTCTTAATTTTACTTTTTAGACATTATTCCTTCATATTCAGTTTACCCTGTGCCCTCTGTCTCTATATACCTATACCTCTATATCTATCTCTTTCTCTATCTCTATCTCTATCTTTCCTCCAACTACCCTAATACTGACAAAGGTCTCATGAGCTATAAATATCATCTTTCCATGTAGAAATGAAACAGTTCAGCTTTAATACATCTGTTATGATTTCTCTTTCTTGTTTACCTTTTTATGCTTCTCTTGTTTCTTGTATTTGAAAGTCAAATTTTCTATTCGACTCTGTTCTTTTCATCAAGAATACTTTAAAGTCCTCTATTTCATTCAATGTCCATTTTTTCACCTGAAGGATTATACTCAGTTTTGCTGGATAGGTGATTCTTGGCTTTAATCCTAGTTCTTTTGACCTCCAAAATATCACATTCCAGACCCTCTAATTCCTCAATGTAGAAGCTGTTAAATCTTGTGTTATCCTGATTGTGTTTCTACAATACTTGAATTGTTTCTTTCTGACTGCTTGCAATACTTTCTCCTTGACCTGGGAAATCTGGAATTTGGCTATAATATTCCTAGGAGTTTTCCTTTTGGTATTTCTTTTTAGGAAGAGATTGGTGGATTCTTTCCATTTCTATTTTACCCTCTGGTTCTAGAATATCAGGACAGTTTTCTTTGATAATTTCTGAAAAATGATATCTAGCCTCTCTTTTTAATCATGGCTTTCAGGTAGTCCAATAATTTTTAAATTATCTCTCTTGGATCTGTTTTCAAGGTCAGTTGTTTTTCCAATGAAATATTTCACATTGTTTTCTATTTTATCATTCTTAGGGTTCTGTTTTATGATTTCCCATTGAGTCATTAGCTTCCATTTGCTTCATTCTAATTTTTAAGGAATTATTTTCTTCAGTCAGCTTTTGAACCTCCTTTTCTACTTGGCCAATTCTGCTTGTTAAGGTATTCTTCTCCTCATTGGCTTTTTGGACCTCTTTTGCTATTTAGGTTAGTCTATTTTTAAGATGTTATTTTCTTCAGCATTTTCAGGGGTCTCTTAGGAAACTATTGACTTGTTTTCATGATTTTCTTGCATCATTCTCATTTCTCCTCCCAACATTTCCTCTACTTCTCTTACTTGATTTTCAAAATAGCTCTTCCATGGTGTGAGACCAATCAATATTTTTCTAGGAGGTTTTGGATGTAGGAACTTTGACTTTGTTGTCTTCTTTAGGATGTATATTTTGATCTTCCTTGTCACCAAAATAAGATTCTATAGTCTGATTTTTTTCCTGCTATTTGCTCATTTTCTCAGCCAATTACTTGACTTTTTAGCACCTTGTTAAGGTAGGCCTCTGCTTGAATTGTGGAGGGCATATTGTCCCAAATTTCAGGGGTTTTGTGCAGATGTTCTCAGAGATATCTCTAGGGACCTGTAAATTTTCATTTCTTCCAAGTTTGTGATCAAAGAAGTGTTTACTCCTTTCCTGGTCTGTGAGTGACCACAAACACTCTTTTTTGCCTTGGAACTGTGAGGAGGATTCCCTTTCCACTGCCACCACAAGCTCTGTCACACCAGCACTCCTCTTTACCCCAAGTCCACCACCCAGTATTGTGATCCAAATCCAAGTCTGAGCAAAGCAAGAAAATACTGCTTCAGTGACACCAATGAGATCCCTGCAATCTGCCTCTAATCCTCCCACCATCTATGGGCCAAGAGCTCCAGAAACAACCATGGCCTCTGAAGCCACCACCATCACTGGTGTCCTGGGGCTTGCTCTTTTCTCACCCAGGTCTGACAGATCTTTCCTACTTGACATACTAAGGTGTCCTTGTGGGTTGATAAGTTTGGAAACTGCCACAGCTTCCAGTGATTCAGTCCCCTGAGGCCTGCTCTGGCCCCATATGTGCCAGCATGGCTCATGCTGTAATGCAGTCTTCTCTCAGACTGGTACAATAGACCTTTCCTCTTGAACTTCCAGGGTGTCTTGGACTGAAAATTTGTTTCACTCTGTCATTTTGGGGCTTCTGCTGCTCTAGAATTTGTTTAGAGTCACATTTTACAGATATTTGGATAGGTTTGGGGTAGAACTCAAGCAAATCCCTCCTTTTACTCCGCCATCTTGTCCAATTCATATTTTTCTTGGAGCTTTTAGATGAAGGAGCTTTGATTTTGTTGTCTTCTTCTGGTTATATGTTTTGATCTTATTTGTCACCAAAGTAAGATTCTATAGTCTGATTCTTCCCACCCCCATTTGTTCATTTTTCCAGTTAATTACTTGACTTTTTAGCTCTTTGTTAAGGCAGAACTCAAGGAAGTCCCTGCTTTCACTCTGCCATCTTGGCTCCATCCATCCACTCATCCCAGGTTGTTTTTTTGTTTGTTTGTTTGTTTTGCTTTATATCAGTGATATTATCCATATTGGTCATTTATTTATTTTTTCATTCTTCCTTCTTGTCACTCCCTTCTTTCCAAAGGTCAATTTGGAAGATGTAGAAAGGTATAATGGAAAGAGAATTCAATCTAATATCAGGGTTCAAATCCTCCTCATGACACTTACTAGCTGACTGACCTCTTACTTTATTTGTTCTTATGACCTTACCACTGTGGCATCTTGATTAATTGCTTTAAAGGTGACATTTGAGAATGCCTTGGGATATCTTACATTGTTTGTTTTCTCATGTTGAATCTCTCTGGGACTTTAGTAATTTCACTTGTTTTATAGTAATTGTCCAAGTAATACAGGGAGGGTATTAAATCAGCGGTCTCTTTTTCTTGCATATATAATTCTGTAAGAGTTTGGAGGTGATTGGTTTAAAGGAAAAACTAGCTCCTTCCTTTTATCTACCTCCCAATTTTGTGTGGAGAGAATCACTCTTTCCCAAATCTTCCTTTAAACCATCCCTCTAAAAGAAGTATTGGGTGACTCCTGAGTTGGTTAAGGAGGCAACTGATGGTCAGCCTGGGAAAATTAGATCATAGGGAGCAATAGGATCCTTCAATCCCTCCCAAGTCTAAAGAATCCCCTAAAGCCTCCACCCCACTTAGATATAAGTGGATCATAGACAATAGCAGCAGGGTTACTATCATAAAAAGTACCCCGAAATGGGTCCCTCTGTGGCACTTCAGTTTCCTGGGTATAGTTTGGAAGGCAAACACCTGGAGAAGAGGCTTCATGAGCTCAAGTGGGGAAAAGTGAGGTCTGGAGATGGGGCATCCTTTCCACTTTTTTGCCTTGGAAATGTAAGGAGGATTCCCTCTCCATGGCCACCACAAATTCCAGCATCTTTTCCACTTTAATGCAGGTCACATATCTGCTGAGTTTTAGCTAGCTTCTTTGCTTTGAATGTCTTCTATTTTGTTTTGTCTTTATTCTCATTTGTGGTTTTCTAAGGTGTTTTCTGTGCACATGGGATAGTTGTTCTGAATAATTTGATAGACTGTCTTGTATGAGAGGGATTCCATTTTTTCATCTTGAGCCTCAAAGATCAAAGCAAGGAGCAATGGATTTATATAAAAAAAGCAGATTTCAGCTTGCACTAAGGAAAGACTTCCTAACAATCTAATTTGTCCAAAAATGACTGCCTCTAAGAGTAGTTGATGCACATGCACACATACACACACACACACACACACACACACACACACACTACCACCACTACCACAACCACCACCACCACCAAATCCTCCCTGGAGATATCAGAGTAAGACTGAAGAGTGGCCATTTGTTAGAAAGGTTGAAGGTCAGATACAGGTGGAACTAGTTAGCCCTAGAGGCATCTTCCAACTTTAAGATTCTGTGACTCTGATACAGTCTAATAGATGACTTTCTGTTTCTATTCTTTTCTCTGGTCCCCAAGGATGATCTACACCAGGAGTTCTTAACTTGGGGTCCATGAATTTTTTTAAGAAAATATTTTTTGATTAGTACATTTCAATATAATTGGTCTTCCTTATAACTCTTACGTAGTCTATTTTATGCATTTAAAGAATTATTCTGACAAGGGCTTCATCAAACTACCAAAGAGACACATGATGCAGAAAAGACTAAGAAACCTCACTCTATGGGCACCTAGAGCAGCTTGGGATACACAAATCTCCCACAATAAGGCCCCATTCGCCCCTCCCCTGAAGCAGGAAGGGGCAGGTTTCAAAAAGTAATAAATAAACAAACATGTAGAACATGAGACTCTAATCTTTCCATTCTTGTAAGGAGCAAAAAAACCCCACAAACCACTGACTTTTAACAGAAATCAATATTCTCCTAACTTCAAGCAAACCCGTTAAAGTCTGGCCAAGAAAGCAATTTGCTCTTTTCAGAATCTTCCACAGAAGAAAAGCTCAACTCCAAGCCACATGTTTCTCCCAAGGGCTTTGTGGCATAGCTTCCCAGCAGGGGTGAGAAATACTAAGGTGCAGCTGTGCTGATATTTCCAGAAAGGCAGAATAGAGGCAAGAGGAAGAGCCCCTCTTGGGAGATGGAGGGGGCAGGACTATATGGTAAAAAGTCCAGAATGGTGAATGAATCAAGACGCCAAAAGCCCTGGTTCTTTCACTGATTAGTTCTGGGACTGTTGAGGAAGTCACTCTTCCATTCTGAATCTCAGAATCAACATCTACAAAACTGAGATAATAATAGTTGCTCTGATCCCATTCCCAGGGTTGTTATGAAGAAAGTACCTTGGGTCAGAATGGTATTTGGAGGATTCCTAGAATTAGACCTGATCATATAAGACCTAGGTTTGAATTTTGGTTCCTATACTTGCTAGCTATGTGACCTTGATCAAGTCTCAATCTTCTCTTTTATTGGGAAAATTCACTTTTTTGCCATCCTCCATCCCTGTCCCAAGTTACTTCTGTTGGGGGACAGGGAGGGAAACAGAACTGGCCCCAGCTGAATTTCAGTCTGCTTTCTTTCAGGTCTGGTGCAGACCCCAACAATGCTGGCACCCTGCCACAGTTCTCTGATCTTTAACTATCTAATCGATTACTACTACAGTACAGTACAAGATGTGGAGCATACTTCTACATTCCTATATCTCATCCTCCTCTGCAAAGTAGAAAAGAAATAGGGGCAGATAGAGATCTGTTGCTAATTGCTATAGAATGATGGGGTTAAGGTAGGAGCATCTGTAGCAGCAACAACAAGGATATTTCTAAGTATATCTCAGAACACAAGTCCTTGGGTCAGGCTGTGTTGCTCTGCCAGATTGAAAGGATCAATGGGGAGGAGGTGCTGAGTGATGTCATTAGGGATTACACTCTTCTGCTGTTAACTCAGTGGGTTGCTCTCTCAGGAGACTTCTGGGTGTCTTAGCTTGTAGAAACAACTGCATTTACTTTACCTCCCATGGATAATTCTTATGTTGAGAGTCTTGAGGATTGGAGAAAATGTCTAGTCTTCCATCTTGTTGATCACATGATTGTGCCCTGAGATCTGTATGGTAGCTATGAACGTCTAGAAAGAACCTTGAAACAGCAACCAACCGGTATCTGTCAATACCACTGACGGTGTTAGCACCTTGGCCAATGTGTTCCTAGGAATCTAAGAAAAAGATGTTATATAACATTGCAAGCTGGCCCTTGCTCATACCATTGTAATTATCAGCTTGGTATGAAGGGCATCACAGTGAGTGAGTAGTGTTTCTTTGTTTCCTAGAATCATGAAAAGCTAAGATATGTCAGAACAAATCAGAAATACCAATCCCCCACCTGCTGGGAATGCCTGGGTGCCACTGGCCCTGACCACAAAAGCAGAAAGACTGCAGCTGTAAATGAAATGGCCCAAAGACATAAGTGCATATATTGTGTGTCTGTACTAGATCATGGCAGAATTGGAAACAGATCTTACCAGTTTCAAGAAAGTATATCAGACTGCTCTTTGTTAACCCTATTCTAAGCTCTAAGTTACACAACAAAATATTGAAGATTAACATGGGATAATGATAAGATACAGATTTATGCCTTAATCCTGATTAAATAAAAATAAAATCAGAAATTGAGAAGTTACTTAAATCTGAAGAGGGAAAAGCTGAAGAAAATGAAGACATTGGAAAACAACATAACATCTATTTCTGAAGGGCTACTTAATAACCAGATGGCAGAAGCAATGCCAATGTCTCAAGTGATTTTCAAAAAGAGATGGGCATACCTCATAGCATGGAATTTCAAGAGGTTTTCCTTAGGTAACATTTACATAAATTCAACCAACAATATGTTGACAAAAAAACGTTGAACTTAGTCATGTGGGTTCATTTACAGAAACAGGGATTTATGATAGTGATTCAGGATGAGATCTTTGCCACCAGAAATTAGAGAAAAGTTATTCTTAAGGATCCCAGATTTATTGAGTCATGAAGATTATTCAATAAAATGGTAGAAATTGTACAACATATCACAGTGCAGATTACAAAAATTTAGCAGTTATGGCATACTTAGGAAGACACAACCTGGTTTTAAGAATTATGCTCCAGGAATTCTCTCTTCTTCATAAAATAAAAGAACACAAATCCCCATCTTATAAGTCCAAAAAAATGGAGTTAGAATAGATTAATTCTAAGATTGGAATCTTTCCTTCTTAGACATTCTATGATCCTGTGATTCTGATCTCCCAGGCAGTTTGAGGGTTTTTTCTTCATTCATTCATTCATTTATGCAATTGGTTTTGAGGGGTCATATACCAAGGGCCCAGGCTTCACCTTTCCCCATGTTGTTGGGAAGCTCCGGAAGAGATTTATTTATAGCCTTTTGTATGGCCGGGCTGAACTCATTCCCTTTCAGGGCCCACAGAGTTGTTAAGTCCTTCCGCTGATTACTTTTATTGACTTCATTGGCATTCTGAGGCCTGAACTAATTTCCCAGCCCTAGGAAGGAAGGGATGAGACAACTTAAGCTTGAGCCATGCTTTAGATAAGATCTTAGAAAATCCACTAGAAGGAGGGTCGAGTTTAATCTTAAATTCAGTCTTTTGGGAGTTTCATTAATTCCTCTCATTAACAGAAGCTTTGTTCCAAAGCAAAAGTACCTGCTGGAATCCTTGGGTAGGGGAGGAAAGGAAGGGAAGCTTCTCCCCGGAAAGGCACATCCTCACCTGACTCATTAATCACACTAGGGCAAAATGTCTTTATTTATTCCTGGACAGCCCTCAGCGGAGGGAGGAAGTTGCCTGGCCAAGCAGCCCAGCTCTCTGCAGGTGTAGGGGAGGGACTGTCGTGACCAAAGCTTCTTCCAGGAAAGGGGGAGGTAGACCATTGCTAATAAGTTTGATATTTTAAAATATCATTCATGGATGGGGCCGACATCGAGTGCCTATTAATAGCATGGCCTTTATTAGCACCATGAAGTTCAACTTTTCCAATACCAGTCCTTGCTCATTGGTGTCCATAATGAATATTCATTGAGCCATCCCTACCAGTGGCTAGACGTCAGCTCCCCACTCTGCTGGGTCAGCACTTTGAGGAGAGTTTACTTCTCTCGTAATCTCAGAATAGGAAAGTAAGGCATGGGGGTTGGGGTTCATGAGACTGGCTCAGATTAAGATGAAAAGTATACACTATAAAGCTGAAAGTTGTCTGGGTCTGAATCACACTCCTGCCTAGACTATGAACTCAGTGAGTCAGAGGCTCTATTATAAACGTAGGTGTATGTATATTCATTCATTCACTCTTTTGTTTATTTATTTGTTTGTTTGTTTATACAGATACAACACTTACTCTTTCCCCATATGTGTGTGTATGTATATGCACACACACGCACACACACACACACACACACACACACACATATGGGGCAATGAGGTGGCACCATAGAACACAGAACACTAGTCCTGGAGTCAGGAAGACTCATCATCCTGAGTTCAAATTCAGCTTCAGACACTTACTGACTGTGTGACCCTAAGCAAGTCAAGTAACCTTGTTTGCCTCAGTTTCCTCATCTGAAAAATGAGCTAGAGAAGGGAATGGTTGCCAATGGTTGCCAACCTTTGACAAGAAAACCCCAAATGAGGTCATGAGTTGGATACAACTGAAAATGACTCAACACCACCATACATACATACATACATACATACATACATACATACATATATATACAAATGCATATATACACATATAAAATAAACATCTGTGCTTGCACATATACATTAGAATGATTATACGCATGGACATTATGTATCTTGAAATTTAAATGGCCCCCATTGTCTAGCACAGTGCTCTGCAAATGTGTAATCAATAGTTATTGTTTTATTTTAAATGAATGAACTTTAGAAATTATCTCATTCAACCTCTTCATCTTAGAGATAAGGAATCTGTGACCCCAAGAAACTAAGCAATTTCCCCAAAGTCACACCAGCAGTAGTCAATAGCAGGGCTGGAATTTAGATGTAGGTCCTTTGGGTATGAGAGAGACACTGTTATTTATCTTGCTCCTTCCCCCTACCTTGCTTTGCCTCTAAAGGCACCAATGTTTAGGGCCATGATGGATTTAAGAGTTGCAGAGATCAGAATTCCGGTAGAGTCAGTTGAAAGAGAAACCACTGGAACCTTTCCCTGTAAGGGATGCTGACTTGGTGCCCCTATCTTTCAGACTGATCCTGTGGCTGGTGTGTAGCCATCTATCCCCGACAAAAATTCATCTCTCTCTCCATTCAACTGGTATTTTTTACTCTCTAGTAGACACCTCTGCTAGGCTTGAAGTTACACTGGGTCTCTTCCAAGATACATCTCCTGAGTCTACTAGTCATTCACAGCAGGAACATAGTAGTGAGGTAAAATCTTCTCTTGAAATAAAATTTTACTTATTCAAAAACACTTTTTTAAAATTTAAAACATTCAAACCACATTTTCACCAATATTTGGGGGAATTCATGGTTAATAGATTTCAGTTCACAAATCTAGTCTCTAGTTAGCTTGCAATGCTATAAATCTCTATGATAGGGGAAGATTTTCTTCCCTTCTTATCTCATTCTTTCTTTGCATTTCTAATCTGTCCAGAATTAGGAACATAAGGATGAGATTACATTTTTTTGAAAACTTTGGGGTTTTCAGAAGAACAAGCTTCTACTTTTTTCTTGCTTCTTAAAATTTATCTCCCACTGAAAGTTTAATCAAAAGGTCAGTGGAAGTCCCTATTTTGGGGCAATGTGAGTTCAGCATCAGAACTACAGTGAAAGCCGATTTGGGTATGAAATTTCAACAATTAATTCATATGTAAACAATGTTTCAAACATAAAAGAAAAAGAACTCTATGATAAAGGATTTCTAATTTTGAAAATTAATCTGGTCCAGACATTTTCAGAAAGATGTCAAAACTAGATTCTAGAGAAACTGGGTTTTGGGAAGGAATATTCTCCCAATTAGCCAGTAGACAAAGCCAAATGTGTATGTTTAGAAAGGGAGTACATTTTGCTATTCCTTCCCTCTTCCACTCCCTCATTTCTGCTTCATTCTTCATTTCTTCTTTCCTCACTTCTCTCTCTCCTTCCTGCCCTCCTTCCATCCTTCCCCCTCTCCTTCCCTCCCTCCTTCCTTCCTTCCTTAAGTCTTTCCCTCCTTCCCTCCCTCCTTCCTTCTTTCTTTCCTTTCTCCCTTCCTCCTTCACTATTTCCCTCCTTTCTCCCCTCCCTTCTGTCCTCTGTCCACATAGGGAATCATATCCTTACCTGCAGGTGCCCTGCCCAAAGGAATATAAATTTTGATCACTGAAACCTCACAAGATATTTTGGGGTTTGCAGGCTAAATTTCTTTTTTAAGGACCATGCTTTAAATCTGAATCATTCTGACTCTCATTGATTGGCCAACATAGGCATTAGCCCAAACCTCACTTGGTCATTGCTTGGGTTCTCAAGGTGCAGAGTGAGTGTAAATAGCAATTGTTTCTGTTTTGATGGAAAAACCCTGAGGGTCTCCACCCATTGATTTTTTTTTTTTTAACTAGGTAAAAGAAGACCTTCTTTGCCTCATTTCTTACCTATCTTTAATCAATGAATGGGCATGGCCATAGTCAAACTGAGAGCTAGGATAGACCTTAGATTAGAAAGATCAAGATCTCCTACTGTATCCAGGGCCATCTCCAGTCATCCTGATCTATATCCTGCCACTGCACCCAGATAGCTCTAGAAGAGAGAGTGGGGTTGGTGACTTTACACAGCTCTGCCTCACTTAAATCTAATTCACTTGCATCACCTTCCTAATGTCATGGTCCTCTTCAAGAACCAAGGACAAACTATGAACTATGAACCTTGAACAATTCATTTGACTAACCTTAATTATCTATAAAATTATTTATAGCCTTAGATCTATAAAATGAGGTCTTTTTCAGTACTAAATCTAGGACCTTAAGAGTATATCTAAATATCTAAAAGTCTAATATAGAAAAGAGGTTCTAAGCTTGTCCTGCTTGGTGCCAAAGGGAAGAAATAAAAGCAGTGGGGTAGAATTTGTAAGAGAAGCATATTTGGTTTCATTATATGCATACTTTTCTAACAGCTATAACTAACAATGGAATTCAAATCAATAAACATTTATGAAGGGCCTGCTATGTTAAGAGCCCCTGTACTAGACCACCCCTGACTCAGGTCAGTGAGGGAGCTCAGGTTTGAGACTGGCCTATTTGTTATCAAAAGGAGGCTAGCCTCTTCGGATGCTGCTTCCACCATAGTACTCTGCTATTGTTCATTCTTCATTTTCAAAGGGAAGCAGTGACATCATGGATGATGTTTTGATTTTCCCCTGAATTGAATTTAAGTGAGGCAGAACTGCGCCAAGTCCTCAGCCTCACTCTGCCAGAGTCACAGAAGTCCAGTGGCAGGACAAAAGTCAGGACTGGCCATGGCCTGGGATGCAAGGGATGCCTTTGGCATCTTTGATGTCTGACCAAGCTCTAAGTGCTCCACAGCACCGGCTTCAGGAGCTTCCATGGTCATTGGAACAAATTATTCTCATCTGTCTATTCTGCCAGGGAAAGTCTTCACATGCTTGGGGTAGATAGCACCCTAACTAACCAATCGGTTTATGGCCTGTCAGTTACCCTCAACTTGGTTTAGCCTATTTACCAAGCAGGTTTTACCAGGGTGTGTCCTCTGTGCCTATGGTCCTCTACTAGGTATGGGGTGTACACACACACATACACACACACACACACACACACACACACACACACACACGCAGAAACACCCCACAAGAATTCCAGGCAGTCCCTGATCCAAAAGAGCTTACATTCTACTGGGGCATACAACATATGCACTGATAAGTAAATACAAAGTCATTAGCGGAGAAAGAAGGAAGTAACAGCAGGAAGTATGAGGGAAAACTTATTGGTAGAACCTGAGCCAAAGTCTGAGGGAGGAGAAGTATTCTGAGAAATGGAGAGTATGGAGATGGAATGCTGAGCTTGGAGAAAAAGTAGACATTTTGTCTGAATGGACTAGAAAAGGTATCTAAGCCCAAGTGTGCTGGAACCAGCTCAAACTGGGGCTCAAGAGCCAACATTAAATTTTCAGTGTAAGCATTTATACCTTGGAAATTGGTTTGATTGTCTAGTTCAAGAAAGTGGTTGGAGATAATGTTAATGCAGATTACACTTATACATATGTCATGAGCAGACTTTTTCCCCCCTATATATAGCCAACTAAAGAGAAATAAGACAGTGCTGACTTGCGCAAGAGTGAATTTCCTGACACTAGAGATCACAGCGTCACAGGATCATAGAAATACATCTGGAGGAGACCTCAAAGGCCTCCAGGAACAACCCCCTCATTTTCCACATGAGGAAATGTAGGATCCATGAAGTTTAAGTGATAGGGTTTCAAGAAGAGACTGGATCACTTTTTTAGGGTTGTTAAAGCAATTCCTGCTTCAGGTACAGGTGTAACTTAGAGGAAACATCATGATAGTTTGGAAAAGGCCCTAGACTCCTCTCAGCAATACAAGGTTATAGGACAACCTCAAAATACTCATGAGTGAAGGAGATATCCACATCCAGAGAAGCAGATGTGGAGTCTGAGTCCAGATTGAAACAAACTACTCGCTTTGTTTCTTTTTCTTGTTTTGTTTTGTTTCCTCTTTCCCACTGATCATTTCATCAGTAGCAATCCTTCTTTACGACCTGAGTAAAGATCAATGGGAAGATATTTGTAGATCCTACATCGGAGTGCATGCCGCCTTGATGGGGAGGGGAAGGAGAGAAGGGGAGAAAATCTGAAACTCAAGGGACTGTGGAACTGAATGTTGTAAACTAAAAGTAAATAAACCAATTTATTTTTTTTAAAAAGCCCTAGATTTTCAATTGGAGCCTCGGCTTTAAGTCCTACTTCTGTCCCACTGGTTCTGTGACCTCTGACCTCTAGGACCCTCAGATTTCTCATCTACAAAATCGAGGTGATTGCTAAGTAAGCCTTCTTCTAGCTCTAGATGTCACAGACAGATGACTTTTGAGTTTCTTTCCTATGTTGACAATTTATAATTTTTTGAGCAGGAAGAAGAAAGCTATCATTATAAAAGAATAAATTTTAGGAAAACTGATGAGGTAAGAGGCTAGATGCTAAATAATAATTGTAGAAATTTATATATTCCTTCAAAGTTTGCAAAATACTTCGCATATTTTATTTCAAATGAGCTTCTTAGCAATCCTGTCCGTGCCATAGACATCAATAGGCCCATTTTGCAGATGGGCAAACTTAGGCTAGAATAGGTTAAATGACTTACTATCCGAGTTGATTTTTGAAGCCCTATCTTCCTAATTCCAAGTCAATCATGTCTTCTGCTGACTATGCTGCCTCTGAAGACTTCAGGCACTAACCAAACATCTCTTTCAGAATTAAGAAATAAGCAATGGGGGTGGCTAGGTAGCGCAGTGAATAGAGCACTGGCCCTGGAGTCAGGAGAAACTGAGTTCAAATCCAGCCTCAGACACTTAACACAAAAACTATGCATGTAACCTTGGGCAAGTCACTCAACCCCAATTGCCCTAACTTTCCCCCCTCCAAAAAGCAAAAAAGAAAAAGGAAAAAAAAAAAAAAAGAAAGAAGCAATGGAAGGTGAGGCTTGGAACCTGCCTTTAACTGGGGGAAGGAAGCTGATAAAACAGATTTTTCAGAGCACCAGAGCAGATAACAATGTAATTAGAGCCCATATAACTATGAGAAGTTGACAAAGCACCAGGCTCAGAGGGAATGCATCCTGGAAGATAGAAGGGACAGTGACAAAGTCTCTGGCTGAGGCCATAAGAAGTCAAGAGGAGAGCAGGATGCATTTAGATGGGCAAAATCTAGGAATCAAAGGAAAACTTGCGAAGCAATGGACATTCTTGATCCTCTTTCCCATCCTTCTGATCAGAAGTCCTTAACCTGGGTTTTGTAAGCATTTTTTTTCTGATTCGATCACATAATTTCAAATTCCAATATAGTCTCCTTCATAATTCTGTGCAATTTTTTTTTGTATTTTAAAATATGATTCTGGAAAGGGGTCTGTAAGACTTCCCCAGACTGCCAAAAGGGGTCCATGACACACAAAATAGTTAAGAACCCCAGGAGCCTCCTGAGGGCAGGGACTACATCTTATTTCTTTTGCCTCTCTAGACTTTGTGCCATGAATTTACATATCATACCCTTCGGAAATGTTTATTGCCATTAAACAGACTCCTTCAAAACTAACTCAAGGCCTGCTTCACCTAGGAAGCCTTGCTCAGAACGGGGCATCTCCTCTAAATTCTTCGACTCCCTATTATGTCGGTCAAATTATTCAAGATTTATCTGTCTATTACAGTTCTGTATTTGCCTTGTCTCTCAAACTATATTACGGGCTTTTTCCTACCTCACTTTCCCCACCTCCACCTGGATTTTCAAGATTCTCCAAGGCAGGACCAGTGGTTGCTTAGGGCTGCTTGTCCTAGGTCTCCTCTAGGCTGTGAATTCTTTGAGGAGGACCTGGCCTACAGATCTTCTATTTCCAGAGACTTTGCCTTCCTTTATGGTGGTACTTAGATCTGTCCCTCTGTCTGCCTAAATGGTACTCTCTAATGGCAGTGTCTAGGCCTGTTCCTTCTTTCTCACCCCAGATTAGGAGCTTCCAAAGGGGAGGCTGAACTTATCTCTCCCTGACCTTGATCTATATCCCCATCCTGTGGGCTTCCTGAGGGCAGGGCCTGAATCTGTTCCTGCTCTGACTTCTCAGCTAGAGCACCTTGAGTACAGGGCAGCCCCAATGTGCTGAAGCCAATTCTAATGGGCCAAGGGCAGTTTCCACAAGAGGGACCTGAGAGGCACAAGGCCAGGGATTCAAAGCCACTTCTGGCTGCCCTGTGTCCAGGTGCAGAGCTTTTCCCACTGTACTACAACCTCTATAATACAGGGAAAATTTGGAGATGGGGGTAGGATGGGAATCAAGGGAGATGGCAAGGATTATCACTGGCTGAGGGAATTAGGAAAAAAACATTATAGCGGAGAGCTACACTTTCAAAAATGGGGAGAAACTGAACAAGAAAAGAGGAGAATTATCAGAATTACCATTTCAGATGACCCTAAGGGTAATAAAAAGATTCATGGTGGGAGAAAGTAAATTGGAGCATATTTCCAATAATGACTTGTTCTGGAAAAAGCGGCGTAAAAGATTACAGATAATCAAATGTGAGAACTGGCAGAGACCTAAGGTACTTGAACATTTTTTGAATTATGCTGTTTATGTTGTTTCCCAAGCTTTTTTCACCCAAAATTGTTTCTCAAAATTGCAATATAACAATTTTTAGCCAGATTGGAAAAAGCCCTGAATTTGGAGGCAGGAGTCCTGGAAGAATCAGTCTTCATACTTACTCACTGTGGGATCTCCGGTGCCCTCTGGGTCTCAGTTTATATATAAAATGAGGAAGTTGAAGGAAAAGATTCTTAAGGTTCATTTCAACCTAAATCCTATGATTTTCCCTAAGGGAGATGTTCTAAGATGATGTTTCATGGGCACCTTTGAGCACAGGACAGCCATTAAATTAGCCGCATGCTTGTCCCTAGGAATATGTGCTATAAGGAATCAATTAGCCAGCCATCAAGTGTGGCCTGAGTTTCTTCTGGGCTCTGTGCTAAGTGCCAGGGAAGATGAGCTGGCAGCCTGGGCCCCTGCCCTGAGGGAGCTCGCAGTCTGGCTAGAGAGATAAGCCACAGACACTGAAAAATATGCTAAGTACACAAAGAAAGTCACCTGATAATTGGTAAATAGACACAAAGAATCTCAAGAGTTCAAAAGAACCTTAGCACTTAGCATGTCTAACCTGGATCTGAGTCATGAATTCCATTTACTATTAATAATAATAACTCACATTTCTGTAGAATAAGGTTTTCAAATATCTTTCTTTGCAGCAACCCAAAATCCCTAATAAGTGACAACCTAACCCATCTTCTAGAAGACTTCCAGATATAGGGAACTCACTAACATATTGCAGCTCACTCTCACCCACCATGCTCCCCACCAGGGCCTTCTGGGTCATCTTCACTTTCAGTTCCTCAGAAGCTGCTGTTCTGTGATTCATGACTATACAACATCCCTGGTATAATGGTATTGCAAAGATGGGCTTTGTTTCAGGGAGAAGTCTGAGGTCATTAAGATAATTTGGCAATTTCCCAAAGGCCATCTAGCGTACTTTTCTCCTTTTCAATTCTGGGCCCAACTCACTTTCCATTTTGTCATGTAGCCATATATATTTATATATATTTACCAATATATACTAATATACTAATACATATATATTTATTAATCCATGAGTTCTACAGCTTGTCCCTTCAAATGCATGTAATTTAGGAGAATTAGATATTCTTTATCCACTCAGTTTTTCCTGTGGATGATTGGGCCAAACCCTTTCAAGGGGTTATAGGTTCTGCAATATTCTTAGGCTTGATGCAAGGAATATAATGTGATCTGCAAATAGGACTGCCAGGAGAACCTCACCAATAATAAGGAATCCCACTGTGGCTTGGACTCTTCACTAGATCCTTTCCATGATGACGGCGAACACCTTCCTTTTCATGATGACAGCGAACACCTTTAGTTCCGCGATGACGGTGAATACCTTTGGTTAGCATAGATCTCCCTGTATTGTGTTTGGTCTGTTATTATTCTTCAGAGGGTCACACAACATGGTTCTCTCTGCTGTTATATTCTTCATGGAATCTTGTATGGGTTTCTTTTGGAGAGGGAAGGCAAGGCAATTAGGGTTAAGTGACTTGCCCAAGGTCACACGACTAGTAAGTGTTAAATGTCCGTTAAATGTCGGATTTGGACTCAGGTCCTCCCGACTCCAGGGCCAGCACTCTATTCACTGTGCCATCTAGCCACCCCCTCTTGTATGGTTTTAACATATGCATGGTAAATACCTTGTTGGAGCAGAGCCTTGATAATGCTAAAGTTTGCCCTATATAACCATATGTTTTTAAAAAGTTAACAAACTAAGTACAGTGGAACATTTTTCAGTTACCATGTTATGAAAAAGGTTTGGTCTACTGTGAAATATCGCCCGCAATATTGTCTTTTCTAATACTCCCATCAAGGACAACCTCAATGACCATATTATTACATAAATATTTGTATCTTCTTGGTCACCTCTCTCATTCTTTTAAGTAAAAAGGTCTTATATTTTTTTATACTGTTAGTATCTTTCTCTTGAAAAATCAATGCCTCATCATCCTCACAATTGTATCACCTATGACATGGACCTCCTTTGTAAACACTCAGTCCAGTCCAACAGTTTTCCCCATCTCTGTTTCCTTCAGTATTATTTCTCTCTCTTTTATAAAAATGTTTGGACTATTATATCAGTGTCTAGGTGAGGTGGTTCAACTTTTCTTAATAGTTAAAATAAAAGGAGTTTGCAATAATTTTTGCTGATAGTTTTATAGTGCTTTAAAGTTTTCAGAGTACTTTACAAATGTCGCATCTGGATAACATGACAAACCTGAAAAATAAGGTATTACATGTATTATTATTCCAATTTTTAAAACGAAGAAACTTGGGTTCAGAGAGATTGTTTTGTGAAAGATCAGGCAGCTAGAAAGTGATCTGAGCTCAGGCCTTCTTTACTTTGAGGGCAGCCAGGTAGCTCAGTTCAGGAGAGATGTTGTGACTGGATATATCCCCCTGTTTTCCATCCTCTGGATGAGTTCCATTTTGTTGATATCCTTTCTGAAATACGGCACTCAGAACCAGACATAATATTCCAGATGTCTGACCAAGGTCAGAGCACAATGAGATTGCTATCCTATTCTGAGCATGTTGCCTCTTGTTATACAGCCAAAGAACACTTTTTCTGAGGGTATCAGTCATCACGAGGTTGGGTGCAGAATGATCACATTTCAGTCACAGAAACTCTACAAAACAGACTACAGCTATGTCCCAATTGGTGAAAATAATGAATTCTCCTGAAGTGATTGCATTATTTGAATTCATACTGCATTTTCCATTGAGTTGGAACCAACTGCCATATTTTTACATAATAATAACTTTAAATAGTGCAAATTCTAATCCAATGAGCACTTGATGGGATTCATTAACACTAATCGGGACCAGGCTATGCTAAGTTAGAGAGAGTTTGCAGTCTATGATGTCTGTGAGTACCCACAATCAACAAAATTATAGATCCTTGATAAATTGAATATGAAGAGTCAACATGTGGTGATTACAAAGAGCCAAGATGGCTTCCTCAAGAACAGATCATGTCATACTCACCTCATCTCTTTTTTGACAGTATTGCTACATCAGTAGATGCAGGGGATGCTATGGATATGTCTTACATAGGTTTCAGTGTAAGGGTGAGCATCAATTGGGTAAATTAATCAATCAGTTACCCCAACCCACTTAAATTAACTAACAAGATGCAATGCCCTGATATTGTAATCTTGCAAGAACAACTCTCTTGAATCAATCAATCAAAGCTTTTAGAAGAGGTGCAAAAAGTCCTTTAGAAGGAAAGTCAATTTAGAAATTCTTGAAAGCCACTGGATAAAATGCTATGTTGAACAGGAAGATATTTGGATTGTTTGAGGAAAATTGATCACACCCCGTGGGGCCTAGATAAAACTAGAGCATTGGTTTGGAAATTGACATTGCTCGTGTCCAATAGCTTAGTCACTCTAGTCAAGTCCTTGGCCAAGAATTAGCTGACAGGAGGGTGGTCTCAGTCTCCTTCCACCCTTTTACCAGAGGAAGACTTTCTAAACTTCAGATGGCTTAAGGATTTTGATCTTTGTGTCAGCATCCTAGCAGTAACTCTGATCAGCAAGCAGTGCCTGGCAGTTGGGACCCAACTAGACACCCTGAGGAGAGGAGACTTCATGACCCAGCAAGAGCCCAGCAGCACATCTAAGGGAATTGTTTCACAACTACCTCCATGAAGGAAAGAAAAGGATTTCCAGCTACTAGAATCTATGAGTTACTCCTTTGCCACATCTGTTCCCTAGACCTGAGCCCATGCCCCTCTAGGTTCTGTATGTTCTGATGGAACAGTGTATCACAGACTTTTCAGGGTTTACTTTGTCCTAACTGTACTTATTCTGCCATCTTATTAAATAGCCATTTCTAAAAGCTACTTAAAGCTGGCTTGACTGTATTGATTCTCACCTGATAATCTTGGGGAAGAAAGATTGGGAGTTTATGAGCTATTGCTTTATAAAGACACTCCCAACCCCTCTGGATTACCCCTAGAACTAGGAATGAAAGACAGTAGTCTATCTCAGGGGAACCAGCCTGCCAGTGTGAGTAGGAATTGGAAGAATAGGTACCGAGTAAATGTTATAGCAAAACTTAGGACAAAGTTTATAGCACTATTCTTGAGGAGAAGACAGAGACCTCTGGGCTGGATGATGATACCATTAGATAGGTTCAAACTTAGTTTGATGATCAGATTCAAAGTGCTGTTATTAAGGGCTAAATGTTAATGTGGCAGGAGGTCTCCAGTGAATTACCCCAGGAATCCATGATGAGCTGTTTAATATTCTTATCAGCAACTTAGATAGAGGCAGAGATGATATGATCATCAAATTTGCAGGTGATATACAACTAGAATGTATAGCGAATGTGCTGGATGACAGAGCTGGGATCCAAAAGGAACTTAACAAGCCAGGGCATGGGGCCTCATCTAGTAGGCTGAATTGTAAAGCCTTGCACCTGGGTGCAAAAAATCAACTTAATACATATAGGATGAAGAAGGCATGGCTAGATAACGGCTATCATGAGAAAGACTTGGGGATCCGAGTGTCCTGAAAGGTCAATATGTGTCAGAAGGTTGATGTGACAGTCAAAATCTAATGCAATCTTGGACTACATTACAAGGGCATTACTTCCAGTAACTAGGAGGCAATTGTTCCACCATGTTCTATCTATGCCAGACTATATCTGGAGTATTGTGTTCATTCTGGGTGTTATGGTTTAAGGAAGACATCAAAAAACTCTAGAATGTCCAAAAGGTGAACATGACAATAAGGGGCCATCAGTTCATAAAAATGAACATTGGTTGAAGGAACTGAACATGTTTAGCCTGAAGAAGGCTCAATGGGGACAAGATAGCTGCCTTCATATCTTTGAAGCTCTGTCTTGTGGAGGGCAACTAAACTCATTCTGTTTGTCCCCAAACAGCAAAACCAGGGGTGATGTATAGAAGTTGCAAAATGGTCAATTTAGGCTTGAGGTTTGGAAAAACTTCCTAACCATTAGAGCTACCCCAAAGTAGAATGTTCTGTCTCCAAAGTTAGTGAATTTCCCCTCCTTGGATATATTCTATAAGAGGCCAGACCAGTCCTTGTTGGATATGATGCAATGGGTCTTCCTTTCATATATGGGTGGCAAGGTATAGTGGGTAAAGAACTGGCCTCAGATTCAGGAAGGCCTGGGTTTAAGTCCTGGTTCTGACATATACTCTCTGTGTGAACCTGGGCAAGTCACTTCACTCATCGGTGTTTTAGAGTGTTAGTTGCAGAGAAGGTTCTGATTTACTTTAGTAGAGGAATTTTCCTTATTTGGAGTTTCCTGTTCCATGAAATGAAAGGTCCGATCCATGTCTCTCTCCTTTCGTGTTTAGGTTAGAATAGATAGCTGTGGAGGTCCTTGCCAGCTCTCAGATTTTGTGACTCTGTCATATAAGATCACCTTACCTCCTTTTGGCTTCCACGTCACACCATTGATTACTTTTGAACCTACAGTCCCCCAGTATAGGCAGGATTTGGAGGGGTGAGAAGAGTGGATGGGGTATTCTACAGAATGAACAAAAGCATAGAAAAGGGAATAAGTGAAGGGGCCTCAGGGAATAACAGAGACCAACCTGGTCAGATATAAGAGAGAACAATGGAGAGGAAGATTGGGGCCAAACTGTTAAGGGCCTTGAGTGACAGGCTAAGTTTCAGCACAGAGACAGCATGGTACAGTAGACATAGAATCAGGTTTCCTGGGTTTCCACTTTCCGTTTGTCATTGAGAGACTTTGGGAAAATGGCAGTGGTCCATTGAAGAAAAAGAGAACCAGGAAGATGGTTGTTCATTAAAGGAGGAGAAGGGTGTTTGAGTGGGGATTTCCAGGTATTGTGAAGATGAATTTCAGGCCCCCAGATGTGCATCCTTGGCTTTGGCCAGTCTTCACTTGGGAATATGGGAGTGATTGAGAATTCAGGCAACATGTAGAAGCAGTCCCCCAATCCATTTACCCTCTGGCTTTTGCCCAGCCCCCAAGACAGAGAGAGAACAGTCTTACTGATAATCTTCCAAGAACAAACCTAACATTTGAGGGGCTAATAACAAAGCCCTAGCATATACAAAGATTCTAATTGGCATAGTTCAGAGCACCCCAGTTAGGCGTCAGGGTGGATAGAGCTTCAGATCCAGAGTCAGGAAGAACTTCCTGAGTTCAAATCCAGCCTCAGACACTTACTAGTTGTGTGACCCTGGGCAAGTCACTTAATCCTGTCTGCCTTAGTGTCTTCATCTATAAAATGAACTGGAGAAGGAAATGGGAAACCACTCCTGTATCTTTGCCAAGAAAACCACAAAGGGGGTCACAAAGAGTCAGACACTCCTGAAATAAATGAGCAACAAAAGAGTTCCCCATAATATCCATGCAGGCAAAGAGAGAATCTGAGGAAAGAGGAAGGGTAGAATGTGGAAATGAATCAATAGCCATAGATAGCATCTGGAAGTGGGAGTGGGGGGAAATCACTGTGAGTATTGCTACAGTCTTCTGGGGCCCGGGGTAAATTATCATTGCTTGCTTAGCCTAATTTTCCTCAGTTGAAAAGTAGGGACAGTAATGTCAGCATAACCTTCCTCACTGGGTGGTACAAAGCTCTCTGTAAACCTTATAGCACAATAGAAATGGGACTAATTTTGTTGATGTTGTTACTACCATACAATCGTCCTCTTATGAAACAGAAGTAATTGTCTTTTTCCACCCTGAAAAAGATGTAGCCCATGGCAGGCCTGAATGGCCAAGAGGTTGCCATGAATTAATTATGAAGAATGATGAGCTAGAAGAGGGCTTGAGAGCTTAGGGGGTAAAAAAAAAAAAGAAGATTAAGGTGGTTGGGACCTGGAGACATAAAGGAGACACCTGCTGGGAGATGAGTCGATAAAGAGAAACAAACTGTATTAGGTTGTAGCTATTGAGAAAGAGACACGGTGGAGTTGTTGAAGAGAATAGGCTAATTTTTTCTGGCTGGGACTCACACAACCCCCAGTGCTAATTTATTGGAGAAATAGTGAGCTTTGGTAATAGAAATGTAACTCCACAATTCAAGTGAAAACAACAAAAAACATTTGGCAGCAAGGAGACTGGCAGCAGGTTATTCCTGCACAAGGCCTGAAGAGTGGGGATGCCAATCTAGGCAGGGTGAGAACCTTCCACTTTTGGAGGAGGGGTCAGAGATGGCTGGTGGCTGAGGACATTATCCTCTCCTGGCTCTCAGCAATCTCCAATCTCCTTTACTGTCAAGGCATGGAATGGGCCAGTAACTGATTTCTTGGGATCTCAGACCCTTATCCCAAAAGTAAAGCTGTCCCCTCTGCATTAGAGGCCCCTGGGAAACAGTGGGGGAAGGCCCTGAATTAAGAGTCAGGACACTGAGTTGGAGTAACATTTCTGCCACTGCATGACCTTAGGGAAGTCACATGACCTCTACAGGCCTCAGTTTCCTCTTAGATAAAATGAAGTCAGTCAATCAACTAGAATTGTTAATCTGGGAGCTCGGAGATGGAATAGTGTGTGTAAGGAACAGCAAGGAGTCTAATGTCACTGAATTGGAGATAAAGAGGAAGGGGAAGGTGGTGGAAGGGAAGAGAAGGTATAAGAAGCCTGGAGAGGTAGGAAGGGGGTGGGTTTTGAAAAGGTTGCCAAAGTCAAACAAAAGATTTTATACAGGATGTCCCAAAAGTCTTTGTTCAATAGGCTAAAACTACACAAAGAATGCTTTTAGAACAACGTATATTTGATCCTGAGATGATCAGGAGCAGCTGGACTTTATTAAATAGGGGTATGATATGATCAGAATTGCACTTTAGGAAGATCATTTTGGTAGCTATTGGAAGATAGCTAGGAGTGGGAAGTGACTTTTAAAAAATAATTATACTTTAACGTTCATTTTTAAAAAAATTTTGAGTTCCTCATTCTTTCCCCCCTCCTGATCTCCCACCCATGGAGAAGGCAAACAATATGATATTAATTATACACACAAATCCATGTCGGAAAAAAAAAAGGCTAGACAAAGTAAGCAACAAAAGCGTGATTGAATCTGCACTTGGAGTTCACTGGTTCTCTCCTGAAGGTATAGAACTCATCTTCAGGGGTCCTCTGGAGTCTTGCAGAGCAATGATCACTGAAACCATAGGAACCGATGAGATCACCAAGGGAAATGGGATAGATTACGAAGAGAAAAGGACCCCGAACAGATCTTTAGGAGATCCCTACTGTGAGCAGGCATAATACGACTGAAGGTCCAGCAAAGGAGATAGAGGAGATGTCAGACAGGCAGGAAAAGAACCAAGAGGGAGCAGTGAAATGAAAATCTAGAGAGAAGACTGTATCAAGGAAAAGAGGAGGATCAATACTGTCAAAAGCTGAAAAGAGGTCAAGACAGATGAGGGTTAAGAAAATATTATGGGACAGCTAGGTGGTGCAGTGGATAGAGTACCAACCCTGGAGTCAGGAGGACCTCAGTTCAAATCCAGCCTCAGATACTTGACACTTACTAGCTGTGTGACCTTGATCAAGTCACTTAACCCCAATTGCCCTGCCTTACCCCTCAAAAAAAAAAAAAAGAAAGAAAATATCGTTACATTTGGCAAACAAGAAGTAATTAGTAACTTTGGAGAGAACAATTCCAGTCGAATGATAAGTTCAAGTCAGCCTGCAAAGAGTTAAGAGAATGAGGAGAAAGGAAGTGGAGACATCTATTGTGGATGGTCTTCTGAAGCTTAGTCACAAAAGAGGGGAGTGACAGCAAGATAACTAGCAGAAATGGACAGATTGAGTGAAGATTTTTTGAAGATGGAGAAGACAGGGAGAAGAAATGATAGATGGGGCAATCTGCTGGAGAAGATGGGCTGGCATGGGACTGGTTGTCCACACAGAGGGTTCTGCTTAGGCAAGGAGAAAGACTGCTTTGTCATTCAAAACAAGGGTGAAGGAGGAGATAACCACATGTGAGTGATATGAGATGAAGAGGAGAAGAGAAAAGAGGGCTCTCTGTGAATGACCTCAGTTTTTTTCAGTGAAAACCAAGGCAAGGTTCTCAATCGGAAAGGATGCTGCGGATGTTTGAGAAGGGTTGAAAAGGTTTGGAAAAGCTGCTGTGGTTGAGTAGCATGATGGGAGTAGTGAGGAGGGTAGTCAATTAGGGAATTATAAAAGGATTTGCTTTGCCACAGTGAGAGTCTAATTGAGTTTATGCAACATTAACTTGTTGTGGACCCAGTCAGTCGGTAGAGTCTCTTAATTTTCTCCAGCTTCCATCAGCAGCTGTGAAATAGGAGTGAAGGCAGCAGATGGTGGGTAACCCAACATTGAGGTTTGGAAGGAGATCTTTGACAGGATAAAGGACCAAGGGACTCAAAAGAAGAAGACGGCATTAGAGTTAAAATGGTTCACCAGAGTATTAAGGTGGGGAGAAGAGAGTGTGACTAATGTAGGGATGATAGCCTGGGAAAGAGCTGAGGAGTGGAAAGTTTGAAGGTTGCAGTGAGGAAGAAGAAGAGGATTTTGAGTGGTAAACCAGAGGGAGAGATGGAATGACAACAGATTGTGAAAAGATAAACGAATATCAGAGTCTGAGGATACGGAATACTTGTAGGCAGGGATGTTGTGAGGCTCAAACAAGATGATGAATGTAAAACATTTTTCAAACCTTAAAGTGCAATATAAATACCAGTTATAATTATTGTTATTACTCTATAGTTACCAGGTCTCCAGTCTGGTGATGACTTTATTCCCTGAGCCTTCTACTGAACTCCTGCAACATTTATAGAGCATTATAGGGGTATGATAGTGCATGTTTAACAACCAGATCCTTAAGAGTGGGGAAAAATGTATGTACGTACACTATTAACTTTAGTCTGCCTTATTGACATTTTCTCCATCACATTCCTAAGTCTAGATAACCACAAAATAATAAATCAGGCTCTGATTTATAAAGATAGCTGATTTCTGAGATGTAAATACTCACACTGAAAAGTTAACAACCATTCTCATAAGTGGTGAGAGCTCACTCCAGAAGACGCTTACTTGTGAGTAATGGCAAGATCAAGGGTAGGACCATTTCTGTGTATGGTTGTGGTGGGGTGGAGGAATAGATCATGGGAAATGAGGAAGCTGAGGATTTGGGAAGCTGGAATAGATATTCTCCAAAGTCTCTCTGAACTCTCAGAATCTTGGAGGTCATGAGACCTCAGGTAAGTCATTTCTCCCCTCAGGGTTTATGAAGATGGGTTAGAAAATGTTTCAGTACATATTTATTAAGCACTACTATGTTGTAGGTACTGTGCTAGGTGCTGGAGATACAAAGACCAAAAAAAGAAAGTGTGCTTGCCCTCAGGGAGCTTACATTCTATGGGGAGAAAGACTAAAAGAGCTAAAATTTCTTCTAGCCAGCTCTGAACCTATGATCCTTTGAGGGGGCTGGACAAGATGACCTCCAAAGTCTCTTTCAGCTCACACATTAGGTAATCCTGAGACCAAAAAATACATTTATGAATTTGTAGAAATATATACATAAACCAATCACAAAAGAAGTGCTTAAAGCATAAAAACTCTCAGGAAGCGATGTTGTTGTTCAGTCACTTTCAGTCCTGTCTGACTTTTCTTGGCCCCGTTTGGGGTTTTCTTAGTAGAGATACTACAGCGGTTTGCCATTTCCTTCTCCAGCTCATTTTACACATGAGGAAACCAAGGTAAATAGGTTTAAGTTATTTGCCCAGGGTGACACAGCTTAGAAGTGTCTAAGGATGGATTTTGATTCCGGTCCTCCTGACTCCAGGCCTGGTGCTCTATCCACTGTGTCACCCAGCAATCCTTAATGGAGTCACAAAGGGAAGCAGCAATGACAAATACTTATATATATTTCATTTTCATTTGGTATTTCATGTTCCCCTTGGATCTTTGTTCTAAGCAACTCATCCCAGGTACTCATATTCTGGCCAGCCCATCATTCATGATTCATTCTCATGTGAGTGGTCATCTTCTCCTACAAAAAATTCTGACTGTGTGGTGGTGAACTTCCTACCCAGTAAATGACACCAATTGAGAAATTAAAGAATTTCTAAACTTCAAAGGTATCCACCATTCTAAGAATGTCCAACTGTCATGTTACCCATGTTCAGGATAAGAAAGACAAAGCAGAAGAAGCTACTGGGACTTTGAGATCTAGGTTCAAGCCTACTCTGACAGCATACATACTCTTTGGCATGAATAAGAGAATGAAGGAGTCCTGATGTTCTCAAGAGAGAGACAGACAGAGAAACAGAGAAAGAGACAGAGAGACAGAGGGAGACAGGGAGAAAGAGAGAGAGGGAAGAGAGAGAGAGAGAGAGACAGACAGACAGACAGACAGACAGACAGAGAGGAGAGAGACAGAGAGAGAAGAGAGAGAGAACAAGCAGGAAAGGACAGAATCAATCCTTTAAAGTCTTCCTGACACAGTGGCCTGTCCTCTTTAAACAAACTTCAGTTCTTAATGGGGTAGAACACACAACAATCAGCTTATGGTTCTTCATCTCCTGCAACCAGGAACCCTCCCACCAGAAGGGGCCAAAGTAGATATTCATCTCCAGGAGATAAGGCCTAATCCAGCAGATCAGGGGGGCTGCCTAATTATCCTCATTAACTTACATTTGTAATTATGCTTGAAAAATATCCCTTGACCAGGATTTCAATTGCCCAATTATGTATTGGCTTTATGATAAGAACAGCACAGTTTCTATGCTACATCACTGATCACAAAATGCTTTTTTCACCATGGTGAATGTGAACAAAATGAAGCCGAGACTGATTCAGGGGGTTGCACACAGCCATTCAGCTAGTCGGTGTCAACGTGAGACCTCAGATCCAAGTCACCTGCTTCTCAGTTCTTCCCCTAAATCATGCCTATTTTATATGTATGTGTGGAATGAGTGGGATCTGAGCTCTCTGCTTTGGGAAAGATTTATCACTGCTGACTCCATCACTATAAGTCAACACTGAATAATGAAAAGGCTTGTGATTAAAGGCTAATTTAATATTGATCTTGTCCTAGGGTGGGGCCAGTGCACCATGCTGTTCTTCTGTCCTGACCTAGGTTCCTCAGGCAAAATGAGGAATTGTAATTGACCGGTGCTTTTTCCAGTCTCTGGACAGTGACCCTTTAATTTCTCTTCCATTTCTTGGCCTACTCCATCCATGATCTGTGTCTGACAGGTAGCCTGACCAGAGAGAGCAGTTATACTCTACATCAAGTCCTTCATACCACAGGCTGCCCTCAGGCACATTGGGTGAGCGTTTTTTTTTTTTGGAAATACTCCCCCTTCCCCCCATATCTCTGCAGGCCTATAAGTCTACCTCTACCTAAGCAATTCTCATCCTTTCTACCCCCTTCTGTATCTTATACGTGAAGCTGAAATGGGATATTTGGTATCTGGCCTTCCCACACAGTCAGTTTCAGAGGCTCACGCTTGTATATATCACATATATATAGTGTATGTATGTATGCGTATGTGTATGCACACCTACATCTAGGTGCTTGTGGGGTTATTGTTTATTCACGTCTGACTTTTTTGCGACTCCATTTAGGGTTTTCTTGGCAAAGCTGCTATAGTGGTTTGCCATTTTCTTCTCCAGTCCATTTTACAGTTGAGGAAACTGAGGCACAGACTTGCCCAGGGTCACATGGCTAGTGAGTGTCTGAGGCCAGATTGGATCGGAACTTAGGTCTTCTTGACACCAGACCTGGCTCTCTATCCACCATACTACCCAGCTGCTCAGAATTCCTCAGGCTGGAGCCTAATAAGCCAGAAACAACATTAAAAAGACTGAGTCTTCTCTTTAGTGGCGCATCTTCTCTCCATGTGCTAAACCTGACTAGGAGCTCCTGAGCAGAGCAGCATCGTCAGGCCCTGGGCCTGTGAACTTTACATAAATATCAACAATTTGGGGAGAAAGTACATTATAGTAAAACAAGCATAGATAGAATTTGGACAAGACACCTAACATCTCAGGACTTTAGCTTCCTCATCTGTAAAATGGGGTTAATGATATTCACGCTAGCTACCTAGCTGGTACTGATTCAAAGAAAGAGCTTTGTAAGCATTAAAGTGCTACTGAAACTCAAGTTATTATTATTGATTTGAGAGACAACAGGGAGTCAGGTAGGTCCTTGAACAGGCCAGTGATGTGACAATTGATTTTTATTTATCATCTCATAAGCGACCTGAATTTCTTTGTTTCTGCTCCAGGATTTAAGCAGACATATATTACTATTTCCATCATACCATATACTCTAGTAAAGAACATTATTGAAGAAATAATTAAAGGTCTCCCTGCTAAGGAAAGCTGTAAATTGCTGAATATCACACATACACCCTGGCCCTGTTCCCAGGATTAATGCCCCAGCCTATCTTAATCATTTTTTTAATTACCAAAACCAGATAGGACATATTATCAACAAATTGCTTGCCTTTAAAAAAGAAGAAAAGGAAAAAAAGAAAGAAAGGAAAAAAGAAAAAGCCCCAGCTCCTCTCTGAGTCACGCTATACAAGTATATAAACTGTGCCCCCAATCAATGCCCCTCAATCATTTTCTAGCTTCCAAATGGAATCCTTTTTATTTTGTTTTAATTTTTGACAAAGAGAAGTGTCTTCAAGGTGAATCCTTTCATTCCTTTTCCTATTCAGGTGTCAATTCTGTCAGCTGAAGGTTCCTTCCCTGAGCAATCCAGATTTTATAAAATGCAAAGACGACAATATTGACATCAGTCTTTTTGTAAGCAGTGTGAATGGTGCTGTGTAATTATCTCCCAGTAACTTCCATTAAGCTCTTCAATTCTTCCTCCGTTCTTAAATAAGCAACATTTTACATTAATGCTTGAATCCATTAACAGGATACTGAGTTCCTTGGATCAGGGCACTCTGTCTGAGGGGCAGCATGGCACAGTAGAGCACCTGATTTGGATTTGGAAGGGGAGCACCTGAATTTGTGTCTGTGCTCAGCTCCTTGGTAGCTGCATGACCTTGAATAATTAATTCACTGTCTTTCTCTGGGCCTTTGTTTCCTCATCTGTAAAATGAAGAGGTGGCCCTCTTGAAGAGTGTAGTCTCATGGCAGGGGTGGGGGAGGTAAGAAATGGATCAAAATAACTTCCATTGATTCAGTGCTGTCTCCTTTGTATAGAGTACTGTAATGGATGTTGGAGGAGACAAAAAGTTTAACTAGGACATGGAGAACCTGACCTCTGTTTCTCCATATGTAAAATGAGAAAGTGGACCTCATGAAGTATATAATCTCACGGTAAGGTATAATGTTAATGGGATTTAAAATCTTCTCTGACCATTAATAGCCCTGACATGGAACTCATTAAGGGAAGCTTGCTTAGGGGAGGCTTACTTGTAGGAAGGCTTTCATACCTTTTGCTAATTTCTAATTAGGCACTGAGTTACGGAGGGTTGTGATGCCTTCTGGCTCTGAAAAGTGTGTATATATATATATATATATATATATATATATATAATGCCTTCTGGCTCTGAAAAGTGTGTATATATATATATATATATATATATATATATATATACACACACACACATATATGTGTGTGTGTATGTGTGTGTGTGTGTGTATACATGTACAATGAGTTGATATTTTGCCTTGGGGGCTCCCTTATGAGAAGTATCTTGTGATTCCCCAGTCGAGATTCTGAGTGGCCTTATGTTCAGAGCTCCCAAACGCTCAGATGTAAAGGCTCTCTCCATCCAGGAATGTATGTAAAGTGTACAGTTGATTCAAACAGTCAGAGCCCTGTCTGTTGGTCTTTATTTCTCTGCTTGTATTTTCTCTGAAGTTCAGGGTGCTGACTTTTCCCTGGAACTAGTGACTGTAATTTTAAAAAGATTGTTGACCCCTTGATCAGCTGTTTTTCCTAGTAAAGCAGATCTAAGAACCTGTGCTAATGGCCATCCTGGGTATGCCAGTGTGGTTGCCGCTACATGTGGATAAGAAACATATCAAAATAACCTTCATTTATCCAACCCTTATTAGGTGCCTACTGAATACAGAGCCCTATGATGGATGTCAGAGGAAACACAAAGTTTAAGTAGGACACAGTCTTTGCCCTCCCTGAGCTCATTTTGGGGGAGGTGATAAGAAGGGATGAGACTCTGATAATACACGTTACTAAACGATAAATTCATTAGAGTGGGGCAAATATAGTGAAGCAATAGAAGGAAAGATATTATTACTCACATGAATAATCAGGGCCTCCTGTGAGAGGAGACATTTATTTGAGTCAGGCAATTAGAAGAAATAGGTTGTATTGAATAAACTTGTGGTATGCTTAAAAGAGCACTGAAAATGGTATCAGGAAACTCACATTTGAATCCCGGCTCTCTTACTTACTACCTATTGTGAGCTTGGGCAAGTCACTTTGCTTTTCTGACCCTCAGTTTCCCCATCTGTAAAATCAGGATGTTAAACTAATTGTATTCTAAAGTACCTCCCAGCTTTAAAGCTTCTGATCCAGGATCAGTACACCTATCTCATAGCTCCTTACATGGTGCAAGAGGACAAGAAGACATGAGCCAGCACCATGGTGGCTGGAAGAGTGAGGAGACAGTCAGAAAGAGGATGTCAGACTCCTGGGATACAGGCTTACCAGAGAAAATGGGAAAGGTCTCAGAAGATATGGCCATGGATACTACTCTCACTGACCCCTCCACATCCCAGAGACATTGTTGTCCAGCCCTTTAGTGAATTCTGTGCCTAAAACCTTGGGAAATTTTCCAAAGGGTATACACAAGGCAAAAGTACATAAACATAAATACACAAGAAAATTTGCTCAGGAAATGCAGGCTCTCGCCCTTCTTTCCTGAGGAGTTTTCACCAAACTGTATCTTTCCCCCTCCTTTCAATGCAGCCAGATCTGTTCTGCAGGATTATGGCCCACACTCAATACCAGCCACTGTCCTGGGCCTTCATGGGACTTGCACACCACGTCCAGGCAGTCTCACGGTGGGGCACAGTGGTGTCCTTTTCAGGGTGACTGTTAACAGCTGTTGCCTTCTTGCCCCCCAGACCTTCTGTCCAACCTTTCTGGTTGTGGTAACAGAGAGAGCAGGGAGAAGGGTGGAGAGGTAATGGATGACTAATTTAAGTAGCAAGACCAGAAATTACAGCCCAGGTTGATACTCCTCAACAGTGACTTTGACCAAATGAAGTCTTAGGTCGGGCCCGCCACATAAAGCCAGGAAGAAAATGAGTAATTGCGTCAAAATTTCATACGTGTTATTTCTGGTCTCTATTTCTTTGTAAGGCTGTCTGATCCATCCAAAGGCCTAAATGATGATAAGGGCAAAAATTCTTCTCTCCCCTGTCACAGTACCTCACATTCCTCCACTAGCAATTGCTTCTCTTGATTCTTTGGCCAATATGGAACTCTCCCCCACCCCCCCCCCCCCACCTCTTTTGTTGTTGTTCAGTCATTTCAGTCGTGTCTGACTGTGTCTGACTCTTTGTGACCCCATTTGGGGTTTTCTTAGCAAAGGAACTGGAATGGTTTACAATTTCCTTCTCTAGCTCATTTTACAGATGAGGAAACTGAGGCAAACAGGGTGAAGTGACTTGCCCAGGGTCACACAGCCAGTGAGTGTCTGAAACTTGAACTCAGGTTTGAACTCAGGAAGATGAGTCTTCCTACCTCCAGGTCTGGCATTCTATCCATTGAACCATTTAGCTGTGCTTCCCGTCCTTAGGACACCCAAATAGTGCTTAGAGTTTCTGTCAGCCCTTTGGCTCTTCAGAGATCTACAGGCACACAGACTATGTTAGCCCTGGAAGAGATCACAAAAAACCCATATAATCCACTCATTTTATAGTGTGGGGAATGGAGGGCCAGAGATGAAAAGTGACTTCTTTAAGGTTCCACAATAAGTCACTAGCAAAGCCAAAGCTAAGATCCAGGCTTCCTAGCTTCTAGGTTCACCTGCCTCAGTCTATGTCCTCAGAAGGACTCATTTGAATTGTTTCCTGATTCCTTCCTTCCTGTACTGGGAGTTTCCAGGTCCTGCAGACACCGGCACCTTCCTCTGCCCCAGCCCAAGGCCCCTACCTCAGGGGTGGAGACTTTAAAGCGTTCTTAGTAAGTCAGAAGGGAGAATCGCCATAAGAAAATAGTAATAGTCAGTTGTTGGAACTGCTGCCTCTTGGAGTCATTTGCATTGATAAGTGAATTTGGGTAATTACTTTGTGGAAATAACACAATTTACGAAATAGGAGGTCAAAATGGCCAGCGTCCCCCAGGATCCCATTTTTTGCTGAGGTCAACACATTAAGCCTCTGAAGCAGCCCAGATAATGACTCCATAACCCAATCATTCAGTTAATATAATTACTTATTTATTTGCCTTCAATTGGAGCCCCACAGCGTTCCCTAATGTTAGACCCTTCCTTAAAATGCCATAACTTCTTTCTCTCCCAGCCACCACCATAAGTCAACAGACTTAAGAGCTTAAGTGGATCCTTATGGTAGTTTAAAACCCCAGGCACCTTGGCCTTTCTTGGGGTGCTATTCATATACTTTCTTCCCAGATTCTTAACAACCACAATCCAGTGCATCCTGCCTCACCCTAGCCTTTCTCAACTCCTATGCTTTCAACACCCAAAAGGAGATTTACCACTTTGATCATGTTATTCTTTTGTTGTCAAATCTTCTGTGGCTTGCTGAGGCTTACAGAATAAAGCCCAGACTCAGTCTATCATTCAAGATCCACAATAATCTGGTTCTCATCTACCTTTTCAGCTTTCCTTCCCAATGTTCTCTGTAACATATCCTGCACTGTAGCCAAACTGGTCAATTCACCATCTCTTAAATATGCCCTGGACAGTGGTGTTACCTGCCCTTTGGAGCATAATATTCAAGCATATAATTTAGAACTATATTTAGAGCTTAGAAATCAGTAACCCCTTCAGTTTACAGGTAGAGAAAATGAAATCCTAAGAAATCAACTTCCTGATGGGCACTAAAGTGGTAAGAATCAAGACCAAGATGCAAACCCAGGTCTTCTGACTACTACAATGCTTTTTTCTTATTCTGCAGACGTATCACTGAAATTGCCACCTGGATTGTCAGCCATGCCCCAGAGAACCAAATTCTTTTTCTCCTGAACCACCCACCATCGCTTTAATTACCCACTTCGTGCCCAGCTTCCCAACAGCCAATTTGCCTCATCCTCAGAAGCCTTGCTACATGGCTTTCCTGATACCCCCACATATCCCATCACCACTACTTCCCACTCCCCAGGTTCTTGAACCATCATCAAATCAATTCTGTCATTGCTAATGGAAAGGATTTATCAAGCTAGTCCCCTATGGTTCCACTCACCACCCATATAATTTTTCAAACCAAAATATTCCTCCTCAGTTGGCCAGCCCCTCCCCTACTTGTGTTGTCTCCCTCATAAAAATATAAGGAGCTCAAGGGTAGGAACTGTGTGTTTTCAAGGGTAGGGACTGTGTGTGCTGTTGTATTTAGTGCTTACTAAATTCTTCTTCAGTCATTCTTTCTTCTAGTTGCTATTCATTCCTCTTTACTCACATTATTCCCAGCCCTAACCCCCAATTCTGCCTTTCAAAATTACACTCATTTGTCAAGACCAAAATTAAATGCCAATTCCTACATGAAGTTTTCCCAGCACTGGTTTTGTATCTTGTGTCCTTATGTCATATTTTGTAATAATATCGTAGCAGGTGTATGGGATGAACCATCACACGCAGCAAAGGTTACAATAGTATTTGTGTGTGTGTGTGTGTGTGTGTGTGAGTGAGTGTGTGTGTGTGTGTGTGTGAGAGAGAGAGAGAGAGAGAGAGAGAGAGACGTCTCCCTCCTAACTTATGAGGTATTTTCATAGCACCATAGATCTTGAGTTAAAAGAAACCCTCAAGGCCATCTAGTTCAATCTCTTTGTTTTATTAGGGGAAAAACTTTGATTTAGAGAGGTTGAGTGATTTCCAAAGGTCACATTCAGAGGCTGGATTTGAATCCAGGTTCTCTGGGTCATAGTCAGTGCTCTTGCCACTGTTTCATGCTTTTTGTCCTTCCTCATGCCTCACACACAATAGGTATTTAACAATTGTTGTTTGAATTTTATTGAGAGCATTAAGCCCAGAGTCTCAAAGAAGAGTTGGATGTGTTAGGAGCTAAGGAAGAATAACTTGCCTTAACGGAAGAGCCAGGCATTGAGTTATACCCAACCACAATGCCATTTATCTATCATAATAAAGTAGACTTGTTTTCATAGGGAGAAATGAGTTCTTTGAACTCCAGAAAGCAGAAGAAACACTGATCTTTATAGTGCCCTTAAAGTGCAGCTATGTCGAATATCACTTAGGGAAAGACATTTCAGATAGAAGACTGAGAGTCGTTAGAGCCAAATTCCCTGGGAGAATTTTAACTGGAAAAGACAGACATGGAAATGGAAGATCTCTGTGCTTTAGGATGTTGTTTTGCAGGT
This sequence comes from Pseudochirops corinnae, assembly GCA_028646515.1. Classification (NCBI taxonomy): domain Eukaryota; kingdom Metazoa; phylum Chordata; class Mammalia; order Diprotodontia; family Pseudocheiridae; genus Pseudochirops; species Pseudochirops corinnae. The sequence goes on along the minus strand of CM053585.1, from coordinate 313,203,382 downwards.
CAGCTAAAGGGCCTCTCCCTCCTTCAGTCTATGTTTTCCCAGAGACAGGAGGGACAAAGTTAGACTCTCTTGCTGATTAGTCAGCAAGGCCAAAGTTTAGAATGCTTTGCTTCAATTATCATTCCTTTCTCTTCCATAAACTCCTTTCCATCTGTCCACAAACATGTTCAAGCCTCCCCAGACAACCCTCCCCCCAAGTAAACCCAGACTCTTCTGCCCCCATCCAGGGCAAGCCCATCCTGCTCCTCCCTTTCATGACCAAGCTTCTGAAAACATCTATATAGTCCCATTTCCTCACCAACTGCTCTCTCCCCCATCTTCCATTATTGGGCTTCCTCCTCCACCATTCTATGAAAATTTCTTTCTTGGAGTTCATCAATATCCTTCTAATCACTTTATCCAAAATGACCCTTCTTCAGCCCTCATCCTTGTGTTCTTTCTTTCAAATTCTCCCTTTGCAGCAGAGGCTTCTCTATCACTTAACTCTCAAACCATGCCTTCTCTGACCCTCACACTATCTTCTCAGTCCCTTCCCAGTCTTTAAGGGGTTTATAAAATCATTCATTTTATTCATGAGGAAAATGATGCTTAGAAAGACCAAGTGACTTGCTGGGAGGTCACAAAGTTAATAAATATCACAGCTAGAATTTGAACTTAGCTCCTTAAACTCTATAGAGCTACTATTCTTTCCACTGTATCATTTGTTCCCCCAAGATCTAGGCTTGGCACATCCTCCTCCTCCATCTCTACACTGTCTCCTTTAGTAATTTCATTCATGTCCCAGCTTTAACCACAACTTCTACAAAAGTGATCCCCAAGAGAATACCTCTATCACTGACCTCTCTTCTGAGCTCCAGACTTGCATATTTAACTACCTACAAGATTTCTTTACCAAGACCTTAGCCTCATCATGGCAACTGGATGGTACAATGAATAGAGCACTGAGTCTGCAGTCAGGAAGACCAGAGTTCAAATCCAACCTGAGACACTTCCTAGCTGTGTGACCCTAGGCAAGTCACTTAACCCTGTTTCTATCAGTTTCCTCATCTGTAAAATGAGATGGAGAAGGAAATGGCAAACCATTCCAATATCTTTGCCAAGAAAATTCCAAGTGGGATTATGAAGAGTCAGATATGACTGAAAATGACTGATCATTTTATGATCAGTTAAATGATCAATTAAATGATCAATTTATGATCAATTAAATGATCATTTAATTCCCATCAAAACTAATACTACTTCTAACTTCACTCCTTTTATCTATTAGCACTAGCAATATATAGGTATATTGCTATACCTAGTCTCCCATATTTGTAAATTGGGGGTTACCTTTGACTCTCCCTCCCCCTCACCAGTCATTTAGCAGATCTGGTCAATTCCATCTCCACAAAGTCTCTCTTCCCTTCTCTCTAGATACAATGCCACCTAAGAAGTAGTCCAATATCCTTTCTCTTCCCTTTCCAATTCGTCATTCAGATTGTGGTCAGAATCATCTTTCTTATGCAAAGATCTGGCCATGCCACTCCTTTGCTCATTAATCTTCAATGGCTCCTTTTTGCCGACAAACTAAAGTTCAAAATCCTCTGCCTGAAATCAAGGCCTTCCACAGTCTGGCACCATGCTGTCTTTCTAGTCTCATCTCATACTGTTTCTCTATTTGCTATATAAACAAACTGGACAATTCATCACACTGATTTTGTACTAAATTCTCAGTCCTCCATTCTTATGTTCTCACTGCTCCCCACACCCAGAATATCTTCTAACCTAGAGTATGACTGAGTGGAGAGAATGTAGAATTTAGAGTCAGGAAGACTTGGACTGATGTGACCATGGTCCATTCAGCTGATTTCTCTGAGCCTTAGTATTGTCATCTGTAAAATGAGGCAATGATACCTTTGGTACATGCTGTAAAGCAGTGGTTCTCACCCTGTGGGTCATGACTCCTTTGGGGGTTGAACGACCCTTTCACAGAGGTCACAGACCCCTTTACAGGAAAACACATATTTCCGATGATCTTAGGAACATCTATCCATCTCCAGGCAGCTCCTCCCACATGTGGATACACCCACATACAGGTATTAAAGGGATGCAGCATTAGGAAGGTTGAGAACCACTGCTCTAAAGGGTTACTGTGAGGCTCAAATGAGAAATGTATATGAAGTGCTTCACAAACTTTAAAACTACATACACATAAGCCAATGCTACCCTTCTTCCCCTATTGAATAGCAATCCATCTTTTAAAACTCAACACAAATGCTACCTCCTCTTTGAAGTCTTCCTTAAATCATTTCAAATAACCTCTAAAGTACTTCTCATGTATATTATCTGTTAGTGACTTACTTCCTCTAGATAATAACTGACCCATTTTAACAAAACTTTGTACCTTCCCCAGCAGCTAGCCATGTCATCTGTGCAGAGTAAACATTTCATGAGCATTTGTTGTATTTCTATAATAGGACACATGTGAATATATGAATATACATGCATAGAGCACAGTTGGTGGTCAAGAAAGAAACCAGAAAGAGTGTTGGGCTCAACAAATTCAGAAAGCATTTATTAGGCTTCTGCTGTATACTGAGTACTGTATGGGCCCTGGATTTGATGTCTTCAGATAAGATATTGTCTCTTTCCTCTTGGAACTCATGGAAGAACTCGGGCATGGGGAGAGTGTGAGGATTATGTCATAGCTAGAGCTCTGTAGGGACTGGGATTGCCAATAAAGAGATGGGATGATCAGAAATCAGACACACCATTAGATCTTAGACAGGAGCTAAGACATCTTTCCTGCAGAAAGGCTTTGGGGTGATAAGACTTGGCTTTGCATCTTAATTTTACTGCTTATTTCCTGGGTGACCTTGTGCAGATTGGTCCAGAGGATCCCTATGGTTCATTCTATCTAAATGATGTCATGATCAGTGGTATCAAACTCAAATAGAAACAGAGGCCACAAAACCATACAGAAGGAGCTTGTACTTAGAAAACCACATGTTAATATTATCTATGTTCTATTGTATTTTTTTTTTTCAAACACTTCCCAATTAAATTTCAGTCTAGCTTGTGCTTCATTCAGGAGACCTGCAGGGCACATATTTGACACCTCTATTCCATGATCTAGGAAGAAGTCTGGCCAAGCAAAGGCTAAAGTTACTGGCAGAGGGTAGCAGAGGGAAAGAGTATAAGATCCAGCACGATCTAGCAGAAGGCAGTGGGTGAGAGTACAGATAGTCACCATCAAGGAGTCCCAGCAACAGAAGGAAGGAATGTGGCAAGAATGACTCCAGTCCTACATGGAAATGGGGGTGGGGGAGGTAAGAAGGAGAAGTCATTCCCAGGAATGACTACAGGAATCTAGTTATGGAGGAATCAGAGAACTAGGCAGGGAGTCAACAAAGGAACTCAGCTATGGATATGATGCGTGTATATGGAGGCGGTAAGGAGAGGGGGGAAAGGATTCAATTAAAAAACATTTGTTAAGCACCTATTATACACCAGACACTGGGCTAGGTGCTGGGAATAGAAAGACAAAAACTAAACAAACGATGCCTGACCTCAAGAAGCATACATTCTACTAGAGGAGAAAGAGCATGTATATAGAAAATTGTAAATTATCTGTATATGGGAGGGTGGGGTTGAAACTATGCCCACACTAATTTAGCCTTGATTCCTTAACTAGATGAGGCTATGTTTTCACTGATCAACAAATCACTCCTAGGCCTTAGACTAAGTGGCAAAAGATCTTTAAACTGGAATGATATTTATAAAAACTGGAATTCACTTACACAAGAATCTTGCTTGGATAAATCAGGAAACTTGGCCATACCCCAGAGATCATCCAAAAATTATCAACTGTCAAAAAATATGAATAAGCACTTTTTGGATGAAGAGGTCAAAACTATCTACAGTCATATGAAAAATGCTCTAAATCATTATTGGAGAAATGCAAATTAAAACAGCTTTGAGATACCTATCTCATACCTATCAGATTTGCTAAAATGATGGAAGGGAGAAACAACAAATGTTGGAAGGGATATGGAAAAATTGGTATACCAATACACTGTTGGTGGAACTTTGAAGTGATCTAACCATTTTGGAGAGCAATACGGAATTATGCCCAAATGAGTTATAAAACTGCATGTGCCCTTTTGACGTGGAGATCAAGGAGTTCAGGGAGTCCAGGAACCCCAATAACCAGAGTCCCTGGAAAGCAGTCTGGAATGAATTCACAGACTCAAGCATTCTCTAAGTCAAGGTGGCAAAGATTTATTGTTACACTATGCAGTGGGTAAGAGTTCTTAGGGAATCTGCAACCTTAGAGGGGGTATATTATAGTTTATGTACGATAACTATAGTAAAACCTGTGCCAAATATGCTAACTAGGTGAGTCAGGGAGGGATTAGGGAGGAGTTAAAGAGTGGTCAGTTCTTAAAGGAACGTGCACTTTTAATATCTACTGCACAGGTGTATTGCCCAGAATTCACCAGGAAATACCACAAGGGGAGGCTGCATGGAGGTGTGGTCTTAAGCTTGAAAAGTCACTAAGTCAGCTAGCAGTCAGAGTTCACCAAGCTGCTACCCATCAATGTCATGTCTGACAAGATGGATGTTAGAAGTATATGTATATCCATGCTAACAAGGAATTTGGGGTGTATATAATGAGCTAGGATACATATGATAGGTATAACCCAGTACACAGCTGAGTCAAACTAATAAATTCTATAGGTGCAGCTGGCTACTGTATCAGGAAGAGAGATAAGTATTTTGCTAGGGAAATTTGCCCTTGAGCTAGAGAGAAAGTGCCTGAAACAGTATTTTGAGGCTAGGGAGAAATGTGATTTTGGAACTGGATGTGATTTTACAAACTGTGGGTCAAGCACAGGTATCCAAGCACCCCATCACTTTGACCCCATAATGCCACTATTAGATGTATTTCTCAAGGTGAACAGGGAAAAAGGAAAAGAATCCAGGTGTTCTAAAATGTTTATAGCAGCTCTTTGTGGTGGCAAAGTACTGGGAATTGAGAGGATGCCAATCAATCAGGGAATGGCTGAACAAGTTGCAGTATATGATTGTGATGGAATACCACTATGTTGTGAGAAATGACGAGCTAGTTGATTTTAGAAAAACATGGAAAAACTTGCATAAAATAATGAAGAGTGAAATGAGCAGAACCAAGAAAACATTGGATACAGTAACAGCAATATTGTTCAAATAATAACTGTGAACAACTAAGCTATTCTGAGTATTATAAATATTCAAATCAACCATAAAGGACCTGTGAAGGAAGATGCTCTCCACCTCCAGAGAAAGCACTAACAAACAGAAATATGCATAGTATGGTTTTACATATTTATAAATCTGTGTCAAATGGTAGCCTTCTCCAGGGTGGGGTGGTGAGGGAAGGAGGGAGACAGTTTGCAACTTTAAATGTAACAAAAAAATAAATAAATAAAATTTAATTTAACTTAAAAAATAAAAATAATCAAATGAGTTGAGAAGAGCTTGATTTCCAGAAAATGGAGCAAGGGAGGCTTTTTAGCACATCCTTAAGGAGGAACCACCTGAGGAAGGAGATTCATTGGCCTTGGCTGGGTCTCCTTCCTCACCTCTCCTCCCTTTCTCTGGAGGAGGACCTTGTGAGATTGCCTCAGGGTCCAGAAGATTTTGTACTTCCCATCTTCCCATTTGTTTCCTAGCTGGCACCCTGTATCAGCTGCTCATAGTACATGCATCAATACTAAAGAATATTCACAGATTCACTCTGCCTAAGGGGAACATCCTGAGCACCCCAAGATTGGGAGGAAAGGACTTCCAGTAAGCCAAGAGCTATGAGCTACTCTTTTCCTCACTTTTGCTATTAAACTTGTGCCCATTTTTCCCCTGGATTCTGAATATACTTGTGGAAGAGTATGTCATAGACTTTTTGGAGGCAATGTTAGATACCAACCATTCTTAAAGTACCACCTTAATAACATCACCTTAGAATATCTGTGCTAGGTAATGAGGTGGATAAAGCGTTGGACCTGGAGTCAGGAAAACCTGAGTTCAAATTCAGCCTCAGACACGTATTAGATGAATGATACCTTAGCAAGTCACTTAACCTCTGTTTGCCTCCCTTTACTTAACTGCAAAAGGGAGATCATAATAGAACCTACCTTGCTGGGTTGTTGTGAGGATTAAATGAGATAACATTTGTAAAAGCACTTATTACAGTGCCTGACTCAAAACAGCTACTATATAAATGCTACTAACCCACATGCCATTCTTGGTTTTTAAAGAATTTAGCCTTAAATTATACTTTCCTTTTTTTTCCTATTTTTAATTGTTAATTAACTTTTGTTTATTTTTAGTTTATATCATTCATTTCCACAAGATTTTGATTTACAAATTTTCTCCCCATCTTTCCCCTACCCACCACCCCAAAACAGCAATTCCACTATATATTCCCTTCTCCAATCTTCTCTCTCCTATATCCTCACCCATCACCTCTCTGACTTTCCGGTAGGACAAGATGGATCTCCATACCCCAGTGCTTGTATATCTTAATTCTCAGTTGCATGTAATTAATAATAATGATAATAATAATAATAATTGTATATATATATATATATATACACACATATAAACATTTGATTATAGAACTTTAAATAAACACAAACATTTGATTATAGAACTTTAAATTCTAGATTCTTTCCCTTCTTCCCTCATCACTCACCCCCACTGGAAAGACAAGCAATTCAATACATACTGTACATGTGTAGTTATACAGAACATCTCCACAATGGACAAATTGTGAAAGATTGACTATATTTCCCTCCTTCCTATCCCTCCCCCCCCTTGTTCCATTCTCTACTTTGTCCCTGTCCCTTTACAGAAGTGTGTGCTTCTAACAACCCTCCCCCCCACCCTGCCCTCCCCTCCATCATCCACCC
>CM053585.1:313171958-313195953 GCA_028646515.1 Pseudochirops corinnae | reverse complement strand
AGCTCCTCTATGGCTTGTAAACAGTTTATATTTTTCTTGGAAGCTTTTGGTGCAGGAGTTCTGACTGTGTTGTCTTCCTCCCGTTCCATGCTTTGATCCTTTTTGTCCCCAAAGAAGGAATCTAAAGTTGGATTGCTGAGCTTGGTTTGCTTCCTTTACCTGCTCATGTTGCCAGTCAATTAACTTGATTTTTGAGCCACAGTAGATCTCTGCTTCCCAGGGCAAGAGCTTTGTCCCAAATAACTGGGGTTTTTGCACCTGCCGGAGCTATTAGGAGGCCACTCTGCAGCCCCTACCAGCTTTAGCTCACTGGTCATACACCTCAGGACAACCACCCAAGACCATCATCTTGATCCAGGTAGGTTAAGGCAAGAGCAATTAGCCTCTGAATGGTAGCTTGGCCCCCCTGCAATCTGTAGACTACAACCTCTGAAGAAGCCACATGGAGGTGGCAGCACGGCTTCTGTTGCTTTCTTGCCCTGGAGGCAGTTGGCCAGACCTGCTTCTCTCTCCCTAATTTAGAGGAGTTCCACTGACCTTTCACTTCGTTCTTGGTTCTTATGGGTTGATAATTCTGGAAACTGCCACAGCTGCCAGTGATCTACTCTCTCGAATGCTCCAGCCACAGTTCATCCTGGCTGTGTTGAGTCCAAAACATGGTTTCTGGCCCGGCTGGTTTCAGCTCCCAGCACTCTGCTATGGGTCCATCCAATCCACCTGCTGGGCTGCCTTCCACGGAAGATGTGTTTTTCTGTAATTTTTGGGTTCTGGAGCTCTAACATTTATTTAGAGTCATATGTTATAGGTATTTGAGGTGGTTATTGGGGGAGCTGTGGAGTTCTCCTGCTTCTATGCCACCATCTTGACTCTGACAAATTATAATTTTCTTCTCCTCCCTGCCTGTGATGTCCTCTTGAACTCCCTGACTTACCAGTTCATCAACCTATGTAACTCCTTGACCTACACCTTCAATCTGTCCCACAAAGAAACTTTCATACCCTTAATCTCACCATCATCCTTGACTATTTGACCTCTATAATACAGAGTTCTGAAATTCTTCTCCAAGAAAGTGCACCAATGATTGGCTTTGTGTAGAAGGATCAAAGAGCAAATCATAGAAGCAGTAATTAATTTAAATAAAGAAAATGACACCAATAAGATACCATGCCAAAACTTTGGGAATGCAGCCAAAGAATAAGTAACCTTTATATCTCAAATCTCTCTAATTAACAAAGAACAAATGTCTAGAGCAATAATTGAGGAATTCAAGTAAGCCATTAAGAGAAACAACAAATTATTTTTTAAAAAACACAACTGTTACAGTCTAGGGGTGCTGGGAACCCCAAAATTCAAGGATTAAAGGTATGGGTTCTACCTTGAAATAATTAAACTCAATTCTTCTTTCAGTCAGAGATAGGGTTTATTAAAACATTGGTTGGAGTGGGTGAGATTCCTAATGAGTCTTCACTATTGGCCAGATTTTAAGAATCTGAGCCATTTGTGACACTAATAACAAGGGCACCAGATTCTTAAGGAATCTGAGCGAATTAATGAAGGCAAGATGGACACTTATATACAGAAAGACTGTAGGAAGATCTGGATGTGATCTAATAGCCTGAAGTGACTGAGAGGCAATCTAGAAGAGGTAGAAATAAAATTAAAGAGTGGCAAAATAGCTGGGGTGGGGTCAGGTGCAGACAATGAGGGCCACAATGAAAGAGCAATTAAAAGGATTACACTGGGATGGGCCAAGCACCTCAGTCAAACACCAGAGACTTGGTTTAGGGTAATGGTTCTCAACCTTCCTAACGCTTTAATACTCATATGTGGGCATATCTGCATGTGGGAGGACCTGTCTGGAGAGAGATAGAGAAGCAGTGTCTTGGTTCCTAAGACCATTCAGAAATATATGTTTTCCCATGGTCTAAGGCAACTCCTGTGACCCCTGTGAAAGGGGTGTTTGACCCCCCAAAGGGATCGTGACTCAAAAGTTGAGAAGTGCTGGTTTAGGGGCTTTGGGGTCCTTTTAGGAGTCCAGCAACAATCTCATCCCCCATCAATACTAAAAAAAAAATTGAAATTCTGAAAATCAAAGAAGTGATAAAATTTAAAATAGAAAATTAAAATAATAAAGAAAACTAGAGACTTTTTGAAAAAATTAATAAACAATTAGCTAATCTGACTTTTTTTAGAACAATGGAAAACAAAACTGTCAATATAAAAAAAATGAAAAAGGAGAACTCATAACAAATGAAAAGGAAAAAAAAGGAAATTATTAGAAATATTTTTGCCAAATTGTAAATCAAAATGATTGCTTAAATGAAATGGATGAATATTTACAAAGATTATCAGAACAAGGAAGAGAGAATTTATACAATCTCAGGGAAAGAAATTGAATAAGCCATAAATGGACTCTGAAAGGACAAAAACCCCAGGACCAGATCGATTTACAAATGAATTCTATCCAATTTTCAAAGAACACTACAAATTTACATAAACTGTCTACAAAAATAAGAGAAGATGGCAACCTACCAAACTCTTTCTTTGAGACAAATATGGTCTTCCTACAAAAACCAAAGAAAAAGAAGCCAGGAAATCAAACTGCAGATCAGAATCTCCTAATATTGGCTGTGGATAAATTTAGGGGGTTCATGAATTTGAATGGGAAAAAAATTACATTTTTTACTAGTACCTAACAAAAATTAAGCAATTCCTTCAATTCTGTACATAGGCCTTGATGAGAGATGGGCTCTGGGAGCCCCCTGGAGCTCTCCTTGAATCCTTGGGGTACAGGCTCTGGGAACCTCCTTGAGCTCTCCTTGGGTCTTCCCACATAGAGTATTTGCATGAGGCCATAAGCCTTTCATTGTGGCTCTGCCCAAACCTTTTTTTACTAGCTTAGCCCTCCATTCTCCAGCTAGCCCCCACCCTTGATCCTCCCAATACCCAAATCTGTCACACCCTTGATCTAGCCTAGCCCATCATTGTCTGTGGTCTCCAGGTAGGGTCCAGCAACTTCCTACCCTTAATCACTCATTAGCGGAGTCTGACCTCATTGACTCCTCCTGAAGACCCTCCCCAAACTCGTCCTCTAGACCACCCCTAGATTCCTCCCACAACCTTTCTGTATACAAGACCCCATCTTGCCTCCATGTGGTGTGAGAACACCATAGAATTTTGTAGCACAGACTTGCTGTGTCCAATACAAGTGAACTTTTAATAAGCTATACTTTTCTTTGGTTGAGAGAAGATTTGAGTCGAATTCAGTTGGCAGGACCCAGTGTGTTGGTATTTTGAGGTCTCAAGCACCCCTCCCCTCTCCTCAATATTTTTATGATAACCTCATCAGCCTCAAGCATTCTTCTGAGATGCTATCCATAGGCTTCATAGGACTGCCAATGAGTTCATAGTACAAAACAGTTTAAGAATTCCTGCTATAGATTGTTATCCCAGGAGGTGGTGGCAGTGACAGCAGCAGGGGCAGCTGCTTCTGGAGCTCCAGGCCCTCAGATGGTGGGAGTACCAAGTGGCTGATTAGAGTACAATTGTAGGAATCTCTTTGCTGGCACTAAGGCAGAATTCTCTTGCTTTGTCGTGCTTTGATCTGGGTTGCAGTTTTGGGTGATGGTCCTGGAGTGAGAAGGAGCACTGGTGTTGCAGAGCTTGCAGCAGCTATGGAGAGGGAGTACTCTTCACAGTTCTGAGGCAGGTGCCTAGGAGTGGCTCTGACAATAGCTGCATAAAGCCCTGGAAATTTGGGACAGAGAACTCTCTACTGTGGATGCAGAGTTCTACCTTGGCAAAGAGTTCAAAAGTCAAGTAATTGACAGGGGAAATGAGTAAACAAAGGAAGAGAAATCAGACTATAGAATCTTTCTTTGTTGACTAAGAAGATCAAAACATAGAACCAAAAGAAGACAACAAAGTTGGGGTGGCTAGGTGGTATAGTGAATAGAGTACTGACCCTGGAGTCAGGAGGACCTGAGTTCAAATCCAGCCTCAGGCACTTAATACTTACTAGCCATGTGACCTTGGGCAAGTCACTTAACCCCAATTGCCATGCTCTCCTCCTCCAAAAAAAAAAGCAAAAAAAAACAACTTAAAGAAAAAAAGACAACAAAGTCACAATTGCTGCTTCAAAAGCCTCCAAGAAAAATATGAATTGGTCACAGGCCATGGAGGAGCTCATAAATGATTTTTAAAATCAAGCAAGAGAAGCAGAGGAAAAATTGGGAAGAGAAAGTAGGATGATGCAAGAAAATCATAAAAACAAGTCAGCAGCTTGCTAAAGGAGACCCCAAAAAATACTGAAAGAAATAGCACCTTAAAAAATAGGCTAACTCAAATGGCAAAAGAGGTCCAAAAAACAAATGAAGAGAAGAACGTCTTGAAAAGTAGATTGTTTTCGCAAGTGAATGAATGAATGAGCATTTACAAACAATAAACCCTTACTATGTACCAAGCCCCCTACTGTGTTGAGTTAGGGATGCAAATACAAAACCAAAGACCACCCTGACCTCAAGGAGCTTACATTCTAATTACAGCTTAACTTCTAACTTTGTAGAATTGTGAACTGACTCATTCATTTTACAAAACAATTTAGAACTAGTCTCAAAAAATCTGCTGACAAAAGCTAAGGCCATCCAAGTTGATCATTGTACAATGTTGCTGTTACTGGGTACAATGTCCTCCTGGATTTGCTTACTTCACTCAGCATCAGTTCATGCAAGTCTTTCCAGATTAAAAAAAAACAACAACAACAAAAAACCTCTTGATTGAATCATTCTCTCAAATTACTGTCATATGTATTTCCTCATTTTCACAGTCAAACTCCTAAAAACTCCATTTCCTCTCCTCCTCACTTTTCAATCCCTTCTAATATAACTCCCAACCCTATCGCTTAACTAAAACTCCTCTCTCTGAGGTTATCAGTGATCTCATAGTTGCTCCATCCAGTGGCCTTTTCTTACTCCTCATTTTGTTTTAATCTTCTGAAGGTTTTGATACAATTGCCCACCTTTTCTTTCTGAATATTCTCTTCTCCCTTGCTTCATGAAACTGTTTTCTTCTGATTTTCCTTCTACCCACCTGTTATTCATTCTCATTTCTCAGACTGTCATCTATGTCTTACCCCCTAAACACAATAAGCACCTAAATGATCTTGCTATTTTCATTCTCTTTGCTTTCCAATTTATGTTTCCCACAATTGCCAAAATAAGTTTCCTTACACATAAATATGACTATTTTTCACTCACCTCTTAAGAAGCTTCAGTGCCATTGGTGGAGTTGTAAACTAATCCCACTTTATTGGAGAAAAATTTGAAACTATGCCCCATGGGTGATAAACCTATGCATACCCTTTGAGACAGTAATACCACTACTAGCTCTATACCCCCAAAGAGATCAAAGAAAAAGGAAAAAAGACCTGGAGTGTACAGAAATATGTATAGCAGCTCTTTTTGTGGTGGCAAAGAAGTGGAAACTGAGGAGGTGCCCATCAATTAGCAATGGCTAAACAAGCTGAGGCATATGATTGTGCTGTAAGAAATGACAACCAGGTGGTTTTAGAAAGACCTGGGAGAACTACATGAATTGATGCAGAGTGCAGTGAGAAGAACATGGAGATCATTGTACCACGCAATAGCAATATTGTAACAATGATCAACTGTGAAAGACTTAACTACCCTGATCAATGCAATAATCCAAGACAATTTTGAAGGACTTACGATGAAAAATGCTTTACATTTCCAGAGAGAGAACTGAGGAACTGAGAGCAAATTGAAGCATGCTTTTTTTCACTTTTCTTTACTGTTTCCTGCTTTTTTTGTTGTTGTTGCACCATGGTTAATGTGGAAATGTTTTGCATGATTTTTCACATGTATAATTGATATCATATTACTTGCCTTCTCAGTGGGTGAGGGAGAAACTGGAGGGAGGGAGACAATTTAGAACTCAAATTGTTTTAAAAAATGAATGTAAAAAATGAATAAATAATAATTTTTTAAAGAGAAGCATTAGTGACTCCTTATTACCTCTAGAATAAAATATAAACTCCTTGGCCTGATGTTTAAAACCTTCCTCAATCTGGCTTCACTTTAATTTTCCCCAATCACATTCTCCTTTCTAATTTATGGGACCCACTTGTTCCTTTTCATATGTGACAATCTATCCCCAGTCTCTGTAGCTAGGAACATGCACTCCCCACCTGTGCCTCTTGAAAGCTCTAGCATACTTCAAGGCTTAGCTTATGTATCATGCTCTACATGAGAGCTTTCCTGATTCCTCAGCTTTTTGTGTTACCACCCCAAAAAAAGTACTTTCAGGAATTACTTTATTTTTACTTATCTGTGTATGTCACTGAATCATGGATTCATAGAATCACAAATTTAGAGCTAGCAGGGACCTTAGAGATGATTAAGCCCAATTCCCTTGTTTTATATCTGGAAACTGGGCCCAAAGACTTTTAAATGACTTGTCTAGTCATACCACTTGTAAGTCTCTCAGGTGGGATTCAAACTCAGGTCTGCCTAGCTCCAGTGCTCTGTCCACTGTGCCTCCTCACTCTCTGTGATGTATCTACAGTATACTTGAGGCTATTTTTAGGGCAAGGACTATTCCATTTTAGTTTTTCTATGCTTAATGCCTCACACCATACCTTGCAATATAAGAGGTATATATAAATTTATTGAAATTATTTTATCTGGAAAAGGAAATGGCAATCTAGTTGCTATGGTTGAAGAATGGGGATAAGGTAAGACTAGACTGTTGTTGTTGAGTTGTTTTCAGTCATGTGCAACACTTTGTGACCCAATTTTGGGTTTTCTTGGCAAAGATACTGACGTAGTTTGCCATTTCCTTCTCCAGCTCTTTTTCAGATGAGGAAACTGAGACAAACAGGGTTAAGTGACTTGTCTAGGGCCACACAGCTGGTGAGTGTCTGTGGCCAGATTTGAACTCAGGAAGATGAGTCTTTCTGACTGTAGGACTGGCACTCTATCCACTGTGCCACCTAGGCATCCACTGTAAGATCAGGAACAAAAATGAATTAAGCTGTGTCTCTTCACTGTTGACTCAAAACTTCTTCTATTACCAAACATAAATGGCCTATTTGTCAAATTTGCAAAAGACTTAACAATTTTTTATGAGCAATCAGGGTTAAGTGACTTGCTCAGGGTCACACAGCTAGTAAATATTGAGACTGGAGTTAAACGCTGGTCCTCCTGAGCCCAGGGCCAGTGCTCTATCCATGGTACTACCTAGCTGCTCCAAAATACATGACTTTTAAAGGGATAACTAAACCATCAGGCAAAAGTCAAAATCCCCAAACATCTTGACAGGATTGGACTGGGTTGGATCTAGGAAAATCCCATGGTCATAGGATCATAGACTTAGGCCTGTGAGGGACCTTAGATACCATCTAGTACAACTCTTCCATTTTATAGATGAAGAAACTGAGGCTTAAAGAAGCTAAGCAATTAAACCATGGCCACTGGAATTTAATAGGAACAAATGTGAAGCTATAAATGTTTATTTGGAAGAAAATAGGGAGCCACTGAAATTTACTGAATTTGGGGGGAGGGAGGGCAGGCATGGTCAGACCTTTGCTTTAATTTCAATTTAACGGCTGAGTGCAAGATGGGCTGGAGTGGGGGGAGACTTGAGACAGAAAGTCCTTGTGATAATTCAGGAATTATGTCATGAAGCCCCATACTAGCATGGCAGAAGTGTCAGAGGAGAGAAGGGAGAATATACAAGACATGTTGTGAAGTTAGAGTCAAAGAATTTGGCAAGAAATTGGTAGGAGGTGAGAGAGAGTGAGGAGCTGAGGATGAAACCTAAGTTACAAGTCTTGGTACCTAGGAAGATGCTGATGCCCTCAACAATAATAAGCAGGAATAAGAGGAAGCAGGAAAGGTTTTAAAGCCAAGATAATGGGTTTAGTTTTGCATGTGTCAATTTAAGATGTCTATGGGATATATAGTTTAATATATCTATAGCTAGTGGGAGATGTGAAACTAGAGGTGAACAGAGAGAAGATTTGAGAATCATGGCCTAGAAATGATAACTGAAATCAGTGAAGCAGAAATCACCAAGTGAAATAAGGACAGGATGAGAAGAGGGGTCAGGACAGAGTCTGGGGTTACACCTCCAGCTAGCAGCTATGACCTGGGAAAAGATACAGGAAAAGAGACAGAGAAGGAGTGGTCAGACGGGTAGGAAGAGAACCAGGAGAGAGCAGTGTGACAAAAATCTAAGGAGAAGAGCATATGGAGAAGAGGGTGATTAGTCTAGTCAAAGGCTGCAAAGAGGTCAAGGAAGTTAAGGAATGAGAAAAAACTACTAATTAAAAGATCATTAACAACTTTGGAAAGAGGAGTTTCAGTAAAATAATCATATGGAAGCCAGATCACAGAGAAATAAGACGAGAATGAAAAGTACTAAATGTAGATAGACTTTCCAAGGAGTTTAGCCAACCCAAAAGAAGAAAAGGAGAGAGACAGAGAAACAAAGATAGAGAGAGAGGAGAGAGAGACAGAGAGAGGAGAGAGAGACAGAGAGAGACAGAGAAACAAAGACAGAGAGAGAGGAGAGAGAGACAGAGAAACAAAGACAGAGAGAGAGGAGAGACAGAGGGAGACAGAGATAGAGACAGAGAGACAGAGACAGAGAAACAAAGACAGAGAGACAGAGAGAGGAGAGACAGAGAGAGGGAGAGACAGAGACAGAGACAGACAGAGACAGAGACAGACAGAGAAACAAAGACAGAGAGACAGAGAGAGAATGGACAGATTGAGGGAGAGTTGTTTATTGATGGGGAAAGCATGGCCATGTTTATATCCAGTCAAAAAGGGAAACTGAAAATTAGTGAGAGTGGAGACAGGGGAGCAGGGAGTGGCAGATCTGCTGAAGATGAGATGGCACAGCATCTCTTGTCCATATCAAGAGGCTTGCCTTGGAAAGAAGGACTGCCTCACCATGTGATAAATGGCAAAATAGTGAGGGAAGGCAGCTGAGTGATGTAAGATGAGGAGGAGTGGGAAAGATGGAGCTCTTAGAGAAAGGCTTCATTTTATTTTCCCCAGTGAAATATGAGGCAAGGTTCTCAGCTGAGTGAGATAAGGGGGAGAAATGAGAATCTTGAGAAGGAATGAAAATGTCTAGAAAAGCCACTATAGTGAAAGGGATAACGAATTCATTAGGGAAGTCTAAGAGGATATCCTTGTCACAGCAAGGACCTATTTGAGACCATGTATGTTTCACACATAAATTTTTAGTGATCACTATCAGCATGGTTTAATGGCAAAGCTAAGTGGTACAATGGATAGAGTGCCAGGCCTGGAAACAGGAAGATCTGAGTTCAAATCCGACCTCAGACACTTAATAGTTGCATGACCCTGGGTAAGTCACTTAACCTCTCTTTGCCTCAGTTTTCTCATCTCTAAAATGAGAATGATAATAGCACCTACCTCTCAGGGCTGTTGCAAGGATCAAAAGAGATAATAACTGTAAATAAACCACTTACTACAGTGCCTAGCACATAGTAAGAATTATATAAGTGTTAGCTATTATCATTTTCTCGAGGTCTGCTTAGCAACACATGAATCATAGTAACAGCAGTGGGAATATTCCAAGGTTGAGGACTGTCAGGGAAGGATCAGGCATAGGACAGGGGAACAAAGAATTAAAGAAAAGAGAACAGCAGAGTTGAACTGGTTCACTAGGAGGGTCAAGACAGGGAAGAGAGGAGACTGTAGCCAGTGCAGGAGAATTGATGACCTGGGAGAAAATAGAAGGATGGAGGCACTGGGGATGGTGGTGAGGATTAAGAACAGGGTTAGGAGTTACAAAACATAGGGAAAGATGGAATGACAAAATATTCTAATCTGATAAAGGAATTTCAAAGTTCATGAACAGGGAAATGCAACATTCTGGGAGTAGAAAACAGCCCGAATGAAGAAAGGGGAGCACTAGGTCTTTTAAAGAGTAGAAGCCTTTAATGAATGCTGACCAGATCTTAGACTGGAATAGAACTGATGGGATAGAATAGAATAAAATCTATCCAAATAAAGAAGGAAGCATTTTCTTCCTGGGCTTCTGTTCTATCTGCAGCCATCTAACATGACTCTCTTCTCTACTGCCTAATCCTCCACTTTGATGTGCAGCCTCAGTCCGATTTCCATACTCCTTTCTACTCCTTGGGCCTCCAGAGCAGCCTGGACCACCTTATACTTTCTCTCTCTCATGATCAGGAGAAAATATCTCTTTAAAATATTGATTAGTTTTCCCAAGCCTTCTTGCACTTGTCACAGCATTAGTGATGAAGAGGCTTTTTTTGCATGCAGATTAGATTTTTCAGCAATTCATTAACCCTTTTCTTCTTCCCCATTTGGTGCAGGTCTCTTAGTAATGTGGAGACGGCGTGTGGAATAGAGAGCTGAGTGATTTATGCTGAGTCTGAACGAGCCCAGTAGCCTGTATATTAGAAGAGCAGTTAAGGATACTGTTGACATGACCCATTATTTCCATGCTGATTAGGGCCATAAAAAGGTTTCTAAGACTGGGGTTTTTCTGGAAATTGATAAACTGTAGACATTAGGAAACCTCCTGTTTATCTCCATTGCAAAGAGTTCATAGAAGGAGCTTATTGACTCCCAGAGCTAGAAGGGAGGCTAGTGATCCTGGAGTTCAAGCTTCTCCTTTTTAACATCAACTGGAAGCTCAGAAAGGGAAAGTGAACTTGTTCCAGGTCACACAATGAAAGAATCAGCTTGGGCTCAAAACCAAGTCCTGTGACTCATGACTCAGTGCTATTGTCACTCAATGATATCATCCCCAAATCTCATGGTTAGCCTCTTGTCAGATCACTGTTGTATACAAGAGGAACTAATTTTCCCTAAAAGGTGACACAGTGATTGATTGGCCCCCATCTCCTTGATGAAATTCTCTAGTCATCAAAAGACACAAAAAAAATCTTGGGGCAGCTAGGTGGTGCAGTGAATAGAGCACTTGTCCTGAAGTTAGGAGGACCTGAGTTCAAATCCAACATCACACACATAACACTTACTAGCCATGTAAGGTTGGGCAAGTCACTTAACCCCAATTGCCCTGCCCTCCCCCCTCCAAAAAGAAAAACAACATCTCACTGATGGGGTTTAGGCTCTGGGAACCCCCTTGAATCTTTCCATTTGATGAGGCAGTTACCTGAGGCCATGAGCCTTTCATCATTACTAGACTCAGACCTCTGTTACTCTTAACCTAGCCTAGGCCTCCGTTGTCCAGCTACTTTCATCCTATCAAAATATCTATACACAAACCTGTTACCCCTAAACTAGCCTAGCCCTCCATTGTCTGTCATCTCCAGGTAGCCTTCAGCTATTTCCCACCCTTAATCCCATTCCTGACCTTAGTTCCATCAAAGATCCTTCTTAGCCTCCTCCTCAAGACCCTCTCCAAACTCTTCCTCTAGACCACCCCTAAATCCTGTCACAATTTTTCTGTATATAATAAGATCCATCTTGCCTTCATGAAGATGCTGAGATTCAATCTAGAGGAGATTCAATGTGGTTTAGAGTCTACCCATTATGGTGAATTTTTAATAAACTTTGCTTTACTTTGGCTGAGAGAAGACTTGAGTTGAATTCATTTGGCAGAAACAGTGTGTCAGTATTTTGGGGTCTTGAGTGTTGTGCAGAAAAGAGTGAGCGAGACCGGGGTATAAATTTAAAAGTGGATTTATTCAAGCATACAACTGCTCAGAATGTAAACTCAAATTGAACAGCCCAGAGCAGGGGCAGAGCCAGAGAATTTAAAGACAAAAACCACAAAGTAATGGTCTGATCCTATGCTTAAGCAGGAACTTACAGAAGCAGAGAAAAGCAATTGGTTAATACTCAGCTTAGGGCTTTATATGGAATATGGAATATGGAACATAGTTAAGTTTTGATTTCCCAGAACAGGGTGGATGACTATGCCTTGGGCAATTTTCCCAAGAATATGCCTTGGGCGGTGGCAGGACTTCACTTCCATGAAGAAGGGAGCACAAAATGGTGGGGACTGGGACAAGATGGAGGGTGACTCAGGGTTATCAACATGAGCACCCCTAGACCCCCAAAACTCAATACCACCTTTGCAGAATCTCAGTCTCTCTGACCTGATAGATTTTTAAAGTCCACATAAATCACCTTCTCTTTCTCTGCTGACCAGATGGTTTCCATTTGGAAGCAAAGGGGGAAACCACATTCAGAGCAGTTGAGTGCCTCTGTATCCTTGATAAATATCCTTGTTGTATTGTAAACATCCTTTTGTTAATTGTTCAATAACTTTCAAGTGACTCATTTTATCCCAGTATTGAACCTGACCTGAGAGTGCTAGAGTTACGCCCACATTTAACACACACCAAGGATGAGACTCCTACATTCAGTAATAACAATAGTATCTTCTTCTAGAAGCAACACAGCATAAACACTTCTAGACTGGATTCAGTTCTTAAACAGTATATTGCCTGGGGCCCTGAAAGATTCCTGCTAGGCAGAACTTCTCAAAGAGAATTTGAGAAAATTGAATTTCTGTGTTATCACCTACTAACCTTATCTAGAAGAACTCCCAAATGCATGGCTGAGGCCACACAGTTTTAGAAACCCAGATGCCTTGAGCATGGAAGGAGATGGAGATGTCCATTACAGTGGCCCCAGGAAGCTGCCTTCCCAATGGTGGTAGAGTATAAGGATATGGCTCCCCAAGATAACTACCCAGCTGTAACGGTGCCCTTCCACCCAAAAGAAAGACTTGGGGTCATAGACTTATAGCTAGATGGGACCTTAGAAGTCCTCAAGCCCAACTATTGCATTTGTCACATGAGTAAACTGAGTCTAGAGGAGTTAAGTCAAAATAGCAACAAGCTTTTACTATATATATCAGGCACCATGCTAAGTGCTTATTGTTTTTTAGTCATTTTCAGTCATGTCTGACTTTTTAGCAAAAATACTGGAGTGGCTTGCCATTTCCTTCTCCAGCTCATTTTACAGATGAAGAAACTGAGGCAAACAGAGTTAAGTGACTTGCCCAAGGTCACACTGCTGTTAAGAGTCTGAGGCTGAATTTGAACTAAGTGAAACGAGTTTTCCTGACTTCAGGCCCAGCACTTTATGTACTATGGTGCCACCTACCTGCTCCTACACACTTGGGATACAAAGAAAGGTAACTCCTACTTTCAAGGAGTCTTTGGTCCTAATAGAGGAGATAATGCGCAAGTAACTATGTACAAAAAAACAACAACAACAACAGTAAAAATTGGAAATAATCTCAGAGGGAAGGCTCTAAGATTAAGAAGGATACCTCCAGGATCTCAGTGTCCAGGCAGGATTAGAATAGAGGGTTTTTCCGACTCCAGGTCCAGCACTTATTTGTTATACCTCTTCTTTGGCTCAATTCCTCTCTCCACTGATAAACCAAATCTGCTCAGAGGGAACAGGGTTTGTGTCAACCTTGCATCCACCAACAATAGTCACCATCTTCCTCTTTCCTGAAATACTCCAGCTGAATGATACCTCTACCCACCAGAATGTCAACACAGTAACTCTTGGCCTGGGTCACCAGCTCCCCACTGAATTGTCTAATTACTATGTATCCTCCAGAACAGGAGTTCTTAATCTTTTTTTATGTTCTTGCCCCTTGGTCCCTTCTGGTGAAACCTATGGACCCCTTCTCAGAATGATGATTTGAATGCATAAAATAAAATTTATAGAACTATAAAGTAAATTAATTATACTAAAATATACATATGTAAAGTTTATTGACCCCCAGATTGTTAAATCCCCTACTCTAAAATAAGAATCTGATTTTTCTCTTTAGTTTCTACCCTAATCATTGCAACTGGAATCAAAAATGAATTTTTCTTCCATTATTTTACAGGTACCTATGGGTATGTATGTCTATGGAAAGAAGAGTAGAGAGAGGAATGATTTCTGGGTAATTTCACCCAGGACCCAGGGCTCACCTGGCCCAAACTCCGTCTCTTCTTTCTGCCTCCACACTTAGGACCTGAATGACCCACAATTGTCATCTGTTCCCCTTGAATGAATAATCCCTCACCTCTGAGAGAAGAAAAGCAATAGATTTTCAAAGAAGCTCAGTACTGAAAGGCTTCTCAGCAGTGAACTAGTCCAAGGGAGAATCTTCTCTGTAAGATTCCTGATAAGTGATCGTCTAGTCTAAGTCTGATGATTTTCAGTGATATGAAACTCACTACCACCCATGGCAGTTCATTGCACTTATAGGCAGCTCTGATCATTAAGGGATTTTACCTAACATAGGATTAAGGTCTTCAGCTTGTCCCCATTGCCATAGAACTGCCCTGTGGTGCCAAGCAGAACATTTCCAATCTTTCTGCATAGCAGCCTTTCAGATAGCTGAAGACAGTTATCACATCCCCTCCCCACCCGCCCCCACCTCCCATCGTCTTCCCTTCTCCAAGTTAAACATCCTCAGTTACTTCAAGCCATTTGTGTATGCATTGTCTCCAGGACCCTCATCATCCTAGTCAGTCTCCCATGGAGATGCTCCAGCTTATCCTTCCCCTAGAGTTAAACGCAATGCTCCTCCAGCTACAATCTCACCAAGATAGGAGGTGCTTTTTTTTAACACTGTGTTTCCATTGACACAGTCTAAATTTTAATTTCTTTTAAAAAAATCTTTATTGATATCTTTGATTTTTATGTATTCCTCTGCCCTCCCATGCCTGAAGAACCATTCCTTATCACAAGCAGAAAAAAAAAAAAAACAGGAAAAAAGTAAAACCAGTCACCACATCCACTGAGTCTGACAGAGTCCTCATTCCCAGGATCCCGAGCACCTGCACAAAGAAAGGAGTAGGTATGTTTTCTGAACTCCTCTCCAGCATTAAGTTTTTTTTTTCTTTCCATTTTTCATTATCGTCATCATTGTGCTTATTGGGTTTTTGGTTCTGCTGAGTTTGCTTTTCATTAGTTCACAGATCATACAGGATGGAATAGCAGCTAGGATGTGAGGTTTGGAGTCAGGAATATAGTTATCCCTTCCACATGGTGGAGTTTAGGTGTACAGCTCCCCCATGATCTGAAAAATCCATGTAAAATTTTTTGGCCCTCCCTTAGTAACAGAGAAGGTCTGATTTTTTCTTTTTCTTTTATGGAATGTTTACAGCACCTTATTGTAAAATTTGGGTTAAGTATTTGGTTATAGGTTCTGTGTTGTCTGCTGGCTTTCACAAGTCATCCCTAAAACTCCCTCAAGCATGATGCTCTGTTCTAGGCCATACATTTTAGGAAGAAAATTACAGGCAAGGTAAAGTTGGTAATTGGAATACATGGGGTTCCCTATAAATATTGTCTAATTAAAATCTTGAAGGATAGATGATTCAGAAGGACATCATAGTTGTCTTCACGAATGTGAAGGGTTGTCATGGAGAAGAGTGAATACACTAATTCTGCTTGACCTTCTCGGGCAGAACTGGGAACAGCCACTGGAATATTTTGGAGAAGGCAGTGTGATGTTGGAAAGAAAGAGAGCTAGATTTGGTTCAGAGGACCTGAGTTTGAAGCTGAGCTCTGCTATGTACTACCTAGGTGACCTCTATAAAGGTAGGCCTCAGTTTCCTCATTTGTAAAATGAAGAATTTTTCAGGCTCTAAGTACAAGATCATTCTGAATTCTAAATCCCATAATCCTAGGGAGGAACTTCCTAAAAAGCCGTACAGTCCAAAAGCTAAGATGCTTTGGGCAGAAGTGAATTCCCCAGGACTGGATAACTTCAAATGAGGTATGCTGCAAAGGGACTTCCTGTTCAGGTATGATTTCTAACAGAATGACCTCTGAGGCTGCTTCCAACTCGGAGGTTCTGTATATCCGACTTCCCTATTCCTTGCCCAGTCCCCCAGCAATATTCCACCTCCTCTAATTGTCTAAATCAATTCCCTCTGTTCAGATTGTGAAAGACAGTCTTAAAAATGAGCTCCCATCCTCCACCATTCCAGGACCATCATTAATTCTGCCCCCTACCTCATATTAGGAGGCCTCCCGTCTCTGTGGTATCTCTGTTCTTTTGATGTATTTGTTAGCCATAATTCACTTGGCTTTTTGTGCTTCCCTTATCTTTCTCCTGCAAGCTTTAGCTGATGCAGCAAATTCAGATTCTGTTCCTTTGGTCCCCCCAATCCCTCCCTTTTACCCCTCCCCACTCACTGACACCATGTTTATTTCAGATACCTTAAAGATATTGTTGGAAACACTGTGAGGGCTCATGACCCAAGGTGAAGGCTGCCAGGGAAATAGAAGCAGGCACACAGCCAACAGAATTACAGCCCCTCCCCCAGGAGGAACCAGTCCACAGCATCCTGTCATGGCAGAAAGTTGGGCAGATCTGCCCATGACCAAAAAAGAAAGAGGAGTGAGTAAAGAAATGCCATAAAGGTAGAATAATAACAAAAACTCCAGTTCTGCAGTCACTTCCCATGTGATCCCCCCACCCCAACCACCATGAAAAGAGCTATTATCACCTAACCCCCAGGGTTGTTGTGAGAACTGAATTATAGGTGCAAAGATAAACATATAAATTTATACATACATGTAAGTGTGCATATACATATATAGCATATGTGGGCATATACATTCATATCATGCTTTAAAATTTGCATACATATAAACTTGCTTGATGTTCACAACAACCTTGGAAGGTGGGTGCTATTATTTTTTTTACAGGTAAGGAAACTGAGGCAAACAGAGGTCAAGTGACTTGCCTAAGGTTCCTCAGTTAGTATCTGAGGCCAAATATGAATTCAGATCTTCCAGATCCCAGGTCCAATGCTTTATCCACTGTAAAAAAAAAAATACCTAAAAAAATCAATAAGAGATCAATAATGCTCCTTAGTATTATTCCCTCTTACTGATTAAGAAACTGAAGTTCAATAAGTAAAAGTGATTAACCCAACATCATTCAAGAAATAAGGACTGGAGATCAAGTCTTTTGACTCCAGAGTCTATGTTCATTCCATTAAACTACTTTCTTGAGTATGACCAGGATACCAGAAGTGTTCATGCAGAATGGATAAAAGAGGTCATTAGTGGAAATTTATGCTCCAAATTACTAACAATAAGAGAAAAGCAAGTCAAAACAACCCTCAGTTTCATCTCACACCCTGCAAATTAGCAAAAATGACAAAAGATAGATATAGTCCCAACTGGAGAGGTTGTAGGAATGTAGTCACAGTAGTGCATTGTTGGTGGGGCTGTAAAATAGTATAACCATTTTGGAAAGCAATTTGGAATTGTGAAAATAAGATTACTAAAATGCTCAGAGATTCCATTACTGGCTTTATATACCCAAAAGAGGCTATTGATAAGAATAAAATCCCCTATACACCAAAATGTTTATAGCAACACTTTTGTGATGGCAAAGAATTGGAAACAAAGTAGACATCCATCAACTGGTGAGTGGCTCAACAAAGTGAATTCAATGGAATATTATTACTCTACTATAAGATGATGAATGTAATACAGAGAAGTAAGGGAAGATCTACGTGAATGGATGCAAAATATTCCTACAATGACTACGACAATGTAAATGGAAAGACTATACACACACACACACACACACACACACACACACAGAATGTTGTCAAACCTGAAATTAAGTACATATAAAGAACAAATAAATAAAGAAAATAGATAAAGGACAAGAGGAAAGACAAAGGAAAGGGAAAAAAGACATGAGAAAAGATTTCCCACCTCCATGCATTTGAAGAGACAGGAAGTCCTCTGGTGTGTGTGTGTGTGTGTGTGTGTGTGTGTGTGTGTGTGTGTGTTTAAAATATATTTTATTTAGTTTGTTAAAATTTCCCAATTATATGGGCAAAAAAATTTAACGTTCATTTTCAAAATTTTGAGTCCCAAATTCTCTTCTTCCCTCCTCTCTCTCCCTCTTCCTTGAGAAGGCAAGTAACTTGATATCAATTACACATGTGAAGTCATACAAATCATGTCATATTAGCCATGTTTCAAAAGAAAACACAGACCAAAGAAAACCAAGAAAAATAAAGAAAGTAAAAACTTATGTTTCACCCTGCATTTAAAGTCATCAGTTCTCTCTCTGGAGGTATATAGTATTTTTTTCATCATGATTCCATTGGAATTGTGTTAGATTGTTCTTGTCTTGATCAGAGTAACTAACTCTTTCACAGCTGATCACCTTCACAATATTACTGTTGCTTGGACAATGTTCACCTATTTCTACTCTCTTCATTTGCATCAGTTCATTTAAGTCTTCCCAGGATCTTCTGAAACCATCCTGCTCATTTTTTCTTACAGCACAATAGTAAATATTACATCACAATGTAATATGCCACAACTCACCCAGCCATTCCCCAGTTGGAGCATCCCTATCCAATTCTTTGCCACCACAAAAAGAGCTGCTACAAACATTTTTGTCGATAAAAATTCTTCTCCTTTGTCTTTGATCTCTTTGAGATACAGATCTAGTGATGCTATTGTTGGGTCAAAAAGTATGCACAGTTTTATAATATGATGTCCACAGGTGTTGATAATGCACATATTTACATTTTTTTCTGTCTTTAAAAATGTTGGTTGCTATATGAGATGGCTCTCTGGGAGGGGAAGGAGGGAAACTAGGAGAGATAAGGTGATTTTAAAAAAACAGATATTGATTTTAAAAAAATAGTTAATTAAAAAATAACCCAAAGACCCAGCTTCTGGGATAAGAATTACTATTTGACAAAAATTACTGGGAAAACTGGAAAATAGTGGCAGAAACAGGGCATAGACCAACATCTAACACCATAGACAAAAATAAAGTCTAAATGGGTACATGATTTAGATGTAAAGGTTGTACTATAAGTAAATCAAGAGAGCAAGTAATAGTTTATCTGGCAGATTTATGGAGAACAGAGGAATTTATAACCAAACAAGAGAGAGAGAACAATATCAAATGCAAAATGAAAAGTTTTTACACAAACAAAGCCGATGCAGCCAAAATTAGGAAGGAAGCAGAAAACTGGGAAACAATTTTTCCAGTCAGAGTCTCTGATAAATACCTCATTTCTGAAATATAGAGAGAATTGGATTAAATTTATAAGAATACAAATCGTTCCCCAATAGATAAATGGTCAAAGGATATGAACAGGCAGTTTTCACAGGAAAAAATTAAAGATATCTATAATCATATGAAAAAATGCTCTAAATCACTATTGATTAGAGAAATGCAAATCAAAACAACTCTGAGGTACCATACCTCACTGGTCAGAATGGTTAATATGACAAAATAGGAAAATGATGAATGTTGGAGAAGATGTGGGAAAATTGGAACACTAAAACATTGTTGATGGAGTTGTGAACTGATCCAACCATTCTAGAAAGCAATTTGGAATTATGCCCAAAGGAATATAAAAATGTTCATACCCTTTAACCCAGCAATACCACTTTTAGGGCTGTATCCCAAAGAGATCATAAAAATGGGGAAAAGACCCACAAAAATATTTATAGCAGCTCTTTTCGTGGTGCCAAGAACTGGAAATTGAGGGGATGCCCATCAATTGTGGAATGGCTGAACAAGTCGTTGTATATGAATGTAAGGGAATACTATTGTTCCAGAAAAAATGATTAGCAAGAGAATTTCAGTAAAACCTGGAAAGACTTACATGAACTGATGATGAGTGAACAGAGCAGAACCAAGAGAACACTTTACACAATAACAGCCACATTGTACAATGACTAATTTTGATAGACTTAGCTCTTCACAGCAATGCAAGGACCTAACTCAACTCCAAAAAACTCACAACAGAAAATGACACCTACATCCAGGGAAAGAGATATGGAATCTGAATGCTGACTGAAGCATACTTTGCTCTCTTTTCTTGTTTTGTTTTTTTTTCTTTCCCATGATTCCTTCCTTTCATTCTTATTCTTCTATACAATATGACTAATGTGAAAATATATTTAATAAGAATGCATACGTAGAGCCTATATCAGATTGCATGTCATCTTAAGGATGGGGGAAGGAAGAGAGGTGGAGAAAATTTAAAACTTATGGAAGTAAATGTTGAAAACTAAAAGTAAGTTAATTATTATTATTATTTTTTTTAACATTCATGGTCTACCTCAGTCTGGTCCTTAGATTTGAGGCTAAAGATGTATAAAAGATTAGGGTGGCTTACAAATGTCTTAGATTTTTAGGTTGACTATGTGCAATTCCTGAAGTACCTACTACACAAGATTGTTATGAGGATTAATTGAGCTATCATAAGCAAAACACTTTGCAGTGTTAAAGCACAGTATAAATATCAATTATTTTCTTGTCTATGTAGACATATGTACACGTTCAAATACAGGCCATAGAACTGGGGAGAGGCATAGAGGTAATCTAATTCAGCCTCTTCATTTTACAGAGGAGGAAACTGAGATTCTGAAAGGAGAAGGGCACTTCCTGAAGATTGGCTGAAGATTACACCAGTAATAAGCAGCAGACTTTACTGGATGTGGATCTAGGTCCTCTAATGCACTCCTTACACACACACACACATACACACACACACACACACACGTATATATGTGTCTCTATATACATACATACATATTATATATGAGAGACTATCCAATCAGTCACTGTTTCTAACTCTGTTAAAATAAAACAATTCAGAATCGATTCTTTTACAGGTTTACTTCTTGTGGCCGGAAGTCGACAAGGAAAAGAACAACGCCTGTATTTATAGAAACATATTAACTATATAGAAAGCCTCTTTAGGTTCTCATAGATCTGTCAAGCTTCCATTTAGGAGTTCATTAGAGCTGTCTGGGGAATATGTGGATAGGACCATGTATAACAGCTTGACAATTGCCCCTTTATGATGGACTTGACTGTCAGTCCACCCATGCAAATTCCATGAGGGCTAACCATGACATTGCACAGGTGTGTAGATAGCAGCACAGACTGAGGAAGTGGCTGAGTGGGGTCTTTTCCAAGTAAAATTCCACTATTCAACAGCCTTCTGTTTTCATCTAGAAAGCATATAACAAGACTGACTTGTTTACCATCCTCACCAAGAACAGTAATTAGAATGCAGGGTCATCTCCATAAAATGCATTATGACTTTAATATCACTAAACTCCACTTAAATATTAAACACCAAGAGGAAATATTAGTGAAATTATCATGGAATAATATGATCAGCTTACTCTACGATGGAATATGATAAATGTGTTTTAATAAACTGTAGAGAATTATTTGGATCATATCTGTGGTCCCTGTCAATTTTATTTAGCGTTCAATGCCATCGTGATAATTAGTTGGGTTTTACTGTGTTCATTAAAAGCTTTTCTAATGATCGCATAGAGGAATAAGTTAAATTAATTTCTTTCTTTAAAGTCGGAGAAATCCATCACAGGCACAAAAAGCAAAGAGCAGGGCATGTGCATGATCAGGCAGATGCCAATGCTATTACATTCTGCCTCCCACCTTTTACCACTACCCTATTTGAATAAAACTTAAGGAATACTGTCTTGACAGATTTAGAGTTTGACTAGTCTTTGGAGAGGATCTAGTCCAGTGCCTTCATTTTACAAGGTGAAAACCAAGCACTCCAGAAGTAAAAATGATTTGTCTAGGACTGCCTCCATAGTAAATAGTGTTTAAAAAAAAACTTTTATTTTTTTAAAGAAAATAAGATTTTCTCTAGGCTTGACACAAAACTATGTCTGCTCATATTCTCCAGTGGATAAATGCAGGTCGGGGTGGGGCTTCTCACTTTCTCTGTCAGGAATTCCATCATTCTGACATCTCGCCTTTTCCAAGAAGTCTTCTCAGTTCTTTCTGTTCTCCCAAGACCCCTCTCCTTCCTGACTTCCCATAGTATACTTAACAGTTTGTACCCCAAGTGTTTGGGGTAGGTAGATGGTAAAGAAGATAAAATGCTAGGTCTGGAGTCAAGAAGATCCAAATTCAAATTCATCCATAGTCATGTGACTGTGGGCAAGTCACTTAACCCTGCTTGCCTCAGTTTCCTCATCTGCAAACTAAGCTGGAGAAGGAAATGGCAAGCCTTTCCGGTATCTTTGCCAAGAAAACCCCAAAAGGAGTCACGAAGAGTTGGAAAAATGATTAAACAAAACAACCCTAATTGTTGAGGCTTTCTGCATTTAAATTTGTTTTTAAATTCCACACGTTGAATCAATAAAGAAAAGCAAAAACTTCAAATGAACATACAAGAAATGGTAAACCCCACTATTTACAATTCACTTTTAAAAGGTACCTACTAACTTTAACATGCTAACAAAAGGATCCTAATTTGCTTCCCCATTCCCTCCTGGACGCCTTCTTCTGTGCATTTTTTAAGATTTTGCAGTGATTATTTTTAATACAGTTATTGACAATGTGTTTATTGTCACACTGCTTCTGCTTCATTCACATTCTCTTCCTACTGCTCTTTGAATTTATTCATACTTGTCATTTCTTCGGGTATAATAATAATTCCATTATGTTCATATTGTACAATTTATTCATTCGCTCGCTCATTATTTGTACGCAGCATTTGGGCATTTAATTGTATTCTGCCCTTATTTAGTTGTTACATATGTGCCCATTATCACCCCATCCAGACAGGGAACTTCCAGAGGCAGTTTCCATCCCATGCCTCCCTGACAACAGCACAGAGGAGTTACCCCTTAAAGACTTGCAACTTGGAAAAAATTGAGTCGAGCTGAATTAAACTGAACAGTTGAAGAAAACAGCTCTGTGGATTGAAATTAGACAGAGTATGCCTTCCAGTTGACATTCCTCAGTGGGAGAGAGGAAGCCTGGAACAGTTATTAATCTTTCCTTTCCTTTTATGGTCTGCTGGGCATACAATGGAATGTGAGCCCCTTCCCTTTATCTGGCCCTCTGTCATCTCTCAGAGCTAGTGCAGACCCCTGTCCCCCAGATCATCTTTTTTTTCTTCCCTCTTTTGATCTAGGTGGGAAATAGTGAGTTGTCTCTCCAGATCCGGAGATGTGTTCTTCCAGTTCCAGCAAGCCCCAAGTTCTATTCAAAGAAATACATTTTCCTAGGACACTAGCCTTCCCTTGCCCCTACCAGGACCAGTTTAGTAAACATAGGCTCCTGGTCACTGCCTAAGCTCAGAGATTTAGAACTAGGAGGGAGCTCATAGGTGATCTAATATATCCCACTCATACTATAAATAGCATTGTGGAGGCAATGCCCTAGTCAGGGCCACACAGCTAGTAATTATGTCAGAGGTAGGATTTAAACTCAATCTTCCCAGTTCTAAGTCTAGCCCTCGGACTGTGGCACACTGCATTCTTCTTGGATTTGCCATGAGATTATTCCATCTTTCTGACCATAAAACCCTGTTTCTTAGGGAACACTGTTCTGACAGTAGGCCTTAGAGCTAGAAGAAATGTTACTCATCTACTCAGACCCTCCTCATTTTATGAGAAGGAAAGATGGAGCTGGTTAGTGCTCCAGTGAAAGGGAATTAGAAGTGGGTTCAGTATTTAAAAAGCCCAACATTCTTCTTTTTTTAATTAATTTTTTTTTAAATTTTCATTGGCTTGTTTATTTACTTTTAGTTTACAAGATTCAGGTCCACAATCTCCTGAGTTTCAAATTTTCTCCCCTCCCTTCCCCCCTGCCCCATGGTGACATGCAGTCAAGTATAGGATCTGCAAATACTTTCACATTGTACAATAGTCTGGTTGTATAGAAGGGTTGTAACCACTGGAGTGAACAATGGGGAAAAAAGAAAGAAAACCAAACATGAAAAAGAACGACAACGTGTAGATTGCTTCAGTCTCCATTTAAACTCTGTTCTTTCTAGATCTTTCTCTGAATGTGGATATCTCCTTCCATCCTGAGACTTGTAGAGATGTCTTATACCTGTGCATTGCTGAGAGGAGTCCAGTTTATCAAAGCTGGTCATCACACATACGATGTGTCTGTGATTGTGTACAAATTT
>CM053585.1:313107183-313171458 GCA_028646515.1 Pseudochirops corinnae | reverse complement strand
AGGAAGGAAGGAAGGAAGGAAGGAAGGAAGGGAGGGAGGGAGGGAGGAAGGGAGGAAGGAAGGAAGGGAGGGAGGAAGGAAGGAAGGCAGGAAGGAAGGGAGGAAGGAAGGAAGAAAAGAAGGAAGGAAGGCAGGAAGGAAAGGAGGAAGGAAGGGAGGAAGGGAGGAAGGAAAAAAGGAAAGAAAGAAAGAAGGAAGGAAGGAAGGAAAGAAGGAAGGAAAGAAAGAATAGAAAAAGCACTTACTAAGTATTCCTGTGTGCACAGCACTGTGCCAAGTGCTGGCAGCACAAAAAGATAAGTAAAACAGTCCTTACTCTCAAAGAGCTCACATTTTAATAGTGAAGACAAGCCATATGGAAGTTTTTACTGAAAGTCAGATGGAGAGGTCCCATGGTTCTTAGAGTACAGTGCCAAAGCAGATGGTAATACTTTGAATGAAATAAACGTCTTTTTAATAAAATGAATGATAAATGAATAAAATAAGAATACACAAAATAGACTAGAATAAAATTTTAATAAAATCCTCCCAGTTTCTGATATTGAACCCTTTGTCATAATACATGGCAAAGAGCTTTCTTTGGGGGTCTTCAGAAGAAGGTGCGGCAGCAGCTGCAGCAGCAATTGCCAGGTTGCTCATTCATGGGCATCACTTCCCAGTGTAACGACTGTGGAGACTGGGCTGGAAGCATTGCTCTTCCCAAGGTGCTCAGGTTGAAGGTCCCGCATTGTCTCCATCAGAGTCTGGGGGAAGATGGGGATTAATCTGTTGGGCATGATTTTACTTTCCTGGCAAGTGCTGCTCCCTATCTGTCCCTCTGGCTGCACTGCTACTGAAACCAGTTTGGCTTGCCTAAGTGGGGAGACAACAGGTGTATAAGGTACGTAGACACAGAGAGTGAATCATTGTGAATCTACATAAAATAATTCAGTACATGATTGTTAGGAAGGGAGGCTAAGGAAAGGGTGTGTTCCAGCCATGGGAGACAACCGGATGCAGAGGTCAAGGGATGGGAGATGGAGAGAGCCAGTCTGGCTGGATTATAGAGTACAGGAGAAGTGAAGGTTGAAAGATAAATTGGAATTAGGTTGTCAAGGGCTTAGAAACTAAACAGAGGAATTTATATCTTATTTTTGAGACAATAGGGAGCTACTGGAGTTAACTGAGCAGAGGTCTCTTATGGCCAGATCTGTGCTTAAGGAAAATTATATGGTCAGTTATATATGATATGGAAAGAAGCAGGAACTTACCAGCAGCAAATCCTTGCTCTAACACGATGACTGTGTGACCCAGGACAAGCCATTTGACAAAGTCAAGTCTCATTTTCTGCTACTGTAAAACAGGATAGTGATATTTGCACTATTCCCCTCATCAGACCTTCGTAGACCTTAAGATACTATAAAAATATGAGCTATTAAGATAATATTTTTATTTATTTATTCATTCATTCATTTATTTATTTATAGTTATTAAGATATAAAATTTAAAAAAGAAATCTCAGATCAAGTGGATTTCCCTAGAACTCAGCCGTTCACATACATTTATCAGAGCACAGCACAGCAGGGGTTTTCAGGAACATTTGCCCAATACAGCACAGAGCAGAGTAGAGAAAGAAATACTGAAAAACTGATAGGAAGTAACTAAACATAGAGCACCACGGTACCAGAAAACATACTATATTTAGAGTCAGAAAGCCTGGATTCAAGACACAGTGTTGCTAATTACTTCCTGTGATGCTGGAAAAATCATTCAACTTTGGTTCTCTCTGTGCCTCAGTATAATCCTAATGAAATAAGACAATAAATCTAAAGCAGGAAAGGACTTTAGAGATTTAGTCCAATGCCCCTCATTTTATAGCTAAGAAACCAAGTTTCAGGGAGGTCTAGCAAGGTCAAACAGAGACAAGCTTTCACCCCAAAGGTGGGGTGAAAGACATTCCTATGATGCAAGGGGCTCAGATGTAGCGTGGGGGATTTTTTTCACTCTTCATGGCTCATAGTTTTCACTCAGGAGGTCTAGGAACATGTATGTATGATAAACTGAGGCTGACTTCCCAATTTATAATTCACAATAACTTCAGAAAGTTTCATTAAAAGGAGACAAATAGCACAGAAAGTCTTGAACAGGTAGCCATTAATCCCCTAAATTTCACCTACAAGCCTGAGTATGAGGACTTCTCTGGCAGGTACCTGATAGAAGGCCTGCCTTGGCCCTGTTGCTCTCTGGCAGTCCAAGAGGTGGCATAAGAGTGTGGGGCACAAGGATGGTCTTCTCTCTCTCCACCTTCTGGCCATTCTTCCTTTATATTCTCATTTTAAATGAAGCAAAAGACAAGGAAGTTACAGGTAAATGCAAGATAGATCACAGGTTCTCCTTGGGGAGGCAAATTAAAAGAGGTGGTTTCATTGTTCCTCTAAAAGCAGTAAGAAGCATCATTTGTGAGAAAATTGGTCATAAGTATCTGAAGCATGTAGGTGACTCAGTGAATAGAACACTAGACCTGGAGTTTGAAATTATTAAGTTCAAATCTGGTCTTAAAAATGTGTTAGCCTTGTGACCCTGGGTAAGTCACTTAACTTCTGTTTATTTTAGTTTCCTCAACTGTAGAATGGGAAGAATAATAGCACCTACCTCCTAGGAATGTTGCAAGTACTCAATGAGATAATAATTGTGAAGCACTTATTACAGAGTCTGATACATGGTAGGTGCAATAGGAATGCCAGCTTCTATTATTATTTTGAGGAGCAAAGGAACCAAAAATAGGATGGCAGCTTACATTACAACATTGCTTGTGGAAATTGAGTAGTGAAAGTTAATCCTACAAGGAACTTGGAAAGATCTTCCACATTAAATCGACATATTAACTTTAATACTAGCAATTTCAATGCAAGGATAAGTATAGGTAAGGATGCTGAAAAATATGTTTCAGAATTAGAAGAAATGAGAAGCCAAAGGCTTCCAGACTCTGCAAAAGCCTCATGCCTAAATATATTGAATAATATCTATGACAAGAGACTTAGGAGGCTCTGTAAGTGTCAGGCCCTAAATAACATCGTAAACAATGCATTTGATTATATTTTGATAGATAGAAAACAGCTGGTTAAAAAAGTACAACCTAATCCCAATTTATCTTTCAACACTCACTCTACCTTACTTTTCCTCCTGCTGTCTGGTGTCTATGTTCATTTAGACCACTGACTTGTTAGAAAATTCAAAGTTATAAGAAAGGATTAAAATGAGGATAAGGGGCACAGAACTGAGCTGGTTCCAAGCTGGACTGTTTGAACAAGTTGTTGACCCAGAAAAATGGGAAATGAACAGACAGCTCTCAAAACAAGCCATCTCTATTTCCTAAGGAAATTTAACCTGTGCAAACCAATCACCAGTCCATCAGAATAAGGTAACCAAAAGAGCCTGGAAATCAACACAGACAGCAAACATTTCATTTCCTTGCCAAAAACAGAGCAGTCAAAGAAATACCCCCATTTAGAATATAAACTTCCTTATGAAACATTGAGAGACAGCATGGCATAATGGATAGAGAACAGGTCTCCGAGCCAGGAAGGCCTGGCTTCAGGGCCCACTTTCGACACATACTGGCTGTGGAACCCTGGGCAAATCAATTAACCTCGTAGTGTTAACCCAATTCTCTAAGACTGGAAGTTGAAGAGGGGCTGACCTCCATTGGGAGACAGAGCTTCATCCTCAGGGAGTTTTCTGTATCAGTTCTTATCCTATTATCTGTATTAGTTCTTATCCTAACATTATATTATAAAGAAAGTTAATAGAAGAGTATGAGCAGTATCTTTTCATAAAAAAAACGGCAAGAATCATTGCATTCATTGGTCAATCACTGAATGGAGAAAAACAAAGCAAGTTTAGAGAAGGCTGGAAAAGAGATCCAACTTAACCAGATGAAACCAGAAAAAGAGCCACAAATAAATGGAAAATGAAAAATATCCAGCAGGATTATTTGTAACAAATAGCTTTCTCTGTCAATGACAATATAGCTACCACATCTTGAAATAGGAATGGTACAAAAGAAGAGAAATGTGGGGAAGAATAGCTGGGTCAGACCGTCTCTCACAGAGGAGGGCCATACTAAATGAGACACATTTTGAAAGTGCTGAAGGACTGACTGTTAATCTATTTGAATGAGATTTTACCAAATGTTTGGAAAAATAACAGGGCTTAGTATTACTGAAAAAAGAGTCATAAAGACTCATTATGATAATGATTTGCACATGCCATGAGGGGTCCTTGATAAGGACAACAAGTAGGTTTTCACAAATAATATTCTACAGCAGACACTACCTGTAAAGTCACACAATTGACTAAAAATATAGAGAATGTAAGATCCCACTGAGATTATCGTTCATTGAGTATTTTTTGAAGCATTTACTCTAACAGAACAAAATACCTCCTTAAAGGCACTCTTTAGATAAGATGCATCACATGCATATGTCAAAGTCACATAATAGTAACATTAGTAGAATACTGCCTTTCAGGTCGAGTATAAGTAGAGTAAGTAGCTGTGGTATAAGGGAACAAATCAAGCTAACGAGCACTTATTAAATATCTATTATGTGCCAGGTTCTGAGCTAGGCGCGAGGGCAAAGGAGAGACACAAAAAAAAGCCAAAAAACACTGAGTTCTACTTCCAGTTATGACATGCAGTATCTAATCCCAAAAAAGAGTTGGATTCTGATCTAAGCTCTGACTGTGCGAGACCTTGGACTTTGCCCTCATCTATAAAGCAGAGATAATAGTAACTTATCATCTCCATGTCTTTCAAAGTTGTTGTGAGAAGATGGCTTAATAAAATCAGGCCAATACTCTCCCAAATTCCTTTCCAAACAGCTTTAAAATAATTCCTGAAAACAATTCTGGGGTGGCAAAACCAACAGAGAGGGTGAAACTATATCCCAGACCAAGACAAATTGGAATGTTGGCAGGAAAGTCTGTCTCACCAGGAGAAGAGAGGAACACAGTCCTAATCAGGCCTTGCCCAGCAAGCCAGCAGTGAGGGCTCACAACCCAGGACAAGACAACAGGGAGAGCTTGTACTCCGACACAAACCAGAAGCAAAGCCACATTATGCACTGCAAGCCAGTAGAGAGGCCCCACAGTACAAGCCAGCAGTAGAGTCCTAGGTCAGGCAGCCACACCAGGTGCAAGCCAGCAGCAGGCCTCAGGGGCAGTTGAATCTACAGCAGTAACTTCTGAAGCTCTCAACCCACAGACAGGGGATTGGACAAAAAGTCAGAAGGAGATTACAAGGGATGCTTGGCTGACACTGGGTGTCAGACTCACTGAATGCATTGCCCACACTCAGTTCTGGGTCACCATCCTAGGGCAAGGAGGAACACTAGCACACTAGAGATTCTAGCTGTAGGGGAACAAGGACTATGGTCATAGCTACAGGATAGAAAACGGTATTTGTGGTCACTCACAGATCATAGTACAGATCAGGTTAGTAGTGACCACACCTCTTCTTAGATCATATCACCTTGAAAGAACTGAAAAATTATAGACTCCCCTAACTAACTCTGAAAACAACAGAACAAAAACCTAAAGCTTCAGACAGTGCCTCCTCTTTCCTGAGAGGAGAGCCCAAGATTAACATAAAGTTCCAAATCAAGAAATAAGATGAAAAATGAGCAAAAAATAGAAAAAGAACCTGACCACAAAAAGCTGTGATGATGACAAGGAAGATCAAAACACAAACTCAGGAGAGGACAATAATGTCAAAACATCGACTTGCAAAATCTCAAAGAAAAATGTGAATTGGTCTCAGGCCCAAAAACTTATGAAAGGGCTTGGAAAGGATTTTCAAAATCAAATAAGAGAGGTAGAGCGAAAAAATGGGGAAAAAAATGAAAGCAATGCAAGAAGAAATAACCATAAAAAAACAGAATAGGTCAAATGTTGAAAGTGGCACAAAAGTCCAATGAAAAGAGAAATTCTTTATAAAGCAGAATTGGCCAAATGGAAAAAGCCATACAAAAGCTAACTAAAAAAAAAATCTTTTAAAATTAGAATAGGGCAAGTGGAAACCAATAATCCCTCAAGACATCAAAAAACAAGTGAACAAAATCAAAAGAATGAAAAATAGAAGAAAATGTGAAATATCTCATTGGAAGAACAACTGATCTGGAAAACAAATCCAGGAGAGATCACTTAAGAATTATTGAACTACCTGAAAGCCATGATCAAAAAAAGAGTTTAGACATCCTACTTCAAGAAATTATTAAGTAAAATTGCCCTGTATCCTAGAACCAGAAGGTAAAATAGAAATTGAAAGAAATAACCTCCTAAAAGAAATTTCAAAATGAAAACTCCCCAGAATGTTACAGTCAAATTTCAGAACTCCCAGATCAAGGAGAAATTATTCCAAAGGGTAAGAAGGAAACAATTCAAATATCATGGAGCTACAGTCAAGTTAACTCAAGATTTTTCTGAGTCTAGATGAAAGGATCAGAGATTTTGGCATATGATATTCTGGAGGGCAAAGAAACTAAGATTATAACCAATAGTTACCTACTCACCAAAACTAATTACACTTTGGGGGAAAATTGATATTTAATGGAATAGAAGACTTTCAAGCATTCCTTATGAAAAGACCAGAGCTGAACAGAAAATTTGACTTTCAAATATAAGACTGAAGGGAAGCATAAAAAAGGTAAACAGGAAAGAAAAATTAAAAGGATTCAGTAAGGCTAAAATGCCTACATTCCCTATGTGGGAAGATGATGCATGTAACTTCTAAGACCTTGTCATTATTAGGGCAGCTAGAATGAATAAACAGATAGAAGACATGGGTCTAAGTTGATTATGATGGGATAATATTGAAATGGTGGAAAAGTGAGAGTGATGCTCTAGGGAAAAAAGGAGGAAAGGAAGAAATAGAATGAGATAAATTATCTCACATATAAAAGGCACAAAAGAGCTTTTACAACAGAAGGAAGATGGGGGGGAGGGGAGGAGCAGTCAGGCAACACTTGAACCTTACTCTTGGAACTGGCAAAAAGAGGGAATAATATACATATGTACTCAATTGGGTATAGAATCTGTATTACCCCACAAGGAAGTAGGAGAGGAGCGGCATAAGAGAAGGGAGGGGTTGATAGAAGGGAAGGCAGACTGGGGGAGGTGGTGGTAAGAAGTAAATCACTTTTAAGGAGGAACAAGGTGAAAGGTGAAAGAGAGAAAAGGATAAACAGGAAAAATAGGAGGGAGGGAAATACACAGTTAGTAATCATAACTGAGAGTGTGAATGGGATGAACTTACCCATAAAATGGAAGTGCATAGCAAAGTGGATTAAAAACTAGAATCCTACAATCTGTTTTAAAAAAAAAACTTGAAATAGAGACACACAGAGAGTAAAGGTAAGAAAATAGAACAGAGTCCTTATGTTTCAGCTGAAGTTAAAAAAAAAAAGCGATAGCAATCATGATGTCAGACAAAGCAAAAGTAAAAATAGATCTAATTAAAAGAGATAAGGAAGGAAACTACATTTCACTAAAAGTTACAACAGACAATGAGATAATATCAATGCTAAACATATATTTACCAAATGATACAACATCCAAATCCTTAAAGATAATGTTAAATGAGTTACAGGAGGAAATAGACAATAAAACTATGCTTGTCAAGGAACCTCAGTAACTAGATAAATTTATCCAAAAATATAAACAAGAAAGAAGTTAAGGAGATAAATAGAATTTTAGAAAAGTTAGATATGATCAATTTCTGGAGAAAATTGAAGAGGAATAGAAAGGAACATACCCTTTTCTCAGCAATAAATGGCACCTTCACAAAAATTGACCATGTATTAGGGCATAAAAACTTCACAACCAAATTAGAAAAGCATAAATATCAAATGCATCCTTTTCAGATCAAAATGCAATAAAAATTAAATTCAAGAAAGGACCATGGAAGTATAGATTGAAAACTAAACAATCTAATCCTAAAGAATGAGTGCATAATAGCACAAATCATAGAAACAATCAATAATTTCACTAAAAAGAATGACAATAAGACAACATAACAAAATTTATGGGTTGCAACCAAAATATTACTTAGAGGAAATTTTACATCTCTAAATACTTACATCAATAAAATGGAGAAAGAACAGATCAATAAACTGAACATGCAATTGAAAATAAAAAACAGAAGGACAAAAAATTGACAATCCTCGAGTAAACACCAAATTGGAAATACTGAAAATCAAAAAAGATTAATAACATTTAGAACAAGAAAACCATTAAACTAATGAGTAAAACTAAGAGCTAGTTTTGTGGGGAAGAAAAACTATAAAAAGATAAACCATTGATTAATTTGACTTATAAAAGAAAGAAGAAAACCAAATTACTAGTATCAAAAATGAAAGTATCACCAAATGAAGAAGAAATTAAAGCATCAATTAGGAGCTATTTTGTGCAATTACATATCAACAAATTTGACAATATAAGTGAAATGAATGAATATTTGCAAAAATATAAGCTGCCCAGATTAACCAGAGAAAGCAGAGTACTTAAATAACCCTATCTGAGAAAAAGAAATTGAAGAAGTCATCAATAAACTCCCTAAGAAAAAACCCCCAGGATCAGATGGATTCACAAATGCATTCTACCAAATATTTAAAGAACAATTCATTTCAATACTATATAAACTATTTGGGAAAATAGGAAAAGAAGGAGTTCTACCAGATTCCTTTTATGACACAAATATGGAGTGGATGCCTAAACCAGGAAGAGTGAAAACAGGGAAAGAAAACTATAGTCTAATGCCCCTAATGAATATTGAGACCAAAAAATTAAATAAAATGCAAGCAAGGAGATTATAGCAATATGCCACAAATATCATACATTATGAGCAAGAAGGATTTATACCAGAAATGCAAGGTTGGTACGATATTAGGAAAACTATAAACATAATTAACCATATGGATAACAAAACCAATAAAAAGCATATGATTATCTAAATAGATGCATAAAAAGTTTTTGACAACATACAATACTCACTTATTTTTTAAAAAAACTCTAGAAAGTATAGAAATAAATGGACCTTTCTTTAAAATGATAAGTGATATTTATCTAAGACCAACAGTAAGCATTACCTGTAATGAGAATAAGCTAGAAGCCTTCCCACCAAAATCAGGGATGAAGCAAGGGTGTACATTGTCACCACTATTATTTAATATTGTACTAGAAATGGGGCTACAGTAATAAAAGAAGAAAAAGAAATTGAAGAAATTTGAATAAAAGGCAACAGGGAAAGAAAATTATCACTCTTTGCAGATGATATGATGATATATTTGGAGAATCCCAGAGAAATAACTAAAAAACTTATTGAAATGTTTAACAACTTCAAGCAAAATTGCAGGATATAAAAGAGACCTACATAAATCATCAGCATTTCTATATATTACCAACAAAGTCCATCAGGAAGATAGAAAGAGATATTCCATTTAAAATAACTGCAGACAATATAAAATACCCAAGAATTATATGAACACAATTACAAAACACTTCATACAAATAAAGCCAGATATAAACAATTGGAAAAAAATATTAATTGTTCATGGGCAGGCTGAGTCAATATAATAAAAATGACAATTCTATCTAAATTAATATACTTATTCAGTGTCATGCCAAACTACCAAAAAATTATTCTCTAGAAGTAGAAAAAGTAATAACAAAATTCATGTGGAAGAACAAATGGTCAAGAATATCAAGTGTATTAATGAAAAAAAAATTAAAAGGAAGGTGGCCTACCCATACCAGATCTCAAACCAAATTAAAAATTGGTAATTAAAAAAACAATATAGTACTGCCTAGGAAATAGAGGGGTGGATCAGTGGAATAGATTAGTTACATGATACACAGTAGAAAATGATCATAGAAATACTATGTATAGTATTTCTATACTATAGTGGTAGTATATACTCTAATATTTCTACTATGTAGTATATCCTATAGTATTTCTGTGATTATTGAGATGATATTTAAGACAAGAACTCACTATTTGATAATAACTGCTAGAGAAAGTGGAAAGCAGTTTGGCAATTTGGCAGAAATCAGGTATGGACCAATACATCACACCATATACTAACATAAAGTCAAAATGGATACATGATTTAGACATAAAGGGTGATACCATAAGCAAATTAGGAGAGCTTGGAATAGTTGGCCTGTCAGAGCTATGGATGAGGGTAGAATTCATGACCAAAAAAGAGAGAGAATGATGAGAAGTAAAATGTATAATTTTGATTACGTTTAAATTAAAGAGTTTTTGCACAAACATAATCAATGCAGCCAAGATTAGAAGGAAAGCAAAAAACTGGGGTTGGGGGCAGAATTTATAGTGAGTTTCTCTGACAAAGGCCTCGTCTCTCAAATGTATAGAAAACTGAATCAAGTTTATAAGAATATGAGTCATTCCCAATTGATAAATGGTCAAAGGATGTGAACAGGAAGTTTTCAGATGAAGAAATCAAAGTTATCTATAGTCACATAAAAAAATATTCTAAATCTCTATTGATTAGAGAAGTGCAAATTAAACTCTGAGGTACCACTTCAAACACAGATTGGCTAATATGACAGAAAGGGAAAGTGGCGATGCTGGAGGGGATGTGGGAAAATTGGGACTAAGGCACTGTTGGTGAAGTCATGAACTGATCCAACTGGTCTGAAGAGAAATTTGGAACTGTGTCAGGGTCATATAAACTATGCATACCCTCTGGCCCAGCAATACCACTACTGGGTCTGTATCCCAAAGGGATTTTTTAAAAAAGGAAAAGGACCTCTATTTACAAAAATATTTTCTAGCAGCTGTTTTTGTGGTGACAAAGAATTGGAAATTGAGAGGATGCTCATCAATTGGGGTATAACTGGATAAGCCGTAGTGTATGATTGCCATAGAATACTATTGTGCTATTAGAAATTATGGGCAGGATGCTTTCAGAAAAACCTGGAAGGGCTTGCACAAATGGATGCAAAGTGAAGTGAACAGAACTAGAACACTGTACATAGTATCAGCAATATTGTATGACGATCAATTGTGAATCACTTAGCTATTCCCAGAAATACAAAGATCCAAAACAATTCTGAAGGACCTTTGATGAAAAATGCTACTCACCTCCAGAGAAAGAACTGATGGAATCTTAATGCAGATTGAAACATACTGTTATTTTACTTTCTTTGTTTTTCTTGTGATTTTTGTCTGTATTTTCTTTTACAACATGACTAATACGGAAATATTTTTGCATGACTGCACATGTATAACCCTTATCAAATTGTCCACCTTCTCAATGAGAGGAGCAGGGAGGGTGGGAGAGAATTTAGAACCCCATATTGTAAAAACTGAAGGTTAAAAAAACTTAACATGTAATTGGGAAAAAATATTAAAATTCAAAAAAGCCAAAGGTTTTGTGGGGCTCATATGCAATAATGTATTAAAGTGCTTTGCAAACCTGAAAGCATGATATAAATGTCAATATTATTTTAAGTAATGAATAATAATACATTTATAACTCAATGGACCCAAGATGTCATCGTAATATTCTCTCCACTGGTACACATGGCAGTCCTTCCTTAACTTCTCATTTTATGCAATGATTGTCTGTGTCCGTCCATAAATCTTTTACAGAGAACTCATTCATTCTGCTGGAGGTCCTCCTCTGGTTCTCTGAATATGTCATGGATACCAATGTTGCACTTGGGCTGTCCATCTGTTATCTCTCACTCTTGAGATGTGACTGGCCCAACTCCTTTTCTGGTCATATATGTCTTAATGATGTATTTTCCTTTACTTCTCATGCACAATTCATATGCAGTAACATCCTACAGCCTACTTATAACCAGCATGCATTTTTCCATTGCCCTTTGGGTCACCTGCAATTGTTATTCTTCTGAGATTGTGGTGTTCCATGATTCTCAGCCATATACCATCACAGGGAGTAAACCATAAAGCACTGTATAACTGTCAGCTCTCATTATAATTCTTATTTTGCAGCTTGGCCTGGGAGCATAACCACTACCATAACATTGTTTCTAAGAGGGAAATCATTCTAAGTCCCAGACAACTGACTTACAAACAAACCTTGGGAACAGATCCTGTACTCAAGTTCAAAGATCACAGGATTTACAACTAGAAACAAATTAGGGATCATGTATCTGGTGCTCTGTGGATTTTGTGAGCATTAATAAAGGTAGCTAACATCAGGGGGAGTTTTTCAACTGAGGAGTTTGAGTGATTTGATAAAATGGAGTCCAACAAGAATAAGGTCAGGCTTAAAATTCACACGTGTCTGGGAGGCCCTTGATTTTACTAAATTGGACCCACACTCTATATCTGTCTCATCTGCTGCCTAGCACCAAATCTTCACAGCCTAAAACCGAGACCTTGACTCTTACCAGCTCCCTAAATCCTTGTCCCTCCTTGTGAATTGTTTTGACCTTGGGGAATTACTAGCTTTGACTATTTCTGGTGGTGCTTTGCAGCTTACTAGCCCAGCTGTCGAGTTCTTGTTGTATCCTGCTGTGTGTGCACGTGTGCATCTTTGTGTGTGTGTGTGTTCATGTGTTCAGTTAGCACCATGGACATCACCCAGTCATCCTTCACTTTGGAAGACTAACCTTCTAGTCATTTCCATAATTAAGATTATTTCTGTCATTTCTCTTTGGAGACTGACTTCACATTCAGTTTGAGTGACCTAAGAATATGACTTGTTGCTCTGGATTCACACTTCGTTTTGTGGTTTGTTTGTTTGCTTTTATCAGAAATATGATTTCTAAATTCAATCACCCAATCTTTTCATCAGATTTGGCCTCAAGTAGCTTTTGATTGTCATTCCTCAAAATCAAATCCACTTTCAAAGGATAAAGATTTCCTAGGAGTAAGGCTATTCAGGAAAATAAGTTATGAAATGTGAAGAGAG
Organism: Pseudochirops corinnae; assembly: GCA_028646515.1. Lineage (NCBI taxonomy): Eukaryota > Metazoa > Chordata > Mammalia > Diprotodontia > Pseudocheiridae > Pseudochirops > Pseudochirops corinnae. The sequence continues at coordinate 313,158,514 of CM053585.1, read as the reverse complement.
AAATCCATAGTGTTTTGGTAGAAAAAGCACGAAATGTAAAGGCAGACGACCTAGATTTGAATTCCAGATCAGCTCCTTCCTCTATAGTTATAGGTAAATGCATCACTCTCCAGCTGAAAAGAAAGGGGTTGAACTAGGTGAGCTCTAAGACTTCTTGCAATTCTGAATTCCATAATTAATCCTAAAAAGAAAATTTCAAAATGTTTTAAGCAATGGGAGCATCATTAGAACTAGTGTAGAGTCTTTTAAAATAGTTCCTTTGAATAAGACCCAATCCAAATGCCATCATCTCCAGGAGATCCTCATCCAACTCCCCTATACTCCACTCCACCAGATGAAAATGATCTCTCTTTCAATTTCTCATATCACTTTTCCTGGACTTCTTCCTTGTCCTTTTGTGTGTGTGTGTGTGTGTGTGTGTGTGTGTGTTTGTGTGTGTGTGTGTGTGTCCCTTGTAACTCAACATATTTAATTTTGTACATTTAAAAACATCATTTTGAGAAGGGATGCCTAGGCTTCAACACACTAAGGATTCCAGGATACAAAAAAAGATAAAGAATTCTTGCTTTTTAGAACATAGCCTTTGTCATATATACCTTTGCATCCTTAGCCCCAAATGCATTGTCTTTCATATAGAGGACACCCAGCATATGTTTGTTAAGTTAAACTGAATTGAATTGAATTCCTAAACTTTTTGCTTTTATACTATTAATTAGCCACAGGCAGCCAGATGGCAAAGTGCCTAGAGCTCTGGGAGAAAAGTCAGGAAGATCTGAGTTGGAATCTCACCTCAGATATTTACTAGCAGTATGATCCTGGGCAAATTATCTGACTTCTTTCTGCTCCAGTTTCTTCATATATAACATGAGGATAATAATAACACCTACTTCCCAGGGTTGTTGTGAGGATCAAAAGAGATAATACATGTAAAGAGCCTGGCACATAGTAGGTGCTTACAAATGTATGCCTCCCTCCTTCCCTCTATTGCTCTCAGTGGGAAAGATACAGAATTTTATTTTGGCGTTTGCATTCTTTAATAACCTGCTCTTTGTTTCTGGATGCTTTGTCATTTTTTTCTTAACTATATTAATATAAAATTGTATTTTCATTAAAATAGGCTATTTGTGTAGAAATGTGTGTGCTGCCATTTCTCTTTGGTTTCAGTTAATCCTGTCTTTGGGAAGCTGGGCCATTTGAATCACGAGGCTCAAGCCAAAACGCTACCATCGACCAGTGTCCTATGGCAACATGCCCTAATAACCCACAAAGAACCCAGAAGGAAATAAGCAGCCTCTTGAGTGCTGACCTTGCAAACCCAGGCATATGAAGAGATAGTAAATGTCACATCAGCAAAGGAAAGAATTGCTTCAGTCAGTATGACACGATCTCCCTTTGGCTTGTGCTGGTTATTGTTAGTTGCAGGAGGCATCATCTTAAAAATCACCAATCCTGAATGAGCAGGAATCCTGAATAAGTCAGTGTTTTAAACTGTAACAGTGTGACTTTGCTACTCTCAAATACACACACACACACACACACGCACACACGCACGGACACATGCACACACACATGCACACACACAGACACACACACGCACACACATACATACATACACGCACACATAGACAAATTTACTAATAACAAAAACTTACCAAGAAGAGATAGATCTTGGGGAGGTACTTTAAAGAGAAGAAGATAGTTTACCTGAAAAAGTGAGTCATTTAGGACAGCAAGGTAGCACAATGGGTAGACTGCTAGGGCTGGAGTCAGGAAGACCTGAGTTCAAATCTGACCTCAGACACTTACTATCTGTGTGACCCTGGGCAAGTCACTTAGTCATGTTTGCGTCAGTTCCCTCATATGCAAACTGAGCTGGAGAAGGAAATGGCAAACCACTCCAGTATCTTTGCCAAGAAGTTCCCAAATGGAGTCATAAAGAGTCAGACACATTGAAAAGGACTGAACAACAAGGGTCGTTTATTTTCCTGTACATTGTTTGTATACGATTAACGACTTACAAAAGTGGTCCCAAGGAAGCCTGTAAACCTTTACTAGAAGGACAACCCGGCATATTCTCTTAACTTTTCCATAGCATGCCACACTTGTTTAGACTGTTAACGATCTTGATTTCACTGACTGGACCTTGTTCATACTCAAGGTCACGTCGTTCTTACGTGTGTTGTCACGCTCTGTTCTCTTGCTTACCTTTTTTCTGATTTTGTTCCCGCTGCTTAGGTTCCGGTTTACATTGTTCAGAGCACCGTTCGTTCTCTTGTTTACGCTGTGCATTTAGACTGTTTACACTCCTGACAATTGACGCTCTGGGTCTTACCGTTTTTATTCTCGTTGATGTTGTTTGCAAAACTATTTCTGTGCGCACACTGTGCAGCAGTTCTCAACTTTCCTAATGCCTCGCCCCTTTAATACTCATACATGGGCATATCTGCATGTGAGCAGACCTGCCTGGAGATGGATGGAGGAGCAGTGCCTCGGTTCCTAAATACGTGTTTTCCGATGGTCTTAGGCAACCCCCAAGGGGTCATGACCCACAGGTTGAGAACCGCTGGTTTATGCTCTTGTTTTTGAGGCAGAGCAAAGGTAACAGAGAGTAGAATGTAAGCTCCTTGAGGACAGGAATTGCCTTTCCTATTTCCACCTAGCACAGTGCCTGGCAGGTTTGTTGCCGTTCAGTCACGCTCAGCTCGTCATGACCCCTGTTGGGGTTTTCTTGGCAAGGATACTGGTGTTGTTTGCCATCTCCTTCTCCAGCGCTGTCACAGAGGCAGCTAAGGAGTGGAGTGGAGAGGACGCTTAGCCTGGAGTAAGGAAAACCTGAGTTCAAATCAGGATTCAGACGCTTACTTAACCTCTGTTTAGCTCAGATTTTTTAATCTGTAAAATGGGAATAATAAAAGCACCTATCCCTCAGGGTTGCTGTGAAGATCAAATGAAATAATATTTATAAAGGACTTACCACGGTGCCTAGCACACTTGCTGTTGTTCAGTCATGTCTGTCTCTTCATGACCCTACATGAGGTTTTCTTGGCAAAGACACTGATGTGGTTTGCTATTTCCTTCTCCGGTGGAATAAAGCAAGCAAAGGTTAAGTGACTTGCCCAGGGTCTGAGGTCAAATTTGAACTCAGGTCTTCCTGACTCGAGGCCCAGAGCTCTACCCGCTGATCTATCTAGCTATCTCCATTGGGCACATATTAGGTACTTAATAAATGTGTGTTCCTTTCCCCTTAACTAATGTTTGTTGGTTGAGTGGTAGACTTTAAATTAGGAAGATCTGGACTCAAATTGGGTCTCAGACACTCACTAGCTGTGTGACCTAGGGCAAATCATATATCCTTTATAGATAGATAGATAGATAGATAGATAGATAGATAGATAGATAGATAGATAAATAGACAGACAGATAGATACATATACATATACATATACATATACATATACATATACATATACATATACATATACATATATCCCACTTAGTAAAGGGATGGCGGTCTAGGACCTTATTTCTTATATGCTTTTTTATAAATATTGTTGTTATTCAGTTGTTTGTCAGTCATGTCTGACTCTTTGTGACCCCATTTGGGGTTTTCTTGGCAAAGATACTGGAGTAGTTTGCCATTTCCTTCTCTAGCTCATTTTGCAGATGAGGAAACTGAGGCAAAGAGGGTTAAGTAACTTGTCCAGGGTGTAAGGCCAAGCAAAAGCAACTTCCAAGGTTCAGAATACCAGCATAGTAACTCTCCATTTATTCAGTGACAAATTAAAGCAAAACATCCACAGAAAAGAGAAAATCAAAATACAGCATTCACCATATGTCATTCAATAATTTAGCAAGTCCTCAATTCAATCCAAGTTCTACTCCACCCCTAGGCAGTATATTCATTTAGTCAGTCACAAAGTCTTCTCTCTATTCAACTGGGAGATTAGTTTCCAATCATAAACAAGGTACATTCATTTGGTCAGTCACAGAGCACAAAAATTCAAAAGTTTCCTACCCCTGGATCACAACTGAATTACAATTATCATCGGTTAATGCCAAGCACCTTCTCAAAAGGGGCAGTGGAGAGCACAGTGGAGACCACTCCTAAGCTACAACAAGGTTAAGATATTATCACAGCATTTAATACCCAAGGAGAGGTCTTTTCTTTATCTTGACCTGAGGCAAGTTCTCAGCAATCACTGTTCCTGGGGAGATAAAGCTTAACAAAGCCACAAGATACATGGCCAGTGTCCTCATCAATTTACTTTCTGCCTGAAGAACAGTCTCAGAACCCCTGAAAACATCAGCAAGACCCTCTTCCAGGATTTCTGTACACATAAAAGAAAATCCCTCTTCAGGGCTTCTGAACCAACAGCCAGGTTCCAGGACCTCTGCAACAACAGCACTGTCCTTCACCAGCAGATGCATCTGGCAAAACAATATTAAAACAGACAGAAAATACCAGCACCACAGTTATGTCTCCTCAGTTCTTGGCAACTCCAGGTGGCAGTTCACAAAAGTCCTGGGCAGCTCCAACTGGCCCTCAGAAGTCTCTCTCTCTCAGCAACTCTGGCCTCCAGCAATTCTCCTCTCTCTCTGCCTCCGAGATACTGCTCTGGAAAAGTTCTTCTTGCCTTCTCTGCTTGTGCCTGTCTCTAAACCCACCACACCAGCTCCTCCCAGTTCAGCCCTCTCTCTTCATGTCAACTAGTCTATCCCACAAGTGGGATTCACAAGCTCTGGGTTTTAATACTCAACCCCCAAACCAAGCCCATACAAAGGGATCTTTAAATTTCATGATCATTACACAGGGTCACACAACTATTAAGAGTCTGGATTTGAGCTAAGGGAAATGAGTCTTCCTGACTCCTCGCCTGGAGATCTATCTACCGCACCACCTAGCTACCCATACATTATTGATAATTATAGCTTGATATAATTGGTCTCCTTTGTAATCTCACGCATTTCATTTTGTGCACTTAAAAACATTATTTTGGGACAGAGTACATAGGACAAAGGGGTCTATGACATAGAAGGGGTTCAGAAGCCCTGCTCTAAGACGCCCTTCTAAGTTGCAGCTGGGTTATGTTTGGAAATCCCAGAGAGAATATGCACAGCAGACCCTTATCAGGGACCTTTGGTTTTCATTATTTATACTGCTGTTTGCCATGCTTAAACCCTGTTTCTGCCTCTGCTTGCACTGGTTACGCCCTTGTTTTAGGAGGTTTATACTTATGTCGCTATTATTTATTTTGTTTATTCATCGGTTTGCCCTGGTTATATAGTCTTATTCGCTCTAGTTAGACTTTTATTTACGCTCTTCCAATGGACAGTGCTAAAGCCAGCTCCAGGACAATTGACATACAGAAATATCCCAGCTCAGATAGTACTACATCCCTCTGAGCTACCAAACTCAGCCACATGGGTCTTAATACTATATTAAAATTATATTTTTAACTCAAAATGCACCAGAGGCTACTTTGGCAGCCTAATCCTAAGGTTTAAGGTCTAGGTTTTCTTACGACCTAATCACTGGATAGCGTCAAGGCACCCTATGATCTACAAGAAACAGATGGACCAAGAATACAACAGAACCAGAGCTTCAGACATGATCTGACAAGACCCTTGAAAGATACTTTAATCTGATGATAGTCAACATTTCTATGATGGCATAAAGACACTGTCCTATCTTTTTTTTTTTTTTTTTTTTGCAATTTAAAAGGAAGAAAAAATCAGGAATGCTTTTAATTTTCTGGGGCTGCTAAAGAAAATGACTTCTTCCACATTCTGTCAACCGCATTAATAATGGTGAGAATAATTCACATCTCTCTAACTCTTGAATCACATATGCCTGCTATCTCTTCTGGTCTCTTCCCCAAAGTCCCTGCTGCCTGGTGGAACAATAGGGAGAGATCTTGTTTACAAATTGTACATTGAAATGTAGGTTACCGGTGGAGGCAACAGGTTTATGCTGACAGGTCACTTTAGATTGGAGTTTAATTTATGAAGATTGCTTTACCTGGGGCTGTGATAATCTATGCCTACGGAGTAACTCACACTCTGCCTCATTTCGAATGCAGTCAAAGGCAGCCATATTTCACAATGACAATGTAATCACAGATCCACATTAAAAAGTCATTATTGTTTAGAATCCAGCTTGGTTTGAAAAACACTTACTATAAAATTCAACAGCCTTTGTAAATTACAGAAAGGTTTACTCAAGAATACAAGGTGCTGTGATTTAAATCAGGAACTTACTTCTTTATTGATTCAATGGGATTTCGTAGGTCACTGCATTTATGGGGACTGATTAGTGAGTAATCAAAGTAGTAAACTCCTCCCTTGTCGGTTCATAAATAATTATGAATTGAATTTGCAGTCCCTCAGTTTCACATGCAAACACTCCCCCCCTGCAAGAAATTGTAGATTCAAATTTGGGGGTCATTGATAGAACAGTCTTGGGATCCCTAGCTGGAAGAATGAAAGGTCCCTCTCCCATGGAGCATTCAGAGATTTGGAAAAGTGCCTTCTTCAAAACAAATTCCCCAAAACAAAGAGTGCCATATCATGTCCCTTTTACAAATGAGAAACTGGGGGTCAAAGAAGTTAAATGACCTATAGAATCATAGGAAGGCACCTTAGAGGCCACCATGTATACCACCACCCCCTTCAAATAGAGAAAATGGGTGGTTAAGTGACCTGCCCAAGATCACTCAGGTAGCAAGTGACATGGCTGATGACCAAATGCAGATTTTCTGACTCCAAAGTCAGACATCTTTCTGTAGCACATGTAGGAGCAAGGATCTAAAGCCAGAGTTCCCTTCCCCTCCCCTCACCCTGGTCATTTTGTCACTATGTCACTATGGAAAAAGGAAAGTGAGAACAAATAAACAGCCCTCACTCTGCTCTTGTCACTGTCATGGCCACTTGAACTTTGGGTCAGAGGCTTTGAACACCTTGGGCTGAAAGAGCAAGTCAGGTGCAGGATTCATTCAATCGGCCAATCAGCAACCATTGATTGAATGCCTCTGCTGTCCCAGGAGCTGTTAGGTACTGAGTATACAGGGACAGAAGTGAAACTATCCCAGTCATCAAGGACTTACACTCTATGAAGAATGTGAGGGGGCAGGTACGTACACAGATGGATTAAAAAAAAAAGATACTGGGTGAATTTGAGAAGGCAACAGCAGCTAAGGGGAAGGGACTTGAAGGCGAGCAGCTGACTGATGGCAGTTCTAGAAGGACATTGGAGGGGCATCACAAAACAGTCAAGGAGCACCATGGCTTTGAGTTAGATGGTGCTGGCCTGGCAGTGTGCTAGTGCTGGAGCTTGAGGGAAGGAGAGGCAGACATCACTACAAACTGCAGGAACGCCTTCCATATAAGAGCAGAGACCTACCAGATGGCAAAGCTGGGACAGAGTAAGTGACTATGGAGTGGAGTCCATTAGACAGCCTCGAGGGATAGATTAGAGCTGGAAGGTACAGACCTTAGAGATCATCCAGTCCAATCCTTCATTGTACAGATAAGAAACTGAGCTTTATGAAAATTGTTCAGTCCTTTTTCAGTCATGTCTGACTATTTGTGACCCCATTTGGCATTTCGTTGCCAAAGATACTAAAGTGGCTTGCCATTTCCTTTTCCAGCTTATTTTACAGATGAGGAAACTGAGGCAAACAGGATGAAGTAACTTGTCCAGGGTCACGCAGCTATTAAGGGAGACCAGATTTAAACTCAAGAGGATGTCTTCCAGACTCTGGGTCCAGCGCTCTATCCACTAAGCCACCTAGCTGCCTTTATAGAAGTTAAAATCACAGAAAGTCACACATGTGAAAGTCACACAAAATCGTCATTTGAATCCAGATCCTCCAACTCTAAATCCATCTTTCCACTATGCCATACTGATGTGGGCACAAGGTTAGGGCTTGGTTATTATTACTCTGTGCCATCTCTATCCTCACCTCCAATATAGAGTACATTTGGAATGATCAAATACTCTAAAATCAGATTTTATCTAGTGAAACTTTGGAGAGTCACAGACAGCTGTACTCACCTCCCTTTTTTTGCTTCGAATAGAATAGTTGCAGTAGGGAGGTACAGAGACAGAGGAACTGAAAATTCACCGAAAGGGGAGCAGGAAACTTCATCAAACAACCTCTGCCAATTTAAAGGCCGCATGTACTGGAACCGTTGGAGCATTGCTCCGATAAGAAGATAAATTCTGCCCACTTAGTGGAGTTTTAAACTCTGGATTTATATCTGTACAAGCATGCCGTCATTTGTACATTACTGTACATGCTGGGCTTATTGAATTCCTATTTAGCTTTGCGCGGATGGAGATCATTGTCCTGTATGGGCAACTGGGGATGCTTGGGAGGGAGTGAAGGTGGGGGCAATAAAAGTGAACAGACCAACAAGTCCATTTAGGCTGGGCTCTTACTTTCCAGACTGATTACTCATGATTCCCTTTCATACAGTCTTCAGTGCACCTAAACTGGCGCTCCTGCTCGTCTTCATGCTCATCTCCCATCTCCACGTGCATACCCTTCTCCCCTCCGCTTCTTGGAACCCTTTGCTTCCTTCAGAGCTCAGCTCAAGGGCCACCTTCCTCATGAAACCTTCCCCGGTCTCCCCAGCAGTAAGGGTCACCCCCTCCCCCCACCACATAACTTCCTATTTATCTTGCATACATTTATGTGTATTCCTTGTTCGCCTGATAGATTGCGATCTTTCCAGGGCAGGGACTGTGTGATTAGAGCCGCCCCTCATTCCATGCAGCCTGGGCTGGTTTTCCTATTATTTCCTATCATTACATTCTATGGTCCGCAAGAGTCTCATTGTATTCTTATCCCAAACCTGAACCCCATGGCTGGTTTGAGTTAGGTTTAATCCAGAATAGACCATTTCATTTCTATCTTTTTATCTCTAACTTGATCGTTGGAGGCATTTAATAAATATCTGTGGATTAATTGATTCAGAAACTTTGAGAAAGTATGAACTCGTATCCCATCCATTCTTCTAAGCCTCGGTCCAATGACAGCAACTTCATGAACCAAGGGTCATAAATGTAGAGTTGGAAGGGGCCTTGGAGGCATGCTGATGCAACTCTCTCATTTGGAGGTGAGGACAATGAGCGTCACTGAGGTTAAGTGACTTGCCCAGGGTCACAAAGCTAGTATGTAAACTGGTAAATTACAGAGGTGGAATTTTAACCCAGATTTTCCTAATTCCAAATCCAGCACTAGACCCCATGACCAGAATCTTTTGCTCTTTGGGGACATTGGCCAGTGCACTGAAGCATGTGGTTTTGCCATGGTTGGAAGCCATATTTTGCTAAGCTATTGACTGATGGCATGAGGCTGGTAAGGGCAATTTGACTTCCTAATTTTAGTTTCTTCATTTATAAAATAATGACAACACAGCACAGTAGGAAAAAAAATAAACAAACCCTGACTCTCGGTTCAAATATCTTTCACCTCAGGCTTTAACCTTATTAGATCTCAGTTTCCTTAACTGTAAAATTAGAATACCAAACCAGAGAGTCTCTGAATTGCCTTTTAGCCCTCAAGTTATAACCCTGTGAACCTTAAAACCAGTAGCAGCATGGTTTAGAGGAATAAGTGTTGGATATGCTATCTAGAGGATACAAAATTTAAAAAAAAAACAAACAGGGGCAGCTAGGCGGCACAGTGAATAGAGCACTGGCCCTGGAGTCAGGAGGACCTGAGTTCAAATACAACCTCAGATACTTGACACACTTAAACTTGGGCAAGTCACTTAACCCCAATTGCCTTGCTTTCTCCCCTCCAAAAATAAACGTGATATGTATCATTAAACACGTATGAAAAAGTACTATTTGAAGTTTCAGGAGTAAAAGATAATTTCAAAATGGGAGGTAACTTATGGACTTGGCTGGGTAACCCTGGACAATTCACTTAACATCTCTGGGTTTTGGTTTCCACCTTTATGAAATGAAGACATTGGACTAGATGACCTTGAAGGTCTGTTCCAGCTCTAAATCTATGATTTTTATCTTGGCTATTGGAAGAAAAGCACTTTTTAAACCTTAAATAGCTAGAGAAGCCTGAGTTATTATTTCATGATCAGGAGCTTTTCCTTAAAAGTGAAGAAGACTTTTGTCCTCTGGGGCTAAAGTGTCAAACAAATTGGGGTGGGAGGTGGAGAGGCAACATGGTGGCAGCAACACTTCCCAGTGGGCCTGAACCAAATAAAAACATAATTGGGGAGTATTTCTAAAGCTACATAAAAATGTGATAAAATATAGGTAATGGTAATTTGTGGTTTTCCAAGTCAATAGGCATCCTCTTTCTATTTTGTGTTTGACACCTCTGCTCAGAGGGGCACTCCGAAACACCTATTAAATAATCTTTGATCTGGGGCCACAGATCATCAGGCTCACCATCGGCTGCCCCACAGTCCCTTCCCACCACCCTCCAGGGACCACAGAACCACCCAGCCCTTCTGCAAGGCCTTTGCTTTTAGGGAATAAGTAGATGATACAAAGTCTGCTGAAAGCACTGGGGAACATAAATTCCCAAAAGGCCTGCACATTCACATACAAAACTAAATCCTCCGGACTCCTGCCAAAGAACTATGACTCCTGATCTGGCCTGAGCATCCTCCTACACATTGTGCATTTTCCCTGTTGCAGCAACTTGACCCAACCATAAGTGGTTCCCAATTACGAAGCACTAGAGGATAAAATCCAGACTTCATCTTGACATCTGTGACCTTCCAAAATCTGGCTCCAATCTCCTTTTCCAACCTTATTTCTACTGCTCTCCTTCACTCTCGCTAACTCTAAGCTTAATTGCCTTCTTCCCTCTTCTTTTAGAGAGGCAGGCTGTCATATAAATTTAGAGAATTTTAGATATAGAATCAGAAAGCACTGGATTCAAATCCCATCTCAGACACTTACTATTTACATATCCATGGGCAAACCACTTAATCTCCTGGAGTCTCACATTCTTCCTCTATAAAACGGGTATAATAATCTGTGTAGTACAAATCTCACAGGCAGCAGTGTGAGAGATAATGAAATAGAGTACGCAAAAAACATTAATGTATGTAACATCTTCCCGCTTTCTATCTCCAGGTCAAACACAGGGCCTCATAAACAGAAGGTTGATAAGTTCTTTTTGGTTAAATTAGGATGCTGAGAGAAAGAGACAGATCAAAACTGGTGCACCTATTGCCAGGGCAGCCCTGCCACTGGTTCTAATAGACAGTCATCAAATCAAACAATTTCAGATGTGTGACCATGGATACTTCTCTTCTTCTCCTACAGGAAGCAGCCCATACTTCCTCCATCTGGGCATTGGGTCTCTGTGGGGCATCTTTTGTTGAGGGTGTGGCTGTTTACCAGCTGTTAAATGCCCACGCACTTGCTCTTGGCTTTCAGATGGGCATCTCTGACACATGCAGCCTTCCTTGATTCCCCCATTTTGAAATTATCTTTCCCTCCTCAAACATCAAATAGTACTTTTTCATACACATTTAATGACACATATCATGTTGTTGTTTTTTTTAATTTTGTATTATGTGTCTTGTTCTGTCATTTCAATCATGTCTAACTCTTCATGACCCCATTTGGAGTTTTGTTGGCAAAGCTATTGGAGTGGTTTGCCATTTCCTTCTCCAGCTCATTTTATGGATGAGGAAACTGAGGTAGACAGGGTTAGGTCACTTGCCCAGGATCACACAGCTACTAAGTGTCTGAGGCCAATTTGAGCTCAGGAAGATGAGTCCCCAGGCACTGTGCAAAAGGGGGACAGAGACATCTACTCACAGAGTTGCTGTGATGAAAGTGTTTTACAAGCCTTAAGGCAAGATAAATTATAATTATGATAATTCTATAAATTATAATTATAATAGATATTATATATAATAAATTATAATTATAATAATTCAACAATTATTTATTAAACACCCACTATGGGCCGGTGCACATCTAAGACCTAAGGATAGAAAGACTGAAACAATACAACCTCCACCCTAATACTATGGACAAACAACACAAATGCAGAGAAGTCGATATCAAATATATACAAAATTGTTACTATTCCTGTTGTTATGATGTCTCATCCTCCCCTGTTCACAGTGAGATCCCTGAGGGCAGAGATCATGTCTTATCCATCTTCCCATTGACTTCCCATCCCTCCCCCAGGACTTAGCACAGTGTTCTGTACACGTCAGTTACAACAAACGTATGTTGGATCAGAGAGGCAGCTTTGGTACAGTGGGGAGAATCCACCGGAGCAGGCATCAGGAACATTGGGATCCCACCGGAGCAATCCTGGGTCTGTCATGTGGATCAGTCCTGTGACTGTCTAACAAGTTACTTCCTCTGACCAGACCTCAGTCTCTTCATCTGTAAAATGAGGGGGTGGGCTTAATGATCTGTGAAGTCCCTGCTACATGCTAAACAGCTGTAAATCTTTGATGGAGTCAGACTGAATAGCAGACCTTCTTATCCTAATTCTGTAATGAGGCGCTTGATTCTGTGCACCAGAGGTTGACATGTGTATTCTAATTCACCTGGAAGGCATCAACTTCATTTGCCCATTCATTCATCCAAAGAACATTGGTTGAGTGTCTGGTATGGAAACTTTGATGAATTCAATCAATATTTATTAAGTATTATGTTCAGAGACGAACAACAGCTTAAAGCTTAACAGCCATCCCTCTGATTGAGTGACTCCTCCCAGAACCTCTATTTAAGGATGGCACTTAGACCAGCCTTCTTTTCATTCCCCACAAGGCTAGGCTCTGGATTTCTCCATCATGCCCCAATACCAGGTACCTGCCCTCCCCTCCTCCTTCCTTTTATGTGTCTTCTTGCCCCATTAGAATGTACGCTCCTTTAGGGCAGGGACTTTTTTTTTAAACTGTATTTGTATTCCCAGCATTTAGCACAGAGTCTGGCACGTGCTTAATAAATGTTTTTTCGCTGACTGACTAACTAATAACATAGCAGAGGAAGACAAACACATGTATACCTATGATTCAGGAGAGAATAAGAAAAGGAAAGATGAGAGGTCTGTTCCAAGACCATGAGAAATCAGAAGAAAGGTCTTTGGGGAATCAGGGAAGGTTCGGAGAGGTGATTTTCCACTGGGCTTTGAAAAAAAATGAATTTCCTCATTATGTTTTTATGAGCTTCATAATCTATGAGGCGAGTAGGATGATTTCATGATGTTTGAGGAGAAGGCAGTGTGGTGTCATGAAATGACACTGGGTTAGGATTCAGAGAATCTGGGGTGAAATCTCAGATCTTTCACTTACCACCTGTGTGTTCTTCAGCAAGACTTGACCTTGCCCAGGGTCACTGGTATATCTGAGGCAGGATTGGAACCCGGCTCCTCCTAACTCCAAGGCCAGCCTGCTATCCTCTATGCTACTCAGTTGACTCTCTTGAAATAATCGGTCATTGTTGTTTAGGCATTTCAATCCTGTCAGACTCTGTGACTCCATCTGGAATTTTCTTGGCAAAGATATTGGTTTGTCTTTTCCTTCTCTAGCTCATTTTACACATGAAGAAACTGAGGCAAGCTCATGGGTTAAGTAACTTGCCCAAGTTCCCACAACTAGTAAGGATCTGAGGTCAGATTTGAACTCAGGAAATGAGTCTTTGGTCTTCAGGCACAGCCCTCTATTCACTGCACCATCTAGCTAGCTGCCTTCTTGGAACAGAAAGATGACCAAATGGAAATATCCTTCTAGGTATCATTTCTCTACTTTTTAACAGATTTTAGTGAATTTTGGACTCTGGGCAAAAAATGCAGAAATATACGCATCAGAGAATGAACTCAGGATTGACATGGGATAACATTGAGGGAGCTACTCAGGACACAGAACCTACTTGATTGGTTCTATTACACACTGCATACATACATACATACATGTACACACACACACACACACACACACACACACATACACCAAGTACGTGATCTAGGAATACCTTATAGAACACGGAATCATTAGAACCAAGACCCTCTTGGAAACCTTTTCACTGTTTTCCAGGTCCTTGATGACTGAGCAGTTTGTGAATTTCCTCATCAGAGGAAGTAGAAGACCAGCCTGACACTTACCCTCTGCATAGAGCCCCAATATTTGTCTTGAAGTTTAAGCAGGCTGCTATGGAAAGGAAATGAGCTTGCCTGTTTTTCATTTTCCCTGAATCCACTGAGTTGTAGGTACAATGATTTAAGTTAAAGATAAAGAAAAACTTTCTGACTGCCCAGCCAATGGGAAGATGATGGGATCTTTTCAAATTTTGTAGGTTCCATCTCTGGCCTAGTCCATGGCCTTGGGAGAGATTGTCAACTATTATTCTTCATATGGCTTCTGACCCCAGCCTTCTTCTGCTCAAAACCCTGGAATAGCTCCCTATCACCTCCTGAGTAAAGTCCCCACTTATGCCTGGCATTCAGAGCCCTCCACAATATGGCACCACCTCACTTTTCTACCCTAATGCACTCATCCCGCCCTGGGGCCTACTCTGTCCTGGTGAGTCCATAAGTTCAAATCCACATAGGCCACAGTTTCTAACCAGCCCTGGCCATGCTTCATGACCCACCCTGGCTACCTTCTTACTATCTGCCCAGCCACCCCCTCTCTCCTTTCCCTTTCTTCTTCTAGGAAACTTAATCAAGCCAAAATTATCACTGCCCCTAGAAAGAGCATCTCACTCAGTTCCTCCCTGACTCAATCCACCATCTCGGTGACTCCCCAAACCAAAACACCTTTCCCTGGCCACCACTCCCCCCATTAGAATAAATATGGTGCATAGAGGAGGCAAGGCCTGAATCACATTTTAATTCATATCTCCAGTGCTTGGAAATCAATCAGCACATAACAAATGCTTTTACATCTGTTCATTCATTCTGCTCTACTTCTTTAACTAAACTGAGCTACTCTGGTCCCCAGTCTACCATGTGCCCTCTCCATTCCATGACTCTGCTGTTCCCTATAACTGGAATTGACTTTTCCCTGTATTCCTAGTCATCCTTTCAGGCCTAGTTCCTGTGGCCCCTCATACAGGAAGCTTTCTCTGGGATTCCTCTGGTGGTCAAAGCCCTGTTCCACCCAGACTTCACATATCATATTCGACTCATCATAGAACATAGACTAGTAGAGTTAGTTATATACATATATAGTTTTATACATATATATACATATATAGTTAGTTAGTTATAACTCTAGTATAACCTGCATTTTTGTCTTATCCCTTTACCAGACTGTGAGCTCCCTGTTGGTAGGACCTTAAGCTAAGCCTTCTGAGCTTTCCATACCTCCATCTACACCTTCACCTCCACAAAAGCTCTCTTGGGACTGGACCTCATTTGCTCGTTCCTCCTCTTGTTTTCCAAGACTGTGAGCCCCCTGAGGGCAGAGACCAGGTTGGCTATTCCTCTGTATCTCCTAGATTTTGAATTTCCTAAATTCAATGACCAGAGATGTGTTTCCACTGTCTCCCTCCCAGATTAGGGACTCCCTGAAGGCAGGGTCCATTCTGCTTCTTTTCAGCTGTCCCAGACTGAGCTCTCCAAAGGGGAGGTCATTGGACTGGTGCTTTTCCCACCTCTGTCACAACACTTCCAAGAGGACCATCCTGGGCACACTGTGGGAACTCAGTAATAGCTTGTTGAATTTAACAGAAACTGAAATTGAAATGGTATTGATTTGGAATTGAAAATGAATTGAATTCAATTGCACCGAATGAGAATCCAAATCTCCAGTGAGTTTTAGATAGATGAGCAGAACCCTGGGGACCTTGGAGGGGGCAGGCCTGGGGCAAAACTAAGGAAACCATTTACCCTGCCTGCCCTTAGCCCTCTGGGGACAATCTAGTCATGAAATTAGACTACTAATTGAAATTGTAAATCAAAAAAAGGCCCATTGAAAGAGACTCTTTAATAAAAGCTGAGATGGTGCTCAGACAATCCTTCAAAAGCCAGGATCTGAGTATCAGAGATTCATCATCAAGAGCCGCTGATCACAAAATTCTCAGTAATTACTGCCATAAACCACAATGCTAATTAGTCAGCCCAGGTCTGGGCAATTTTCTCATCTCTCCTTGCTCCCTTCACCCCAAACCTCGTGCTTCCAAGACAATGTAAGCACACTCCCTGGCATATAGTAGATGCAGCTTGCTGATTGAGTCATATCTTAAGAAGACACTGACAAATGGGAGCATATTCAGAAGCAGGCCATGAGCATGGTGAGGACATTGGAGAACTTGCCCAGTAAGGACTGAATTAAAAGATATCCAGAGAAGCCTTGGAGAAGGCAATGGCAAACTACTCCAGTATCTTTGCCAAGAAAACCCCAAATGGGGTCATGAAGAGTCCAACACGACTGAAATAACTGAACACCAATAACAACAACAAGAAAAACCTCTTTGTCACGGGGCCATAGAGCTGGAAGGGACCTCTAGGCCTGCCCCCACATTTTTTACAGATAAAGAAACTAAGGCCCAAAGAGGTTGAGACTTCCTCAAGATCACACAAGTAGTGAGCAGCAGAACTATGATTCCCACTCACAGCCACTGATTCCAAATCTATTGCTTTTTCCAGGGCTGGAGAAGGGGAAGAGGTGACATTAGTGTCTTGGGACATTTGAAGGGTTTTCATGTGAAGGAGGTTTTGGATTTGTTCTGCTTAACCCCTGGGGGAGAGGTGGAGCAGAAGTGGGAAGAAAGGGAAATATCAGAGAGGCAGATTTCTGTTCAAGGCAGTTCTTTAAACATTTGATAAAAGGAAAACTGTCCCTTCAAAAATGAAATACCTTGAGTTACCCCTCCCAGGTTGTTGTGTTTGTCCTTAGTTCTTGGAAGAGGACCATGACATTAGGGAAATGACGACATGACTTGTAGTTGACTTTCATTTGAGTGAGGGAGGGTTGTGCAAGGTCACCAGCCTCCCTGGTGTCTCCAAGTGAAGGCTAGTTGACCACTTGCCAGTGATAAGGCTTCTCTGTTCAACAATGGTTCGCCCCTGAATCTCCTTCTAGATCTGGGACTCCAGGACCCTGTGCAAATGGCTCTTCCTGGGAGTCCTTCAAATAAGACCCTGACCTGCACCCTCCCAGACATGAACTCAGGAATCCCCAGGACAGGCCTGATTTGGTGACCCAAATGGTAGGAAAATGGTAACCTAAAATCCTAGACTCCATGAGGCCCTTTGATGAAACCGTAAGGCCATGTAGTCCATATAGCACCTTCCACCTGGTGGTAGTTGCAGGTACTGCAGGCTCACTGAATGTGGACTGACATGAATTGCTCAGCACAAACCCATTTTGTAAATCCAAACTGAGTGATCCTTAGTGTTAACAATCACCAAACCTGAGAGGGCAGAGAATAGTCAGGGGGAGATACAGGGGTAGCAGAGAGTAGCAGAGAATAAAACTACCTTTTTGATCTTAAATCCTATTTGTCCCCTCTATGGTAGTCTAGGCTCCATTTGAAGCAGTCAGCTTGTGACCCCCAAATGCATCCTGTGCAAACACTGTGCCTTGTGTCACCCTCCCCCTTTGTATCTGTTGCATTCCCACCCATTTTTAAAACTTGATCTCATGCCAGTTCCTCCATGTAACTTTCCATGACTATTCTCAGGTAGGAACCATCTTCCCATAGGGATTACCCTATAATAGGGACTACCCTATAGCCCCTTGTTTTCCATCACATCAATACATTCATTATAGATTGTAGTTGCTTATGTTGGGGCATAGATGGCTCAATGGCCCTAGAGTCAGGATGACATGAGTTCAAATCTGACCTTAGATACTTACTAACTCTGTGACCCTAGGGAAACCAACCAACCCTGATTGCCTCAGTTTCCTCATCTGGAAAATGAGCTGGACAAGGAAGTGGCAAACCATTCCAGTATCTTCACCAAGAAAACCCCAAACAGCATCACACAGAGTCAGACATGACTGAAATGACTGAACAACAACAACAGTTATTTACAATGGTACATTTATCTTACCTGAGAGCCCCGTAAGGACAAGAGCCCTGTCTTACCTGAACTGAGAAGACAAGACTGCACTTACAATTAGAGGACCTAAGCCTAAATACAGATTCTGCCTGACCCTCTGTGTGACCTTGTAAATGCCCCTTCCCTTTTCTGGGAGTCAGCTTTCTTATGGGAAGAAACATGATCCAGTAGAGAGAATGTCAGGTTTGGAGTCAGAAAATAAGAGGTAGAATTCTAGCTCTTACCTTGTGACCTTGGGTAAATCTTAAGCTCTTTGGACCTGTTTCCTTACTTATAAAATGAGGGAATTGGACTAGATGACCTCTACCAAATGTCCCTACCAAATTTGAAATCCTAGGACCTCATACGTTTCCTCTGCCCAGCACAATGGTCCATATAAAAGAGATACTTAATAAATGTTTATTGATATGGAATGGAATTGTACTGAATTAAATTAAACACTGCAAAGAGGTTCCTGTTTCCTTTCTGACCAGAGCTGTCTCCCACTCTAGGATACCACTTGATTTATGGGCAGGTCACTTAATTTCTCTAGATTTGGTTTCTTCATGGGTAAAATGAAGACTAGAGGAAATGAGGACTAGATGAAACCAAGAGCCCTTTTTGGTCCAGCTTTATGATCCAATCTGGTTGACTCCCACTTCACTCCCAAATCTGACATTCTGTAGTCTATGTTCTAAGGCCTCTTCCAGCTCCAGACACAAATCCTGCCATCCTAACATGGGGGAGCAGGCCAGAAGCAACTTGAGATGATGGGAAGTTCCAGCACCAGGAAGGAAGCTTTTATGCAGCAATAAAAGAGAATGATCTATCCCTGTCCACCAGTGTTTGTAAACATATTGTAAACAAGTAGAAATGAACAGCTCATCTCTCTGAGGGGAACAGATGCATCCTTAATCCTTATTAACTGCTTGCTTCTGCCTTAGTGTCTGGCACTGGTGTATGGTCCTGGAAGAAGAGGAGATGGAGGAGGGAGAGACTTTTGGCTCCAGCCTCTGAGGATGACACGTCTGCTGAGGCTGGGGGCAGCCACCAGCAGAGGCGGGGCAGCTGGGGGGGGGAGGGCGGAGAGAGTGGACTGAGCCCCGGGCCAAAGTCAGGAAGCTTTACCCTCAAATCGGGCCCCAGACACTTTCTAACCACGTGACCCTGTGAGTCTTTTCATCTTTGTTGGCCTCAGTTTTCTCAGCTGTAAAAAGAGGACAATAAAAGCTCCCACCTTCCAAGGTTCACAAGGATCAAAGGAGGTGATATTTGTAAAGCACTTATCACCTTTTTCACGTCCTTCCTTTCTTTTTTATTTGAGTCTTATACAAAATGACTACTATGGAAATATTTTACATGATTGCATATGCATAAACTACTTCGGATTGCTTACTGTCTCAGGCAGGAAGGGAAGGAGGGATAGAATTTGAAACACAAAACTTTTAAAAAATGTTTTTCAAAATTATTTTGACATGTAATTGGGAGGAAATTAAATATATATATATATATATATATATATATATATATATATATGTTTAAAGCACTTTGCCCAGTGCCTGGCATATAGTAGGCAATTAATAAATGCCTATTACCTTCTCCCCTTCCTCACATTGCTGCAAGTGTCAGCATTCATTTAGACCTCATGGTTGTGGTTGCTGTTTTCAGGTCTATACAGCACCTTCCTTATACACCTGCCCTGTGAAGCAGAAAATGGATACTTATCCTCATTGATACGGTCAGCTAAGTGGTGCAGAGGTGCAGTGCATAGAGTCAGGAAGACCTTAGTTCAAATCCAACCTCAGACGCTTGCTCTGTGACCCTGGGCAAATCACTAAACCTTGCTTGCCTCAGTTTCCTCATATGTAAAATAAGCTAGAGAAGGAAATGGTGAACCACTCCAGTATCTCTGACCCGGGTAGGGTCACATGACTAAAAACAACTCAATGACAATATCCTCATTTTAAAGATGAGGCTTTTAACTCATCCAGTGTAGTATTCAAAATGAGGATTTCCTAACTCCCAGATGAAGGTCTCTGGAGTCTCCTGACTCTGAGTCTGGAGGACTTTTGACTATACTCCAGCCACCAAACTCTAGTCTCTTCAACAGCCAGTGCAATGATAGACGGCACCATAACCAGCCTCACTGAGTACAACCAGGCACAGGTGTCTCTGAGAAGCAGGAGCCAATGACCCCAGAGTCATCGTGAAAGGCATCCCAACTGTCTGAGGCTCATCTGGCCTTTCTAAGAGGTCCACCAAGGTGAGGTGCCTCAAGAGACTAGAAAAAAGGGGCTTGGGGATTCTCTAATCTGTTCTCAAGCGGGGCTGCTGCCTAGCCCTTTAGACCAGCTCACAACTCACCATCCCCAGGTCTCAAACCATCCCAATCCAATAAATATCACTTTCCTCTAGGGAGACATTTAGGATTCAATTAATTTCAAAAAGTCCTTATACCTGGAGTCATTTGTTGAGCGGAAAGCTGACATTTATACAGGTTTTAATGTTTGCAAAGAGCTTTCTACCTTGTTTCATTTGATTCTCTCAAAAAGCCTGTGAGGTAAGTGCTAAAGGTAGATTATCCCCATTTTACAAAGGAGGCTCTGAGGGGTTAAGTGATTTCCTCATTGTCACACCGCTAGTCATTAGAACAGTAAGGGTTTTTTCCTGGCTCTTTTACTCTTCTCTGCTTCCCTCTCCTTTTTCTCTTTCCCCACTTCCTACTCATCTTTCTTCTTCCCTTCCATTAACACTATTTCCTCTTACATCCTCCTCTTCTTCCTCTCTCTCTTTCTTCTCCTTTTCCTCTGCTTCCTCCATTATCCTCTCCCTTCCCTTCCACTATCCTTTCCTTCTTTCCTTCTTCCTCTTTCTCTATTAACCAGGCCCCACATACAGACACTTCAGGTTCTAACCTGCTTTCCCTTCAGTCAGCTAGGCTGGAAGGGATGCAAGGGACAAGTTCATCCATACACTTCATTTCCATTTCTAGTTTCCTACCTATGGCTTTGCCTGGGGCCAGAAATAGGGTCTCACATCTCAGTACTCCCTCGTTGGCTGACTGGGACGACTCATTCTGCTTAACAAATCTGGCTTCTATTTCTCCATCTCCTCTTAGATATCAAGGAATTTTAAAAAGTAGTGAAAAGTTTAAGCACTAAGTGTAAACACCAAACCTCTGAGATGAGCTCTGAGGAACAACAAGTATGGGAGAGAAAGCTGACCATCCCACGAGTGAGACCTAAAATCTAAAGCTGCACCCTCCACAAGAGGATTTTAGGCTATTGTCATACCCCTCTTTGGCATTTAAAGCCCTTCACAGCTTGGCTCCAACTTCCTTATTCCAGCCTCACAATACATTCATGATTTACCTTCCCCAGACTCTATGTAGTCTGGCCAAACTGGCTAATGGCACTTGTCCTACACCCAGATTAACAGGTAATAGAGAGGCTTAAGTGACTGACCCAGCCTAAGCAAGGGCTATGAAGTGGCTTGTCCTAACTTCCAAGGATACAATGGCCAAACATAGATCATGTAGTGCCAATGCAATATTCACAGCACTGATGGTGACTATGATTATGCCAGGATAATTCTGAATCATAAAATATAACAGACTCTCCATATAGAAGACAGAAGCAAAACATTTGTTCAGACAACAGAAAACCAAATCACAACACCAGCAAAGTCTAATCCATTATAGCAACAAAGAGGTTATTATACCATAACACAGCAGGGAGCCACACCATCCTTTAGCCTTCCCACAAACAAACACTCACGAGTCTAGCTGTCTCCTTGGCTGCATACTCTTCTTCCACCATTCTTAACTGCTCTGACTCCCAGCTTCCTCTGGGCTCTGCTCTACCCTTCAACAAACTCCTCCCACCATAGGCTCCATGTGATTACATTTGGCCTATTAAGGAGCAGGGAAGATCTCCAAATTCCCTTACCATTACACAAGCACATAGTTTAAGGAAAATGCAGAAACTCATTTTGCTTCACTATGCATATTTGTAACAAGGGTTTGATTTTTCTTTTTTCCTAATGGAAGAATGGAGTGAAAGTAAGGGAAAAATAAATCTTTGTTTATTGAAAAAAATTAGCAAAAAGAA
The DNA here is from genome assembly GCA_028646515.1 of Pseudochirops corinnae. Lineage (NCBI taxonomy): Eukaryota > Metazoa > Chordata > Mammalia > Diprotodontia > Pseudocheiridae > Pseudochirops > Pseudochirops corinnae. Next base: position 313,136,406 of record CM053585.1, on the reverse strand, counting down.
TCTATGTTGGTAGTTCTGGGAGCACCCTCTATCACAATCATTCTTCCTATGCCCAACCTCAATTTCTCCTCTTGCAGACATGCTCAGACCCATGACTAGTGCAGCCTACATAGGGTGAGGAAATTTCCAGCAAAGTACCTCCATGTGAAAGGTGCTTTTATATGCCCATAGGGCCTCTAAGTGCTTTGCTACCAATGAAAAGCTTTCCATTATGCTAGAAATAAAGACATATTTTTGCTCTAGCTTCCCATATGACAGTGCCTGCTGATCACCAGTATTTGGTTTGGAATTCTATTTGTGTCAGTTCCCTATTCCAAGATTAAGATCAAGCATCACCTTCCACATGAAGCCTTTCTTAATTCCCTCAGTTGCCCTATCCACCCTCTCTGAACTATTTTGTGCTTATATGTATATATCCTGTATATTTTTTTATATGTGTACATTGTATCACCCCAGTTAGAATGTAAGTTCTCTGTTGAGAGGGACTATTTCACGTTTGTTGAAATGAGGTTCACATGATGCACAGGAAACATAAATGCTTTTTGGCTGATCAGTGTCCCCCTCCTCCTGCCACCCCAACTATCCCTTCTTCTGCTGGGGCATCTAGAGATGAACTCAGAAGAGGAATGAGGACCGGATTTGTAAATCTAGGACAATGCGGGAACTTATTTCCATACAAATGATAGTTGAACACAGGGGAACTGATGAGAAGATCTCAAAAACCCAGTAACAGAATTTGATACTCAGAGAAAGGGACCTCAACTGACATCCAGTCTAACTCATACCCAGAAGGAAGTGCAGTGTATGTAACAAAGAAAGAAACCTTCGCCAAGAGAAAATATATAGAAAAAATGGGAGAGGCCCAGGAAAAAACCCTGAGGAACAGCAAATACTAGGGTGAAGGACGTGAATAATGATGCTTCCAAGGAGATAGAGGAATTGTTAGACATTGAGGAAAAGAATTTTAACAGAGCAGTAACATGAATACCCAAGGAGGAAAGAGGATTCAGAAAGACAGAATAGTCAACAATGTCAACTACTGAAAAAAAAAAGTCAAGAAGGCTAAGAAGAAGCCACCAGATTAAACAATAAAAAGATCATTGGTGACCCTGAAGAGAGTAGTTTCATTTGAGTGGTAGGAATGGAAGATTGAAAGATTGAAAGGATTGAGAAGTAAGTGGCAGGTGAGAAGGTGGAGACAATGAGGATAAATAGCTTTTTCCCCAAGAGTTTGGCTTGGAAAGTAAGGAAAAAAAATAAAATGATAGCTTGAGGGAAGAGGAAACGAGGGAAGGGTCAAGTGATGGCTACTATGGAGGAGATGAAAGAGATATGGATGAAAGATTATTCTGTATGAGTTAGAGGAAGAAAAAAAGGGGCAATGATGGTTGAGGATTCCTTTTCAGGGATTTCCAAAGCAACTTTTTTTTTTTTAAGATAAAGGCTTTACACATTCACAACAACATTTCCACTTTATTTTTATTTTAATTTTTGCTTTTTGGAGGGCAATTGGGGTTAAGTGACTTGTCCAAGTCACATGGCTAGTAAGTGTGTCAAGTATCTGGGGCCAAATTTGAACTCAGGTCCTCCTGACTCCAGGGCAGGTACTCTATTCACTGTACCACCTAACCACCCTGCAACTATTTTTTTAACCCAAAAAAATCAATAGAGACCTCTAATTTTCTTGCAGTATGTGTCCAAGATTTAACAGAGAACCTTGGAAGATTTGTCAAAACAAACAACTATAATGCAATTCTAGTGGCCTAGACACATACACTTGATACTACCAAAGGAAATCTAAAAAGCATTGTCAACAATTATGGAGTTTTGGGCAAGAAATTGAAGACCACAGGGAAACAGATTTTTATTTTCCTCATCGTTGTACATTAAAGGCAAAGTATGCAGAAAATAAAAATTGACTTAGAAATGAGCCTCTGACTAAGAAAAGGGTGTCTAGGAATGGGATTTAGACTTGTCAGCTGGTGCTTAAAATACAAGAATGACAGACACCTGACCAGGTGTCTAAGAAAGGTTGGTGAGAAGATATTTGCCTACTGTCTAGCAAATTTAATCAAAAGAGGTTTACACTAAAAAACATGAAGAAGAAAACTGTTTATGTGTGTGCACCAGACTAGAGATCCTAGGAAGAATGGCCACAAATGTCTCAATTTTTTTTAAAAGGTAGGGAATAGATTTAGCAAACTATAGACCATTACCAGCTTTGAGTCCTAGAAAAAAATCTAGAATATATTATTAAAAAGATAGTGAATATCTAGAAAGGAGAATGGCTATTTCAAAGAGCCAGTATGACTCCATCAAGAAGAGGTCATGCCAGATTAACCTTATTTCTAATTTAAAAGCATTACTTAGCTGATAGATCATAGGCAAGCTATAGCCTTAGTTTACCTAGATTTTAACAAAACATTTAACAAAGTAACTCACATTATTCTTATGCATAACAATATGTAGATGAAAAGTAAATGATATTATAATTAGATAGCTCTAGAATTAGTTGAATGGCTAAATGCAAGCACTAAAGATTCAATGTTCATTGTCAACTTGGCAGGAGGTCCCAGGGGATCATTGCTGGACCCTGTGCTGTTTAACATGTTTTTGTCAATAACTTGGATAAAGGCAGCGGTAAAATGCTTATAAATTTGCAGAGGACATGAAGCTTGAAAGGATGAAACACTGAATGATAGTCAAAAGATCTTGACAGGCTAGAGCACTGGACTGAATATAATAAGAGAAAATTCAATAGGGATGATTCAAAATCATATAGTTTGAAAAAATCATCATAAATACAAGATGGGAGAAGCAGATAAAAGTCATTCTGAAAAAGATCTGAAGTTCTTAGTGAACTACTAGCTAAATACATCAGTAGCTTGCTGTACTACCAAAAAAGCTAATGCAAATTTAGAGTACATTAAGAGAGGCATAGCTTCCAAGAATATTGAGATAAGAATCCTACTGTATTCTGCTTTGGTGAGATTACTTCTCGTGTATTGTACTCAATTTGGGCCAACATGTTTTAGGAAGGATATTGATAAGGTGAAGAGAATCCAGAGGAAGGCAATCAGGTTGGAGAGGGTCCTTGGATCCATGTCATATGAGAATTGATTAGAGAAAATGGGTGTGGTTAGATTGGAGAAGATAATGCCCAGGAGGAAAATAATAGCTATCTTCAAATATTTGAATGATGTCAGGTGGAAGAGAGACAGAGATTTTGCCCTGGTTGGCTCCAGAAGGCAGGACCAGGAGCATTTGGTAGAAGTTGCCAAGCAGAAAATTTGGGCTTGATGTCAGAAAAACCTTAGAGCAGTTCAAAAGTAGAATGGGCTGCCTCAAGAAGTAGGGGCTTTTCCCCTCACTCAGGCAGTTTGTCACTCAACTAACATTTATTAAGCCTCTACTATATGCCAGGCAGACACTGTGCTAAGCATTGGGAATCCAAAGAGAAGAAAACAAAACAAAAAACAGTCCCTGCTCCAATCTAGTGGGGGAGACAACATGAAAACAGCCATGTACAAATAAAATAGAGACAAGATAGACTAAGGGAGGTCTCTGAGGGAGAGCACTGAGATTAAAGGGGACTAGGAAAGGCATCTTGCAGAAGGTGGGACTTTAGCTGAGACTTGAAGGAAATTGGAAAAGTCAGGAGAAGGAGGTAAGGAGGGCATGGCAGACAACTGTGGAAACTCTCAGACTGGGAAGGAACAGCAAGCAAGCCAGAGCCTTTGAAGGACTTCAAGCAGAGACTAGATGGCCACCAGCTTGGTATGTTCATAACAGGAATTTCTTTCAGGTGAAGTCCCTTCCAATTACAAAATTCTGGAATTCTGTGATATGCATGTCCACATCTGGAGTCAAAAAACCTAATTTATGAGCACTGTATAAAAGAAGACTTCAACCAATAAACATTTACTAAGTACCTACTATGTACCAGGCACTGTGCTAAACACTGGGAATACAAAAAGAGGCAAAAGACAGACCCTGCTCTCAAGGAGCTTACACTCTAATAGGCGAAATTACACTCTAACATGCAAATAAATATAGACAAAGCAAGATATATACAGGATAAATAGGAAGTAATTAAAAGAAGGAGAGCACTAGAATTAAGAGGAATTGAGGAAAGTTTCCTGTAAAAGGCGGAATTTTAGTAGTGACTTAAAGGAAACTGGAGAAACCAGGAGTCAGAGCAGAGGAGGAAGGGGACAGACAGTCAGAGAAGATGCCCAGAGCTGAGGCATGCATGGAGTGTCGTGTTCATAGATTTTGTCATGAATGATACAGAGAATGTCAGTGTTCAGCGGCAGGTGCTCTAAGGTCTCTTTCAGCTCTAAGATTTTAGTCCAGTGATATCAAATTCAAATAGAAACAAAGACCACTAAACCATACATAAGGATCCCTGTGGGCTGCATATAGACTTAGGAAAAGGAAAAAAAAATTATAGATATAGATATACACACATATACATACCTACATATATGTGTGTAGCCATATGTTATCTATGTTTATTATTTTTATATTTGTTTTGCTGAATATTTCCCAATTTACCTTTTAATCTAGTCTGGGATGTTGTGGATTTACTTACATGTTTGACATCTCCATTCTGATTAAATTCTAAAATTATTTAAAAAAAATTAAATAAAATGTCCATTCCTATGTACTTAGCAGAACAGAAAAAGAAAACTGTACACAAAATAGCAGATCTATATTATGTATAACTTGCTTTTGTTTTTAAGTATAAAATAATTCTAACCTGTAGCTTTCAAAGCTATACTATATGTCTGCGCTTCTTTCCAGCCTCCCTTTCTCTGCTCTACAAAAATACTTCAGTGACTTTTTTCTTTCTTCTCTTTTTTTATTGCTACCCTGTCCTTATCCTTCCTTACTCTTTAAACCACCTTTCTGCCACACACACTGTTAAGGGGGAAAAAAAAGAAAAATAAAGTCCTTGTAACAACTATGCGTAGTCGAGGGAAAATGGCAAACAGCTTGGTGGTTCAAAGGGAAAGAAAAAGAACTGTTGTTTAATAAAAACTGCTAAAAAAAAAAAAACAAAACAAAACAAAAACAAAAAACCCCGTGGTAAAGAAATATCATTTTTGGACAGGCTTTGTGCAAAGTTTACCAAAATGGATAGAGAATGAACTTTTGCATAGATAATAAGGTTTTAAATCACCTAGTGAATGATGTAAAGCAACACTTTAGTATATGAACATTTTGATGGCTGAAAGGGGCAGAAAAAAAATAACTTTTATTTACTAAGAACTTTGAAAAAGTAAGTGTGAAGAAACACAGGTTTTGGACACAAAAGATTGAGGACCAGTTTGAGGACTGAGATATGGCTGAGATTCCAGGGCATTTAATTTCTCAGCTCATCTGCACGGAACTTTCTAAAGTTTAAGCTGTTAAACTTCATAAAATGATAAATCAGATAACTGAAGCCTATGGGATGATTAAATAAGGATTGTGGGTTTTAAAACAGAAATAAAGGAGCTCATGAGTTTTTATATTCTAAGGCAAAGGTGGGGAACCTGCAGCCTTGAGGCCACATGTGACCTCTAGGTCCTTGGGTGCAGCCTTTTGCCCGAGTTCAAGTTTTGCAGAACAAATCTTTCTATGAAGGGGATTTGTTCTGTGCAGTTTGGATTCAAAGGGCTGCACTTGAGAACCTATAGCAGCAGTCCTCAACCTGTTGGTTATGTTCAATTTGTAACAATGAAAATACATTCTGCATATCAGATAGATTCATAACAGTATCAAAATTACAGTTATGAAGTAGCAATGAAAATAATTTTATGGTTGGGGGTCACCACAACATGAGGAACTGTATTAAAGGGTCGCAGCATTAGGAAGGTTGAGAACCACTGACCTAGAGGATCACATGTGGTCTTGAGGCTGCAGATTCCCCATACCTGTCTAAGGGAAAGATAGATAACTGAGTATCAAAATACCCTGGTTTGAGCAATTGAAAAAGTGAAGAATCTGGCTAGAATACAGAAGAAATCGGCAAGGAGGGAGGAACCTGACAAAGAGCAAAGAAAAGTCTATCTCTGACCCAGCTATGTGAAGAAATCAGTAGCAAGGGAGTCAGCTAGCAAGAAGACTTAGCTGCTGGTTCTTTATGGGCTACAGGCTAAAGCACATCAGAAGGCAGCTACACTGCTCTTTAACCCCACCTGTAATTTGAGAGAAGTGAAGCCTCTCTGAGATTCCTGTTGCTCTCTTCTCCCCACTCCAGTCTGACCAGGAAATGCAGAAAGGGGAAAGATGGATTTAGCTACTAATAAACTATTGAATTGACTAATTGACAGCTGATAGGACAAGGCAGGGTCCTGATGAGAGGAGGGCAGACTGGGCTTGTTTCCACTGCCTAGAGTGAGCCTACCAGATGAACTTTGGCTGAAGGAACCTGCTCACTAATATCAGTGTAACATTTTCTTATGACTCTTTTAAGGAAATTCTAAGGTAAAAGAATATGTTTCTCCATCAGTTTGAGAGTAGATGAGGATGTGCCCAGCAAGAGAAGACCCTTTAGAGAACCAAAAGGAAAGCAGCCAACAGAGAAGTAGCTTTGTGTGGTGCAGGTATTTTCTGAATGGACCAGGGGTGCCCATTCCCCAACAGATAGGAAAAGCTATTGTGGAAGGGCACAGCCCAGGTTTGTGTATGATTGGTGTTACATTGATTATTCCTGTATTTGTTTATGCTACGTAAATCTATGACACATGGGTTATTACTGCTTTTGCCTTATGATTAAGTAAGTGGTTATGATTAAGTTATGACTTTGGTTAAGTAAGTGGTCGTGATTCAGATCTTGTGGCATCATTGTGCCTAGTTTCACTGTGGCTGGTTTTATGTAAATGGAAATCACACTGACAGGGCTCAAGAGCCCTAGTAGTGAGTAGAAGGAATAGATCACCCCACAAAAGGGGAACCTCTAAAGCCCTGGAGGAGTTTGAGTTCCCAGGCCCAGTAGATAGGGGTGAACAGACCTGCCTAAAGATAGATTAGGGAAGGATTACACTATGAAACCAACAAAAGGTTTTAGTCCTTATAAAAAGAGTCATACCTCTTGGAAGATAGGCAGGTAGAAGATTTAGGGCCCCCAGACCCCTTTCACAGACTCCTTGCCTCTTGGAAAACATGCTCAGTCCTTTCCCTTGCTGTCAAATCCACAGTGAAAATGAACCATAAGATCCTATTTTTAGGGACCCTAGATGACATTTAGTCAGACATCCTCATTTTTTCTGAAGAGGAAACTAAGACCCAGAGAGGTTAAGTGACTTTTCAGAGGCCACACATCTAGTAAATGACAGAGCCACGATTCAAATCTGGGTCCTCTGACTCTCCATCCAGCATGCTTTGCTACAAGCACTATGTATGCCCTGATAACCACAGGCTGATTCTGCCTTCTCTGTCCTGGAATGCAGATCTTACCTAATTAAGTCTTCTCAGGCTTCTGGAGAGGGTGGTAGTGGTGGAGAGTGGTGAGGGTGTGTTAGAAGAGGTCTAGCGGCCAGCCTGGGTGGATTTGTCCCACATCTCCATGCACCCAGAACACATTGCCTGTTGCAAAAATAACACAGGAATGTGGCCAATTGTAAGATGATAAGTCATTTTTTTTCCCATTGTTGGTAAAATCAGTGGAGTGTGAATGAGAGGACAGAGGAGACCCTGAAATTGTACAAAAATGGTTCAAGATTCTGATGATATACACATCTGGAAGCAATTTCAACATTAATTAGTGTATTGATTTTTCCCTCTGGCTACTCTCCACTTAACTCTTTTTTCAGTGTAATTCATGTTATCTCTCTAGCGGAAAAGCTGGGCTTGGACTTGGCTCCTGGAGTGTGGAGCAAATGAGAAATCTAACTGGGGTGGCCAACTATTCCTCAGATGATTATTAAAAATTCCAGACAAATGGACCTCCCCAGGAGCTGAGCAGAGTGGATTCTTTTAAACGCTGAGAGAGAGAGAGAGAGAGAGAGAGAGAGAGGAAGGATGGAAGGGAGGAAGGATAGAAGGAAAGGATGGAAAAAGGAAAGAAAGAAAGAAAGAAAGAAAGAAAGAAAGAAAGAAAGAAAGAAAGAAAGAAAGAAAGAAAGAAAGAAAGAAAGAAAAATGAAGGAAGAAAGAAAGAAAGGGAGGGAGGGAGGAAGGAAGGAAGGAAGAGAGGGAAGAAAGGAAGGAAGGAAGGAAGGAGGGAAGATGAAAAAGAAAGAAGGAAGAAAAAGTCTCCTAAGAAAGTTGTGATTTCTCTTTCTGGATCCAGAGTGATGAAAGGCCAGAGATAAAAAAAGGAAGAGGGGAGAGGTCTCAGAGGGGATGTGGATCCTTCTCATTGAATGATTATGGTTTCACTTCCCTATATCTATATATCTCAGGGTTCTAAGCTACACATTCCTCCTGGAGAAGATTTTATTCCTAGAATGTCAGAGCTGGGAAGGCCCTTAATACATAGAACACAGAATGTCAGAAGTGGAAGGATCCATAGAAAATAGCAAGGTCAGAGCTTGTAGGAACCTTAGAACACAGACTATCAGAGTCAGAGGAAACCCTGGCCTTCCTCTAGCCTGACCCCAGTATTCAGATGGGTAGGATTACTATTTGGTTGGTCTAACCTCAACTTAAAGGTGACGAGGCAAATGACTCGCCTAAGGTCCCACAGTGAACTCGTGAGAAATCTGAGACTAGAACCTAAGTCTCGTGATTCCCTTCCTACAGTTCTTCCTTTGGATGCTGAAATGTATTTGCTATCGATCTTTATTAGTTGCCTATTTCGCCCTCTATTCTTTTGATCTTTGTAACAAATGCTACCTAGGCACAAATACCTTATTCCTTTACCCCTTTTTGGTGGGTTGAGATCCCCCCTGGTGTCCTTTGATCATTCCTATTTCTCCTCCCCCACCGGCTGCCTCACATCCCTCCCTCTCTGTCCTGTTAAACGGTGAATTGCCCACCACTGGTACTTAATGCATATGTAATGAAGTAAAAAATCAGGACTGAGTAATGCTTATGGCCACCTTGACCTTACTTGTACAACGGGAGGCCATCTCGGGCAGGAGTGATCTCATTGTCGCTCTAATGACCTCATCTAATTATTGCTAACTCCAAGACCTTTCCTGCTTTAATGTGAATCACTGAAGGCACACACGCCAGCTGCCTAATGAACTCATCTCACAGCACTGGTCCTTAACCAGAAACAGAGATTCGTTTGGAAAATTAGAAAAGGGAAAAAAAAAAAAAAACACTACATTAAGGGGAGGAAGCCTGACATGATTTCGCATTTATTTCTCTGACTTGAAAGGGGAGAAGATAATGACATTGCTGGAGAAAAAAAAAAATAACAGACGGAGAGAGAGATTAAAGAACCTGTTATTGATGGCTACAAACCCTCCCCTTTGCAGCCAGGATTGTACATCTCCAATGGCCACAGATCTGGCCACTTTGGGTAATTACTGGCCACATCTGTATCCCAACAAAATATCTGTGTGGAAAGTTCCGGCAGTCATCTGGGTGCTTGGTCAACATTATCGTGCACATATGGGTGTCTGGCACCATCTCATTGCTGACTGTAATACTTCCTTTGTTCCTCAGGGTTCCTGTAAGCAGAGGCCAATCCACACCAAACAAATTAAACAATAGAGTTATAGGATTTAGCTTTGGAAGGACCTTAGGGATCATCTGGTCTAGCCCCCTCATGTTATGATAGATGAGGAACCTGAGACCCAGAGACAGGAGGTAACTGGACCAATGGAATACAAAGGTTTTTTGTTTGTTTTTGGAAGCAATCAGGGTTAAGTGACTTGCTCTGGGTCATACAGCTAATAAGTGTCTGAGGCCAGATTTGAACTCAGGTCCTCTGACTCCAGGGCCAGTGTTCTATCCACTGTACTACCTAGCTGCCCCAGAGCCAGAGCTTGGACCTCTGTCTTCTCATGCTGCCTCTTTTTTTTTTAATGAAAAAGTAGTATTTATTTGCAAGATAATGTGCAATTGAATTTTACAGCTTTTTAAAATGATATAATATGTAGGATACAATTATTGGTTACCTATAAATAAAACTAAGCATCAGGAAAAAAAAAACTATGTGTTACAGATAGAAATTTTTTAGAAATTGGGCTCATTTGGTTGATATCTTATGATACAGGATGCTGTTTGGAAATTCCCAAGGAATGTCTGTTGAGAGTAATGCCAAAGGCAGAGGAAAATTTTAACATGAGATGAACATAATTTTCATGACTTTCAATTTTTCGATTTCATTATGCTACCTCTTCCATGGCCTTACCTGAACCCCATAGCTGAAAGTGATTTCTCTCTTCTCAAAATTTCTCATAGCACTTGGAACTTTTGTGTCAGAAGCTCCCCCTGATATGAAGGGGCTAAATACATGTTGAGTACATCTCACTACTTTGATGTGTTGCCCCAACTACCAAGGTGGAATTTGGAAGTGTCAATAGATGACTCTCTTTCATAGCAAGTCACCAGGATTACTTACAAGCCCTTAAGCTCACAAGGCTCAAAATATGAGTTTGATTTGCAAATTGATGCTCATAGACAGGGTTCAAAATGGAGCTCCTAGAGAACTGCCATATCCCACTCATGGACCATTCTCTCCATCATAGACCTCTCTGGTTTCTGTGACTCATAGTAACGCCCTGGTTAGAACCCTGGAAAGTGGTTACACTTTCATAGGACCATAGCTTTTGAGCAGAAAAGGACCTTAAGAAGTCATCTAGTCCAACCCCCTTATTTTACAAACAAAAATATTGAGGTCCAGAAAAATTAAGTAGTTTGTTCATAGTCACACAGTTATTTAGTAGTAGAGCTAGGATTCAAACCCAGGTCCTCTGACTCCATACTCTTCCCACATTCAATATTACAGGAGGTCAGAGAGGTTCCTCCCTACTGTTTGCTCCTAAGCTTCTAGCAGAGGATGGCCACTCCCATAGACTTAGATCACTGTTCTTCAAGGCTCCATTTTCTATAGCATTAACTGTGAATTGTAACCTAACTGAATTATTCTGAAATCTCTGTACATATCCTGTACCCTCCCACCTCACCATATTTCCAATGACTGGAATGCACCTCCAAACCTTTTTTCCTGTTGCATTCTTAGTCATTCTTTAAATCTCAACCCAAATGTCACCTTTTCCCATGAAGACCCTAATCTTTTTATTTTTTTGGAGGGGGGAAAGCAAAGCAATTGGGGTTAAGTGACTTGCCCAAAGTCACACAGCTAGTAAGTATCAAGTGTCTGAGGCTGGATTCGAGAGTCCCTTGGACTGCAAAGACATCAAATCAGTCAGTACTTAAAGAAATTAATTCAGATAATTCATTGAAAGGTCAAATATTTAAGCTGAAACTTAATAACCACATAATGAGAAAACAAAACTCACTGGAAAAGACCCTGATGTTGGGAAAGATGAAAGGCAAAAGGAAAAGGGAATGGCAGAAGATAAAGAGTCATGGAAACAACAAAGATGAGCTTGGACAGACTTCAGGAGATGCTGGAGGACAGAAAGGCCTGGCATGCTATGGTCCATCGGGCCACAAAGCAATGAACACCACTGAATAACTGAACAACAACAACGTTTTCTTATGTTTCTTATTTATTTTGTTAAATATTTCCCAGTTACATTTTAATCTGGTTAGTGTTGTGGGCTGCCCATATTTGACACTTCTGTTCTAAGTGACTTCTCCCTTCCCTAGTTAGTAAGAAACTGGAGGAAGACAAGCATGCATGAAGTACACATAGCAAAGGTTAGTATTGACCAAAACAGCCCAGAGGACTCAGGCCCTCCCCACACCACAGCCTTTCAAGAGTTTAAAGACACTGCTTGTTCTTTCTTCTCCAGGCTAAACATTCCCAGCCCTTTCAACTACTTCTTGGAGAGCACATTCTCCAGTTGCCTTACACTTCTGGTCTCTCTCTAGAGCAGTGGTTCTCAACCTGTGGATCACGACCCCTTTGAGGGGTCAAATGACCCTTTCACAGGGGCCACAGGGGTCGCCTAAGACCATCGGAAAACACATATTTCCGATGGTCTTAAGAACCGAGACACCACTCCTCTATCCATCTCCAGGCGGGTTGGCCCACATGCAGATACACCCATATACAAGTATTAAAGAGTCGTGGCATTAGGAAGGTTGAGAACCACTGCTCTAGAGGAACTCTATTATGTCCAACACCTTTTTTAAAATATGGGACCCAGAACTGAAACTAAGAGTACAGATGTAATCTGGTCAGGGTAGTGGACACCCTGGGGGGAAGGGGAGCAGAGTACCATCCTTTTTTTTCATTCTGGACACTTTACCTTCTTTCATGGAACTTGGCCCTGCACTATTCACTGTGCCACCCAGCTGTTCAGCTACAAAGATCTCATTAGCTTTGTCATTGCACACTTTGATTCATATCAACTATGCAGTCTCCTAAAACCCCTAATCTTTGTCTTACAAGCTAGTGACTGACCTTACTTTCCATCATTGACTTAGGTAGTTGACTTTTTTAACACAATTGAAGAAATTTATTATTATCCCTATAATATGTCTTATTATCTTATACAATATATCTTATAATAATATCTTATTAGATATACCTATCATTCCAACATGTCAGGATCTTTTAGAACATAGATTCTATATTTCCCCTGAAATGATTGATTAAAAATAATAACATTGAAAAAAGAGGCATCATGAATGCTATAAAAAAGTGGTATTGACATCAATATGTTTTTTAATCCTACAATCATTCTAAATATATTTTGCCTCCTTTCCTGTCATTTCCCCCCCCCAACACTCCCTTGTAATAAATACAGGTAAGTAAAACCAAAGAATACAGTGAATGTTTCTGTCCAGATATACCACATTCAAAATCTGTACTACCCTATGTGTCCATGAAAACACCACATTCCTTGACTGAAAATGTCTTATCAGTAATTCTGATATATCCTCCTTTTTTGGAGACAGTTGAGGTTAAGTGACTTGCCCAGGGTTGCTCAGCTAGTAAATATCTGAGGTCAGCTTTGAACTCTGGTCCTCTTGACTCCCGGGTCAGTGCTCTATCCACTCTACCACCTAGTAGCCTCTATGATATACGCTTAAGAGTAATGATCTTGGAGTAAAAAGACTTGGGTTCAAATCTCATCTCTGCTACTTGCTACAATCACGGAATTTAGAGTTCTACTCCTTCATTCTGCAGATGAGGCCATGAGACTCTATAGAATTTGGGGGAGTCATTATGTTCTTGAGCCTTAGTTTCCTTATTTGTAAAACAGGGATAAAAATTACTTGCGCTTGTCTGTATCATCAGGGAACATAATTTGTTATGACAAAACTACTTTGGTAGTTCAGTCATTCTGAAAAGCAATGTCATAAACTGTGCATATCTTTCAACCCAATGATACCACTATTAGGAGTATCCTGCTAAAGAGATAAAGGGTGAAAGGAAAGGACCAATATGTATAAAAATATTTATAGCAGCACTTTTTGTTTAAACAAAGAGCTGGAAACAAAGCGGATGTCCATTAGTCAGGCAATGGCTGAACAGCTTCCATGAATGTACTGCAATATTATTGTACCATAAGAAATGGCAAAAGGCATTGGTTCAGAGAAACCTAAGAAGATATATATGAATTGATGCCGTGAAGTGAGCAGAACCAGGAAACTGAACCAGGAGTCCTGAGTTCTAACTCTACAACTAACAAACTACGTGACCTTGGACAAATTCTTTTTCTTCTCTGGGGCTATTTGACCATGATTTTGAAAGGAAGTTCATGATGGATAAACAGACAATCAGGGATACTAGTAAGTGATGAGGGGAAGCGTTAGACTTTGACACTTGGGCAGTTGTGGAGAGTGTTAGGCTTGGAAATGGGAAGAGCTGAGTTCAAATCTTGACTCTGACATTTGCTAGCTGTGGGACTGCAGTCAACACTTTCTAAGCCTCAGTTTCCCCAACTACAAAATGGGGATAATAGTAGCTATCTCACAGGGATATAGTAAGGATCAAATTATATATCTTTAGCACACACTTTCCACATGACTTTCCCAACTCCCATTCACATTGGCAAGTTGAGGTCTCAAAGAATAACTTTATCTCCCCACAAAGTCCTAATGATAGCCCTGAGAGATATACATGTATTTTTCTAATATGATAGCTCACAAGACCCCACTACTGTACTACTCCCATGATTATAAGTTGGCATCAGTCAGCCAGACTTATTAACTTTTAGAGAAAGGTATTTAATAGGGTGGTAGAGCAAGATCAGTTAGGATAAAACATCTACACACACACACACACACACACACACACACACACACACACACACCCCTAGTCTATAACACACTCTCTCACCAATATATACAGAGTCCCAGGGTAAAATGGTCTCAAACTTAGTGACCATATTGAGTAAAGAGGTAATTCACAGTTCCTGGCTGTTGGAAGCTTTTTCTCTCTTTTGTAGAATTTACAGAAAGATCACTTTAAGCACAGTATTTATTTTTTTCTGAAAAAAAAAACTTAATAAAATAAAAAGTCCAGCAGAAGACTAAGCTCCTTGTAGAATCCTAAAACTCCCTTTATTCAGTGTGTCTAATTTATTCCTCACTCCCATTACAGACATTGCCACCAGTCACTGCTGTTCTGGGGACACTGCTAAGTCACTAATGAAAAGTCCAAGTGCACTGGCCCTCCAAAACTCACAGTCTTTCTTTGGTCAAGGGGCGGAAGGGAAAGAATGCAATTAAGGTCCCTCTTTACCCCCTGCCCAAGTGACCACTTTGCAGGGGCTTTCCTACAATGATTTCTACTACTAAGTCAGGTTTTTTATTCCAAAATTGCTGATTTTAAACCAACCCTATGGGGCTTGAGCATTTCTTCTCAATCAATTTAAGTATGCTTCTGTACAACCTCACTTCATTTTGTCCAGTGATTTTCAAGAACGTCTAAACTGAGCAAGTACTACTGTTCTGGCCTAATCTAAAACCTTTGGTTTCTTTGTTTGTTTTGAAGCAATTGGAGCTAAGTGACTTGACCAGGATCACACAGATTGCAAGTATCTGAGGCTGAATTTGAACACAGGTCCTCTTGATTCCAGGGCCGGTACTCTATTCCCTGTGTCACCCAGCTGCCCTTTAAAGCCTCTGATTTCTTAATTAACCGATTGACTCAGTACAGGTTAAGATATTGTAGCTTAGCATTATTTGTTGTTTTGGGTGGAGCAGGAGAGCTGGGGGATTGATTGACTCAATTGATCCTCACTGTTACATATGTAAAGCACTTTTTAATAAAGAATTGCTAGTTATTGTTACATTTGTATATTTATTTATTATTATACATGTTTTATATTATATTTATTTACATTGATATTTATATTATGTTTTACATATATAGCATATCTACATACTATTATAGGTTTATATATATAATATACTATTATAGGTTTATATATATAATATACTATTATAGGTTTTAGAACTGATAAGGACTTTGGCCTTCATTTCATTCAAACCTCTCATTTTATATACAGGTAAACTGGGGCCCAGATAATTTATTCGACATGCCAAGAGTTATACAACCAGTTAAGTATTAAATCCAGATTCCAAAGGATTCCAAAGTCAAGGCTCTTTGTATTTTATGGTGATCTTTGAACAGAATTAAACTAGGAAGAGAAGAATTCTGGGATCATAGAGGGAAGGGGAAGGGAAGGGGGGGAACAATATTTATTAAGTACCTACCCTGTGCCAGACACTGAGGGAAGCACTTTGCTAATATTACCTCATTTGATAGGATCTACATAGATGTAAAACTGGGAAGAACCATTATGGGCCACCTAGCTCCACTTCTTTATTTTATAGATGAGAAAATAGGCATGGGAGGTGGAACGGCTTCCCAGGGTTAGACATCTAGGGGGCTGTGATAGCAGAGCAAGGATTCCAGCCAAATCCTCTGCTTTTTCCATTGTACAGCGGTCCCTCATATGACGATCTCCAAAAACTAGGGATAAGACTAACTGAGATTTCATTTGAATCTAAATGGATGTTTCTGTTTTTATTTTGCAAGCCCAAATGATTTTTCAGGAAAAAAAATTAAAAGCACAGTTGGAACGGTTCAAACCAAAACCATATCTTTACATTTTCTAAATTGCTAGACAAAGCCAGAGCATCAAAATATTCTCTGGTTAAAATTCATATATCAGTAGATCTATGTGTGTTCCTTAGAGTTACCCAGAGAATGAATAGTGAATGTGAAGGTCACAAAAGAAAGCCCAGGGTCAGAGGGGACCACAAGTTGACCTTGGAATGTGATTACTGAAAAGACGAGCATGATCCCTGTGTCCTTGTGGGGAAGAAGCATTCTGTTGGACTCTAAGGATTACTGGCTCCCATGGCAACAGTGACTTGGATAGTAGCCCTGGAGGACCTCCCCTGGCAAATGAGGCCCTGGGGGTGTAGACACACAGGCTGGAAAGGGGTGCCCATTTCAGTGCCTGAGCATAAGGAGTGTGTGTGTGTGTGTGTGCACGCGCACACACACATGCTTTATGTGTAGGCTTGTCTAAGGATATGTATTATGTGTATAAATTTCAATGTGCATGCAAATACACATCTGTGTATGTGTGTATATATATATGTGTGTGTGTGTATGTGTGTATATATATATATATATATATATATATATATATATATATATATATATATATAAAATTCATTTGTATGTGTGTGTGTATGTGAATGATGGGACCATGTAAGTGCATACGTATTCATATATGCTTATTTAGGTATAATGGACAGAGGGCAGGGCCTGTTGTGTATCCCTGGAAAATCATTTAACCCTGTTTGCCTCAGTTTCCTCGTCTGTCAAATGAGCTGGAGAAGGAAATGGAGAACTACTCCAGTATCTTTGCCAAGGAAACCCCAAATGGGGTCATGAAGAGTGAAACATGACAAAAAAACAATTGAAAAATGAAAACAATAAAATTATTTGCTCTATGATGGAGGCAGAGACACAATCAGAAGCAGTGGGATATGCAGGCCATTTGAGGGCCTCTACTCAAAGACATCCTCCTTTATAAGCTGAAATCCCTGTAGACGGTCATGCCATAAAATGAAGAGGTTTCTCAAAGAGGATTAGGGTTGCCCAAGACCCCAAAATACCAACATGCCGGGTCCTGCCAAAAGAATTCGACTCAAGTCTTCTCAGCCAAAGAAAAGTAAAGTTTATTAATAGTTCGCCATATTGGGTTGTCTCTTAAGGAGCCTAGGTATCTGTGATGCTTGCATTGGCCAAGCAAGACAGAGTAAGTCTATCACAAAATAAGTCTGTGCTAAGCTATTCTATGGTGCTCTCACAGAGCAAGTCTGTGCTAGGGCCTTCTGTGGTGCTCTCAGGGTTAGCTGCTCTCTGGGGAGGGGAAAGTACTCATAGCCCTCATCAGGCATCATGGCTCAGTGTTAGTTTGCTGGTCAAATCCTTCGGGGGCTAATAAATGAGAAAACTGAGGCTGTCATTGTCTCGATGTGGGTGGGTCATTGGGGCTACCTTGACCCTTGACCCAATAGGGCTAGAGAGAGAAGGATGGCTGGGGTCAGGGACAGATTCGAAGAATGCAGAGGGGTATAAACAAAGACTCTGAGTGGGAAAGAGACCTTGGAATGAATCCATTCTCCTCACTTTAAAGAGGAAGAAACTGAGGCTCAAAGAAAAGCAATGCAGTCAAGCTTATGCAATAGTGAAGAAAAAAATACATAACATTGAAGCAAAAACTCACAGACTCATATCATTTTGAGTTAGAAGGAACCTCAGCAGTCATTTGAAGCCATAAGTGATCATCCCCTCTCTGCTTATAGAGCTCTAAGGAGGAGCAATCTATAATCTCTGGAGCCAGTCCATTCCACTTCTCATGGTACCAGTTGTTAGGTCACCCTTCCTGACTTTAAGCCTTAATTTATCTCTTTGAAACTTTCACCATTTCTTTTCTGATTCTACCCTCTGGAGCCAAACAAACACACACAAATATCTGAAAACAGTTATTACATCCACGCCAGAGTTATCTTTTCTCAGCTAAGCATCTCCTGTTCCTAAAGGGCATAGTCAAGATGGTGGAGTGAAAGAAAATATTTTTGCTTAGCTTGCTACTACACCTCCTACTCAACAACCTAGAAAATATACCAGAACAAATTCTGATCAGAAAAGTCAACAAGAAAACTTCATGGTGAGTCATTTTCCAACCCAGGGCAGTTGAGAGAGAGACAAAGTAAAAGAGACAGAAAGAAACAGAGAGAGAGAGAGAGAGAAAGGCAGAGAAACAGAAGGATAGAGAGACAGAGACAGAGAGAAGCAGACAAAGACAGAGACAGAAAGACAGACAGGGACAGAAAGACAGAGACAGAGACAGAAAGAAAGAGAGGGAGGGAGGGAACAAGAGAGAGAGAGAGAGAGAGAGAGAGAAATATGGACCAGGGCAGAGATCCCAGGGGATCCCTGAATTGTATGCATGAACTGGTGCTATCATGCAGCTCTGTAGCCCATCACTCAGTTCTAGGTCACAGATTCAGGGCAAAGAGGAAGAGCTAAGAGTGAGTAGGGACCCTATTAAGATACCGAGCAAGGATCAAATTCCAGAAATGTAACCATGTGACTCTGCCTTGAGGAACTGAGAAGGAATTCATGTCTAGACTTTAGCCCAGCACATAAACCTGCAATGGAATAACCAGGGCAGGTGACCAAGACCAAAGGATAGTCAGCAGTGTGGTCTTTCTGAACCTAAACCTCCCAAAAGGCTCTGTGACTGAGTCCAACAATTGTCTCCTAAAACTCATCCACACACAAGTCAATAGACCCAAGTGTGGTGACAGGAGCTTGCAGAGTTCAGACTAGGAGAACAGTGAACAGACTTCTCTCCCCAGATCATACCACTTTGGGAGCAACTTCTCTCCCCAGATCATACTACTTTGGGAGCACTAAAAATTTGCTGTGCACCAGACTGAGCTGTGAAAGCAGAGAAGGACACAAAAGGACAAAGTATCAGACTAGACACCCCCTTCTTCCCACTCATCCCCAGAAGTTAGCAGAACCCAGCACTAGCATCAAGAAGAAAGTCAAAAAGAAGACTAGAAGAATGAGCAATCAAAAAAAAAAAAAAAAAAGAACCCAACCATATAGAGCTACTATGTCAACTATGGTGACTGCTATTGCAAATTTGAACAGCATACTACAACACAGAGACATCACCTTACTGACAAAGGTCAGTAGGGTCAAAGCTGTTTTTTATGGTAGCGATGTGAGAGTTGGACTATGAGAAAAGCTGAAGGCCACAGAGTCAATGCTTTCAAATTGTGATGCTCCCGATGGTTGAGATCTCTTGGAGAGCAAGGTGATCAAATCAGTCAATACCCAAAGAGTTAATTCAGGCTCTTCACTGGAAGGTCAAATACTGAAGTTGAAGCTTAGGTACTTTGGCTACATAATGAGAAGATAGGATGCATTAGAAGAAACCCTGATGTTAGGAAGCATTGAAGGCAAAAGGAAAAGGGGATGGCAGAGATGGGTATGCATCATCGTGGAAACAATGAACACGAGACTTTGATGGTAGAAGATAGAAGGACCTGATGTACCATAGTCCATGGATTCACGAAGTCACACACAACTGAATAATGACAATAAATGGTCTCAAGGAAGCTCAAAACACAAACACAAAAGAAAACTACTTGAAAACATCTACAAGGAGAACCTCCCAAAAATGCAGTTTGGACATGAGCCCAACAAGAATTCCTAGAAAAATAAAAGAAAGAGGGTTTTTTATGACTTTAAAAACCAAAGTAGAATAGTAGAGAAAAATGTTATAGCTATTGAAGAAAGATATAAAAAGAAAGTCAATAGTTTGGTAAAAGGAGTAAAAAAAAATTATTTCTAAAGGAAACAGACATTCCTAATTCCTTTAACTACTTCTTATATGACTTGCATTGAAGGCCTCTTCTGGACACTGTCCAATTTATCAATGTCCTTCTTAAACCGTGGTATCTGAAACTGACCAAAACACTCCAGATGATGTCTGATGAGAGCAGAAGACAGAGGGACTATCACCTTCTTATGCTTGGAATCTGACTTTCAGTGAAACACAAGATGGCTATGACTCCTATCAAATTCAATATCATGTGTTGACCTTAAGAGAGTACCTGGCACATAGTACATTTTACTAAATGCTTGTTTCCTTCCTTCCTTCTTTGACATTCATTAGAAGATGAAGCTCTTTTTCTTACAAATTGTTGTCTAACCACACATTCTCCATCTTGTACTTGGGACAAAGTGGAAGACTTTACAGCTAGGTGGTGCAATGGATAGAGTGTCAGATCTAAAGTCAGGAAGACTCATCTTTCCTAGTTCAAATCTGACCTCAGACACTTACTAGTTGTGTAAGTCATTAAGTCAGTTTCGTCATCTGGAAAATGAGCTGGAGAAGGAAATGGTAAACCACTCCCTTATCTCTGCCAAGAAAACCCCAAATGGGGTCATGAAGAGTTGAACATAACCAAAGCAACTGAACAACAAGCAGGACTTTGCATTTACTCCTATTAAATTCCATCTTATTAGAATCAACCCAGTTCTCATCTGTCAGTATCTTTGTGGATCCCAACTCTACCAGCCTGTGTGTTCATCATCCTTTCCAGCTTTCTGAGTTTTAAACCCAGGTTGTCTTTCTCCGAGTTCAGTGCTCTTCCCGTTGTTATACCCTGCTTGTGGGAGACTTCAATGGTCTAAATCAAAAGAACAACAAAGGACAGGAAAAAAAAGAAGAGGGGAGGAATGAAGAGAAAACTCGCCCATTTCAACATTTTTCCAAGTGTATGCCAGGAGGCTAGTTGGGCTACTTACTAATTTAGCAGAAGGTTCACTTCTCCTCACCGGAATCCCATCCTGATTCCCTCCCCCACTTCTGGTTAAGTGGCAGCTTCATATATTCCTACTAAATTTCATCATATTTAAATTAACTCAAGAAATATTTACTTGGTGCCTACCGTGAGCAGAACATGTCCTGAAGTCTGGGAGGCATGGGGCAGATTACAACATTTAGATAAGATACGGTCCCCGCAGTCAGGGGGTTGGTTCGTTTTCTATGTATACCTATAATTATAACACAAAATATTCATTATTTGTTATTGCCATCAGATCTACTTCACATGGCAAGAATATTCCCTTATCAAATAGCCAATAGCCAGTAATCATTTATTAAGTGCCTACTCTATGCCAGCATTATGCTAAGTGCTGGAAATCAGAAAATGAAAAACTGCTCCTTTGCTTAAGAAATCTACAATCTAATGGGGGGGGGGGGGGGAGCTACCTGGTTTAGTGGCATGATGTTCATGGAGCAGAAACCAAGCAAAGCAATTGGAGGGAAATGAAGAGTTGATTGGAAATTGTGAGCCCTTTATAAAGGGAGGTTTGGGGAGGTTTTTGCTATCCCCTACAGCCAGTTAATCAAAGGGGAGAAGCCACTGAGGATCCTGAGGAGGCATTGAATAAAATGATCTCCACGATGAGATTTCTGGTGGTAAGTTTGTTCTGGAGGAACCGTGATGTTGTGGGAAATAAATTCTTTCCTTGTAATTTACTAGATGTGAGAAGTGATTAAGAGAGGAAAGGCAGAGATCAGCTTAGAAACATGGGTTATCAGGTGAATGAGAGTGCCAATGGGCAGGAATAGTGAAGTCAAAAAGAAGAGCAGGTTTATGGAGAAACTCTGTTCTGGGTGTGTCGAGTATGAGTTGATGATAGCTCCTCCAGGTGAAAATGCCTCATAGGCATCTGGTGATGCAGGTCTAGAGTTCAAAAGAGGTGAAGAGCAGGAGATAACAATTTAGGGGTCACTTGCATAGATAGTGATTGAAGTTATGGAAATGACTCAGGTGGCCAAGGAAGAGAGACAAGGGAAGAGAAGGTAAAGGGAAGAGAAAGGGAGAAAAGAAGAGAGGAGAGAAGAGGAAGACAAGGGAAGGGAAAAGGAAGGGGAAAAGAGAAAAGGATAAGAGAGGAGAGGAAGAAGAGAGGGAGAGAAGAGGACAGGACAGGACAGGACAGAATGGGAGAGGAGAGGAGAGGATAGGAGAGGGGATAGGAGGGGAGGGGAGGGAAGGGGAGGGGAGGAGAGGGGAAGTGAGAGGAGGGGAGGAGAGGGGGGGAGGAGAGGGGAGGGGAGGGGAGGAGAGGGGAGGGGAGGGGAGGGGAGGAGAGGGGAGGGGAGGGAAGAATAGATCATTGGGAAACACATTTGGGGGTTGAGAAGAGAATGAAGACTCAGCAAAGAAATCAAATGAAACAATGATTTAAAAAGAGAGTAAGATGTCACAGAATCCAAAACTCTAGTAGGAGAGGGTGGCTAACAGTGTCTGAAGCCGTAGAAGTCAATGAAAATGAAAATGGAGAAAAGGTGATTGGATTTGGTGATTAGCAGGTCATTCGTAATCTTTGAAAGCACAGTTCCAGTAGAGTAGTGGGAGTCTGAGAAATAGCAAAGGATTAATTAGAAAGTGGGTGATAGGAAAATAGGGGTCTTGGATTGTATAACAAAATTTGGCAGGGAAGGCCGAGAGAGAGATGAGACAGAAACTGAATAAGCTAGATTGATCAAAAGTCTGTTTTTGTAGTTGGACAATTGTGTTCTAACCATAATAAACTCTAAATGACTGAGAGGGCTACACTCTGAGGCCAAACCCCTTAGGTCAATGAAAATCTACCTAAGCTCATTTTTCAACGATTAACAGACTCCCTCCTTGTCATACCCTCTCCATCCCATCTCAGTGATTCTGAACCCTCAAGTCATGATTCAAACCCCACTCCTCATCCTTTACTGCTTGTTCCCTTATTTCTATTCTCCTCAACCCAACCACCTCCTCCACAACCCACTCTAAACCTCCCCACTCCTTCTGGAATATCTGTTCTATAGACAACAAACTTGCTTTCATCGTAAGTCTTTTCCTTTCCCAATCCTTCCATCTTCTGGCTCTCACTAAGACCTGACTCACTCCTAATGATGTAGCCTCAGGCTTCTGTTTCTAGTTCTGGCTGAACTTTCACTCCTTCTCCTGACTCACTAAGAGAAGTGGGGATTTGGAATGCTCCTTACTCCCCATTGCCACTTCCAGGTTCTCCCTCCATCACTATCACTCAGGAATCTCTCCTTTGAGAATCATTTAGTCCATATCTGCCACTCAATCAAAATTTTGATAGTTATTGTCCACCATTCTGAGGAAACTCCCCTTCTTGCCTTAATGAGTTGAGTGCCTGACTTACAGACTTTCTTCAACTCCTGCCTTCATATATATACACATATTGGGGCACGTGTGCATATTATGTCTATTTCTCTCTCTGCGTGTATCTCTATATAGATCTATATCTATATATCTATGGATATGTCCATACATATATCTACATATCTTTAGCTATATAGAGACCTCTATGTATGTTTTATGTATGTGTATCTATATAGAGATCTACAAATAGATCTACATATACATAGCTCTCTCTCTTAGTTCTTTTCCAGACCATCAGCCCTGCACTATTTATACCCTCTTTCCTTCCCCATCTTGCCTCTTTGGTGAGCCAGTTCAATTCCTTCTCTTGCATCCCTGCCCTTTTTGTCAGATTGCTGATCTTGCTCTGCCAAGCCTTATCCTTGGGTCCCTCCCACCATCTGCTGCCTTTGCTCTTATATACATGCTGCCAAATGAAAGTGGAGAAAATCACAAAATTCTGCTAATCAGGTCCACTAAAACTTTATGCTACATAACTTCAGTGAGGCCCTCACTGCTGCCGGGCAATCCTTTTACCCCTCCTCCCCATCCTAGTTAATTAACTAATCTGCTCACTGCAGACTCTTTTAAATCTTTCCATCCTTCCTCAAGCTTCCCATTTCCCCCCCTTACCACTGTCTCAGTTAAGAACATGGCCTAATATTTTACTGAAAAAGTTGAAGCTGAGAGCTCCCTCTTCTCCCATCCTCCTTATCTGCCATCACCCAGGTGTCCTCTGCAGCTGTCTCCTCCTTCACCCCTGTCTCACATGAACAGGTGGTCCTCTCCTTGGCAAGGAACACCCCTCCACATGCACAAACAATCCCATTCTATCTTATCTTCCCCTTCAAATTTGCCCTCTTTACCACTCTCATTCTATTATCTTCAGTCTCTTCCCATCTGCCAGTTGTTTCCCTACTGCCTATAAACATTCTCATGTCTCACCCATCCTCAGGAAACACTTGCTCTGTCCATAACCCCCAACTACCATCCCATATCTCTCCTCCCTTTGTAGGTAAACTCCTTAAGAAGGCAGTCTACAGCAGAAGCCTCCACTTCTTCTCCTCCCATTCTCTTCCTACACTCTGCAGTCTGACTTCATACCTCATCATTCAACTGTAACTGTGCTCTCCAAAGTCACTAACAATTTATTCATTGCCAAATGTGATGGATTTTTTCTCAGTCCTCATCCTTCCTGAGTTTTCTTCTGCCTTTGTTGCTGTCAACCCCCCTCTTTTCCTCAACACTCTCTTCTCTCTAGGTTTTCAAGACGCTTCTCACTTCTCCGGGTTCTTCTCCTACCAACTCCTCTATCTCCTTTGCTGGAACTTCATCCAGGTCACACCTGTTAACTCTGGGTATCCACAGGGGCTCTGTCCTGGTCCCTCTGTACTGTTTCACTGGGTGATCTCATCATCCCCCTTTGATTCCATTACCATGTCTACACTAAGGATGCTCAAATCTACTTAGCTAGTCATAATCTTTCTGATATCTTCCAATTTGCCATCTCCAATGCGATATTCTGTAGTGATTTAAACTTACATCCAAAACTGAACTCATTCTCTTACCCTCCCTGACCTTCCCTTTTTCCTACTTTCCATGTTACTCTTGAGGAACATCACCATCCTCCCAGTCACCCAGGCTCATAACGTGTGTTATGTTAACATCTCACTCTCTCTCACCTCCCCTTATGGTCAATCTTTTGCCAAGGTCTGTCAATTTTATCTTCATAACATCTCTCACATTCTGCCTTTCTCTCTCTGTCTTCTCTCCTCTTCCACAGCCACCACCCTGGTTATTACCTCACACTTGGACAATTGTAATAGCTTCCTGGTTGGGCTCCCTGTCTCAAGTCTCTTCCCACTCCTGTCCATTATCTAGCCCAGATATCAAAGTGATCTTATAAAGTACAAATCTGATCATGTCACCTCTATAACCAATGAACTCCAGTGGTTCCTTCTCACCTCGAGGATCAAATATAAAATCCTTGTGCTTATCCAGCTATGAGGGCTGGGTTGGAAGAAAGACTGGTGGGTACAGTCACCTCCAAGATTCCTGGACCCATTCATTAATAAATAGATAACCAGTAGGTAGAAATTGTGGTTCACCAGCTTTGGCCAGGGCTAATGAAGCAAGTGGCCCCTTCTCTACAACAACAATTTCTCCCTTCAATGATAGCTTCAGGCACTACACTGGAAACAGGACAACTGTCTTTGGTAAAACTACTATTTCCCAGGCTTTGAGGTTCTGGATCCAGGGCTGTCTCCATCAAAAAGATAAGGATCAAGGTGCTGGTGGCTTGATTATCCTGACATCATAGTGAGTATCATCATCACCATCAATCAAGACCAGTCTTAAATATAAGTAACTCCTTACATGGTAGGAAGGGAACAACTTGGGAAAACCCTCCCTGTCCCCGGATATCACTCCTTCTGGTTTTGTAAAACTATTGCCTCCATTAGAAACAGTATGGTATGGTGTAACAAAGCGGGATCATACTCAAATAGTGGGCAGCCATTAACTTCATCTACATTCTGTTGTGTTTTTATTGATTTCATTAAACGTTTCCCAATTACATTTCTATCCATGTCTGTCCATATTCTGAAGTTCAAAGGGGAAGGAGTTTGACACTTCTGGTATACAGACCCTTGGCCTAGAAGTCAGAATTCTCGAGCATAAGCCCCGGTTTTGACAGCCAGCCCTGGGACCTACAACGAGCTGCTTCCTGTCCCTGACCTTCAGTTTTCTAACCTGTAAAATGGCAGCAATGGTATTTACACTATCTACCTCACTGCATAATTGTAGAAAAAAAGAGCTTAGAATGCTATTTTAAGAGATTCATTTCTCAGGCTTAAGCCATAAGGACTGTGGGGGCTCAGGACCCTGTTCTGGTCTTTATTCTCACTCCACAAGCTTTACAGCAGCTGCCTATCTCACTCTGGGGGTATGGTGGACACCCTTTCCAGCTTTTGTCCACCTGTACCAGAAAGTGTGCTTGTAAGGAGAGCAGAGAGAGGGGAGAGACAGAGAGACAGAGACCGAGAGAGTAACGCTTTTGCTAGGATCAACAGTCCTACCCAACTCTGCTACGGTGTGTCTACACCTACCAGTTCTGGACTTGAGATGCTGGTCCAAAGAAGGAGAAAGCACCAAAATTCAATCTAGTCAGAAACATCTATGGGTCCAGGAAGTTATATAAACCAATCCCACCCCATAACCCTCAACCTTTTTAAATTTATTTTTTGTAAATAAGAAACGTGAGGTCTAAGCAAGCAAAATGAAGCATTGGGCCCTGGTGGAGAACCTGTAACCCTCCTTGATCAGGACTTCAGCAGAAGCACAAAATTAAATAACTTAATTTGGGCTCCCAGCCTCATTTTCCCCAGTCTAATCCATCTTCCACACAAGTACCTAAGAGTTTTTCCTAAAGGACAGGTCTGGCCATGCCATTCCCCTTCTTACAAGGCTCTAATGGGTCCCTCTTGTCTTTATAACAAAACATAAACCCCTCTGTTGAGTGTTTAAAGCATTGTGAAACATGGCTCCAACTTACATTCCCAGACTAATTTCACATTATTCCCACTGTGGTGCAGTGGAAAGAGCAGGGGCTCCAGAATCAGAGGCTGTTGGTATTTAGTCACTTTTCAGTCATGTTCAACTCTTTGTGACCCCATTTGGGGATTTTCCTGGCAAAGATACCAGGGTGTCTGGCCATTCCTTCTCCAGCTCATTTTACAAACAAGAAAACGAAGGCAAACAAGGTTAAGTGACTTGTCTAGGGTCACACAGCAAGAAAGTGTCTGAGGCAGGATTTGAACTCTGAATCAGAGGACTTGAGTTCAGATCCTCTAAACTCTTTGAACCTCAGTCTCCTCTTCTGTAAAATGAGGGAGTAGGACTAGAGGACATCTAAGATCCCTCCTAGCTCTCAGTGTCTTTAAATGGGAGTGATAATACTTACACTACCCAACTCTTAGAATTGTCAAGAAGAAAACACTTTGTAAATTTTAAAGCACACTAGAAATGGGCATCATTTTATTCTTGCAAGACAAATGTGAGCTATATACGTCTGGGACAATTTCCTAATCTACCAGCCTGGTGACCTTGTAGCAAGAGGGTCCTTCCTGAAGTGCTGTGATTCTCGGGTTTTCTCAGCACATTCCACTCCCCACCCCAGCCTGCCCCTCTGATATGGGTTTCTCAACCTTCAGAATTAGCTTTACAAGACGAAACTCATAGGACGGATAATGAGATCTCATTATCCTTTACATGTTCCATTACAATTACACAATGAAATAAAATGTCCACAAAACTCTGATCGAATTTGCTTTGACAGAAGCAAGGGGGAGGTGGTGGAGCCCGAGACGTTGATGATGAGTCCGAGGTTCCCTGAGTTTCTGTATTAAGTGTGTTTAATCTTCATCCGGTAATGTAATTAGATATTAAAAATCTCATTGTGTAATCATAAAATAACATGGAGTGAATAATAAAATATCATAGTTATAAAATCATCTAAATGTAATAAAATTGTGTTATTACAAAAGCTTAAAATTTAATGATGGCTTTTCTGTGTGTCACTTATGACATAATGAAAAGCACCAAATAATGTACAGTAATTAAAAAAGAGAGGCAAGTCTAAAAGGACCATGGGATTTAAGGATTTTCCTCTAGGTGGCTTTTCCCATTGGCCTTGAAAGAATCTGGTGCCAATCATGGGTTTTGGCAGAGCCAAATCTCTTTTCCCAGAAGAAATGAAGTCAATGTGATAGAGATGGTGACAGTGGCCTGATACATCAGTCATCTGGGGTTGATTGACCTAACTCACAAGGCCAAGCTCACAGGTTTGATCCCTGTAAGATCAATGGAGTTTCAAAAAGTATGACTTACGACTGCTGCCTCCTCCTCCTCTTCTTCCTTCTCCTCCTCTTCCTCCTCCTCCTCCTCCTGCTCCTGCTCCTGCCACTGCTGCTTCTCCCTCCATTCTCTTGGAGCAGACCATCCTGGTGCCTCTTTTGTGAAGTGGCTGCTGGCGAGACCCCCAGACTCGCCATGAACGAAGAAAAGCCGAAGGAAGGAGTCAAGACTGAAAACAACGACCACATTAATTTGAAGGTGGCAGGGCAAGATGGTTCGGTGGTGCAATTTAAGATTAAGAGGCACACACCATTTAGTAAACTAATGAAAGCCTATTGTGAGCGACAGGGTTTGTCAATGAGGCAGATCAGATTCCGATTTGATGGGCAGCCAATCAATGAAACAGACACACCTGCACAGTTGGAAATGGAGGATGAAGATACAATTGATGTATTCCAGAAGCAGACAGACAGGAGGGGCTTACTAAAATGAGAATCTACAACTCCACTCCAG
Source organism: Pseudochirops corinnae (assembly GCA_028646515.1). Lineage (NCBI taxonomy): Eukaryota > Metazoa > Chordata > Mammalia > Diprotodontia > Pseudocheiridae > Pseudochirops > Pseudochirops corinnae. The sequence goes on along the minus strand of CM053585.1, from coordinate 313,107,741 downwards.
AACTGTGCTCCCAAGGAAAACAATACATTCACAATTAGAAAACTAAGATTTGGTTCATCCACATCCTGACTACAGCAGTATAGTTTTCTCTCTTCTTTGATTCCCTTCCCCACTCCTTTATTGTACATAAAGTAACTGGTGTATGTGCATAGGCGTAATGCGTATTTTTTTTTAACTAAATGACCAATGGTATGTTTTGATCAACATCAAATGGAGATGGGGAGGGGAAAAAACAAACTGGTTCTGTGAAAATATCCCTTTTCTCCATTAGTGGCATGCTCATTCAACTTTTATTCCAGTAAGTTAGTTTGCTCTCAGTGTTTAACAACAACAACAACAACAAAACACACAAAAAAATCCTTGCATACCTTGTTTGATTGGATAATTTCAATGTTTTTCTTTTATCATTGTAAAACCAAGGACGATTTTAGAACTTTTTTGTAAGTAGCTGTTACATGTAGGGCAATCTCTGTCTCTCAGTAGGGATAAATTACTATAAAGAAATTGATCCTAGATAGTTTTCCCTTCAAGTCAAACATCTTGTTGTTTAAATAAACT
>CM053585.1:313030651-313107083 GCA_028646515.1 Pseudochirops corinnae | reverse complement strand
TTTTAAAAAAAAAAGTATGACTTACACTGAGCCCAGACTGAGTCCTAGTCCTGATGTTAAACTGAGTCCTGAGCCCAGTTCTAGACTCAGTTATAATTAAACCAGTAGGGGACCCTCTCAAGTCATTTGACAATATGTGCTGGGATTATTGGGCAGACTGAGCATCCAATGACCATCTCTGCCTTCAAAGAATTGAGTAACATCTGGTCAGACCTGGCAGAAATTGGGTTTAGGCCAATATTTTACACCATATGCCACAATAAACTCAAAGTAGATTTGTTAACTGAATACTAAAGATTATACCATTTTAAAAAATTAGAAGAGGACTGGAACTTTTCACAGTTATGGCTAGGGGATGGACTTTCTGTCTCTCTGCCTATATATCTCTCTATCTCTCTGTCTCTGTCTCTGTCTCTCTCTCTCTCTCTCTCTCTCTCACACACACACACACACACACACACACGCACACACAGACAAAAGATGATTTTAATTATATGAAATTGAAAAGCTTTTGAATGACCAAAATCAGCACCATAAGGATGATAAAGGAAATATTTGATTGTGGGAAATTTCTTTACACCAAATATCTCCGATAACAGTCTGACATCCAAGACAAAAAGGAAACTAACACAAATACATTAGAGCAAGATCAATTCCCCAGCCAATATAAAGATCAAAGGATATAAACAAACTATTATCAAAAGAAAAATTGAAAATTATTAGTAACCAGGAAAAGAGTCAATATAATGAAGTGGGGAGAGAGAGCTAGCTTCAGCAAATCCCTCCTAGGGCTGTAGTCAACTCCTTTAAGCATAAGAACTGTCACCAATTTGCATTTAAATATCATGCAACCTGTCCCCCTCATGCCCTTCCAGTCTCATACATTCATTACTTCTTTCCATGAACTCTGTAACCCAGGCATCCTTTCCACTTCGCAGCTCCTCACTTCCAATGCTTTGCGTTCTTTTCCTCTCCTTTTTCACAGGCAGTCCCTTATGCATGGAATATATATCTCCTTCTCATCTCTGCCTCTTAGAATCCCATATTTCCCTTGAGATTCAATTTTACTGCTACCTTTTACACAAAACCTTTCCCAATTCTCCCAGCTGCTAGTGTCCTCCTACCCAAAGTAAGGTTGCACTCATTTTGTATATAATTATGTATATATTTTATATAGTTGTATTGTCTTTCCTATTTGAATATAAGCTCCTTGAACTTCTGCTTAAGATGGAGACATGAAAGGTCATAAAGGAGCAGAGTTTTCCAACATGTACTTCAGCAAATACCTTTTTCCCCACTGAAGAGTACTTTATTTTTTCTAATTGCAGGTAGATAGTTTTCAGCATTCACTTTTACAAGATTTTGAGTTCCTAAGTTTTTTCCCTCCTATCCCTCCCCAAGACAGCATGCAATCTGATATAGGCTATACATGTATAATCATATTAAATATATTTCCACATGAGTCATGTTGTGAAAGAAGAATCAAAACAAACTGGGAAAATCACAAGAAAGAAAAAAAAAAGGTGAAAATAGTATGCTTCATTCTGCACTCAGATTCCATAGTTCTTTTTCTGCATGTGGATAGTATTTTCCATCACGAATCTTGGAAATGTCTTAGATCATTGTATTGCTGAGAAGAATCTAGTCTATCAAAATTGGGCATCACACAATGTTGCTGTTACTGTGTACAATGTTCTCCTGGTTCTGCTCACTTCACTCGGCATCAGTTCATGTAAGTCTTTCCAGGTTTTTCTGAAAACCACCTGCTCATCATTTCGTATAAAACAATAGTATTCTGTTACATTCATATACCACAGCTCATTCAGTCATTCTCCAGTTGATGGGCATCCCCTCAATTTCCAATTCTTTCCTACCACAAAAAGGACTGCTATAAATATTTTTGTACGTTTTGGGCCTTTTCCCTTTTTGATGATCTCTTTAGCATATAGGCCTCATAGTGGAATTGCTGGACTAAAGCGTATGCACAGTTTTATAGCCCTTTGGGCATAGTTCCAAATGGCTCTCCAGAATGGTTGGATCAGTTCACAATTCCACCAACAGTGCATTAGTATTACAATTTTCCCATATCTTCTCCAGCACCCATTATTTTCCTTTTCTGTAATATTACCCAATTTGAAAGGTGTGAGGTGGTACCTCAGAATTCCTTTAATTTGCAATTTTTTAAAAAAGTATTTTTAGTTTACAACATTCACTTCCACAAGTTTTTGAGTTTCAGATTTTCTCCCCTCCACCCTCCATGGCAGCATGCAATTCAATACAGGTTCTACATTAAATGTTAGTCAAGTTGTAAAGAAGAATTTATAACCAGTGGAATGAACAACAAGGAAGAAGAAACAAAATAAAACAAAAAAAGATAGATAGCAAGTAGTTTGCTTCAATCTTCATTCAGACTCCATAATTCTTTCTCTAGATGTGGATAGCCTTTTCTATCATGAGTCCTTTGAAGTTGTCTTATAATCTTGTATTGCTGAGAAGAGCCCAGGTTATCAAAGTTAGTCATCGTAGATATGATGTGTCTGTAATTGTGTACAATGCTCTGGTTCTGTTCCCCTCCTCACTCAGCAACAGTTTATATAAGACTCTCCAGGTTATCATGCAGTCTGTCTGCTCCTCATTTCTTACAGCACAATAGTATTACTTACATTCATATACCACAACTAATTTAGCCATTCCCCAATTGAAGATCATCCCCTTGATTTCCAATTCTTTGTCACCACAAAAAGAGTTGCTATAAATATTTTTGTACATACAGGTCTTTTCCCCATTTCCCATCTTTGGAATACCTAGAAGTGGTATTGCTGGGTCAAAGAGTATTCACATTTTTATAGTCCTTTGGGCATAATTCCAAATTCCTCTCCAGAATTGTTGAATCAGATCACAACTCCACCAAGAATGCATTAGTGTTTCAATTTTCCCACATCTTCTACAGCATTGATCATTTTCCTGTTTTATCATGTTAGCCAATCTGACCAGTGAGATGTGGTACCTAAGAGATGTTTTGATTTGCATTTCTCTAATCAACAGTGTTTAGAGCATTTTTCATGTAGTTATAAATATCTTTAATTTCTTCATCTGAAAACTGCCTGTTCATATCCTTTGACTATTTCTCAATTGGGGAATGACTTGTATTCTTATAAATTTGACTCAATTCTCTATATATTTTAGAAATAAGGTCTTTATTACAGACACTGGAAGTAAAAATTATTTCCTAGCTTTCTACTTTTCTTCTAATTTTGGTTGCAATGCCCTCATTTGTATGAAACTTTTTAAATTTTATGTAATCAAAATTATCCATTTTGCATTTTAAAATGTTCTCTGTCTCTTATTTGATTGTAAATTCTTCCCTTCTCCATATATCTGATAGGTAAACTATTCCTTGCTTTCCTAATTTGCTTATGGTATCACCTTTTACGTCTAAATCATATGTCCATTTTGACCTTATCTTGGTATATGGCAAAACTATGCCTAGTTTCTACCATACTATTTTCCAATTTTCCCAGCAGTTTTTGTCAGATAGTGAGTTCTTATCCCAGAAGCTGGAGTCTTTGGGTTTATCCAACAGTAGAGTACTATAATCATTGACTTCTATTTCTTGCATACCTAACCTATTCCACTGATTCACCACTCTTATTTCTTAACCAGTACCAAGTAGTTTTGATGATTGCTGCTTTATAATACAGTTTTAGATCTGGTAGAGCTAAGCCACCTTCCCTTGCATTTCTTTTCAATAATCCCTTTGATATTCTGGATCTTTTGTTCTTCCAGATGAATTTTGTTATTATTTTTTCTAGCTCTATAAAATAATTTTTGGTAGTTTGAGTGTTATAACACAAAATAAATTAATTAATTTAGGTAAAATTGTCATTTTATTGTATTAGCTCAGCATACCCATGAGCAACTGATATTTTTCCAGTTATTTAGATCTGTCTTTATTTGTGTGAAAAGTGTTTTATAATTGTGTTCATATAGTTCCTGGGTTTGTCTTGACAAGTAGACTCTCAAATATTTTATGTTGTCTACAATTACTCTAAATGGCATTTCTCTTTCTATGTCTTGCTGCTGGGTTTTATTAGTAATATATAGAAATGCCAATGATTTATGTGGATTTATTTTATGTCGTGTAACTTTCCTAAAGTTGTTAATTATTTCAAATAGTTTTTTAGTTGATTCTCTAGAATTCTCTAAGTATACCATCATATTATCTGCAGAGTGATGGCTTTGTTTCTTCTTTGCCTAGTTTAATTCCTTTGATTTCTTTTTCTTCTCTTATTGCTAAAGCTAACACTGTGTGTGTATGTGTGTGTGTGTGTGTGTGTGTGTGTGTGTGTGTGTGTGTGTGATTTGACCTCTCTATGTCTGATTTTCCTCAACTGCAGAATGAGGGTGTTGGACTAGATGACCTGAAACATGCCTTCTAAACCTCTGATGCCATGATCTAGTCCAGGGGCAGGGAATCTGAGGCCTCAAGGCCACATGTGACAATGAAGTCCAAATGTCTGGAGGCAGCATGATACTTGGAGTAAGGAGACTGAGATCAAATCTTACCTAGGGTACTTAGCAAATATATGATTATGGCCAAATCATCTAATGTCTCAGAGCCCCAGTATGCTCATCTGGAAAAAGGGGATAAATGGTTTTTGTGGAAGGCAAAATGACCTCTAATATCCCTTCTAGATAAAAATTTATAATCTAATGATCAGGCTGTTGTGAGGCAAACACTTTGTACATCATGAAATTATATATGAAAGTAGTTTTTAATTACCTTTCTGTCATACTGCACTGTCTCCCAGAGTGTGGGTGATATGTGTAAAGCTAACATTTCCAGCAGAATATTGAACAATAATGGTGATAATGGACATCCTTGTTTCACCCCTGATCTTACTGGTAATGCTTCTAGCTTATCCCCATTACACATAATGCTTGCTGATGGTTTTAGGTAGATCTAGCAAATATTTTTAAAATAGAATAACTAACACTAAATAGAAAAATTATCAAGATATCCAAAGAGAAAAAGAGTAAGTTCATCCATCTACTACAAATAGTGAGACATGGAGTGCTGCCAGGGAAGCAAGTGAAAGCTGTAGAAAATAGACCAGAAACCTGCCAGCACTCTGATGAGGATGCTCCAGAGTGACTTGAGGTTCATAGTGTTCTGACCAAGATGCTCAAAGTGGTACTAAAGCCCATGGTGCTCTGACAGGGAATGTTCAATAAGGGTCTAAAGCCCACAACTCTGACCAGCAACATTCTAGGAGGACCTAAACATTTGTCAGCATCCTAAACACAGATATACCAGAAATGTAGAAGCAAGTGGGAAAAGCATAAAAAAACAGGGACAGGACCAAATAGGATCTAACTAACCCATGCAGAAGTACAGGACAGAACATAACCTGGCAGTATGACACAAAGTACCAAAAGAGGAGCTGACACTGGAAACGTGAGAAAACAGAAAACATTTAAAAAATGAAGGGATTAAGAGAAGCTCAAGAAATAAAAGTAGAAAAACAGAGTAACTACATAATTAGAGGCAGAGTTTAGAGGGAAAAGAAGATGGTTTAAACACAAGTATTACAATAGAACTTAGGAGAAATGAAACGAGGATTTTTTTTAATTAAATAAAAGCTTGGGAGGTAGAGGGAGAAGAATAATTTAGAATTAAAAATAGAAAACTGTGCCAAGTATTTATATTGCCAATGTGATACCCACAGCAGCCACTATGAATATGCAGACATATTTCCAAGGTTGAATCACAAAATATAACATACTCTCCTCCCCAAAGACAAAATCAAAATATTTATTCAGATATCAGAAAACCAATTCCACCATGGTAACAATGAACTTTATACACATAGCCAATCCAGGGAGCACCAACATCCCCAAGCCTTCCCTCTGTTAGGCCTCCCACAAACAAATTCCACTAGGCAAAATTCCTCCCTCTCTCACTCATGCTAGCTGCTCTGCCTCAGCTCTCTCCCAACTCTGCCTCATTCTCCTCTTCCTGCTCCAGCCATTTGGCAAGATCCTCCCAGCAAGGGCTCCATGTGTCTCAAGCTGTGGGCTGGACCAAGGCTCAAGGAGGTCACATGGACCTATTAAGGGGCAGGGAAGATCTTCAGATCTCCTTATCATTACAGTATTAGACTCCCAGCAAAAAGAAAAAAAGACAGAAACAAAATGGAATAAACAATATTCAACAATTCTAGGAGACAAGAAGAAATCATATGACAGTTAAAAGAATGAAGAAAATACAGGGAAATATAAAGTATCTATACCAAGAACCACTGATCTGAAAACCAGTTTAAGGAGAAAGAATGTATGAGTCACCATGAAAACCATGACCAAACAAAAATCCTGGTTACCGTATTTCAAGAAATCACAAAAGAAAACTAACTACACTGTTAGAACCATAAAACAAAGTAAAAATACAAAAAAATCCATTAGGCACCTCCTTAAACAAATCCCAAACTGAAAATATACAAGAATGTTACAGCCAAATCAAAGACTTTTCTTTTCAAAAGAAAAAGAAATACTACAAGTAACCAAAAATAAAAAGTCCAACGACCAAGAAACCATAGTCAGTATCAGACAAGACTGTGCTTCAGGAGACAAAATCTTGGAATACTGTATTGCAAAAGATTTACAACTAAAAATAACTTATCATGAAAGATTGTGCATTCTAATGGAGGGAAAATTAATTTTCAACAGAAGAGAGAATTGACAAAACTTTCTTGATGAAAAGACCAGAGCTGAGAAAAAATTTTGAAAGGCAAACACACAGGAGTGAGGTAAAACTGGAAAGTCAGTTGAACAACTGAAAGAGATTAAGAGCTAATAAAATTCTTAGTAACATGCACATTCTGGGTGGAGGGTACCTTGAAACTCTGAGAAGTTTGTGGGGTTTCTCTCTTTCTCTTTACTGTCACAGATAAACCCCTACCACTTGCATCACAATTTGTTTGGGAACAAATGACTAGTTCCCCAGTTCCATTTAACACCAAGTAAATTTTTTAAGGGGATAATTACTTCAAAGATATAATGAGAATGGATGTCCAAAATTTTTCCCCAATACCTTGAAAATATTTGCTTTCCTATAGTATCTTCATCTTTTGGAGTGTGAGGGAGTAGACTTAATTTAGCTCAGTTTCTATATAGCATTGTTTCCACCAAATTCATATCCAAAGGCAACATGACTGCCACATGATTCCTTCTGCTGGCTAAATTCCTGAAGATTACTCCTAAAGGTGATTCATCAGTCCTTGGAATATCACTGTTGAGTTAACTTTAATACTTGGTTTGGATTTCAACTCCTATATTTTTGTGGGTTATTCTGCAGACTTTTTGAAACTCCTGAGGTCAAAAAGTCCATTTCTGTCATTGAACTCCATAAGTAGAGGAGTTACTAAGATACCTCAGAAGCAAATTAGACCATAGCTAAAGGTGATGGGTGTTTTTAAATGCCACTACAGTCAACCAAAGAACCTCTCTTTACAACGTGTTTAGCCAACCTGAATCATATCCTGATTGTCCTGGCATGCTTCAGTCCCTCTGAGGTATTTCTCTTATACAACAATCATTCTCCCAGAAGCAGGTCCCTAATTTCTGCCACATAGAGATGCCATCTGGCCTCTACATACAGAAAGAGACCCTCTGAGGTAAACTGATATGATTTCTATCTAGGCCAGAAATCCACTACATATTCTGAGAGAATAAGAAGCCTTCAGAATCTCACTTACCTCAAAGTGAGTTAAGAAATTTTGGGAGTTAAGAAAAGCAAAAAACCCGGGGTTGTTTTTTTCTACTGTGAAAGTTTTAAGAAAGGCAAGCAAAGGGGGTAGAGAAGGAGTACACTAGACTAGGAATGAGAAAGAATAAGGAAGAACTTGCTATTTCTCATAATTGGGGTACAAGTAGGTGTTTCATGAACCTCATTCTTTTCTCCACTGAATGAAAGAAGGTTGAACACACACATAAGCAAAGACTTTGATATAAAAATGCCCTGCCATCAGATGGGAAACAGGTGAGGACTGGGAAAGGGGGTAAGAGAATTTAAGAAGGAAAATATAATCCAAGATGAAATTTTTTTTAAAAAGCAAAACAAATTTCATCTTCTGAGAGTGGGGTGTAAAGGAGGATTAAAAGAATTTTTTTTTTTAAGATTAAATGATTGAGCTATGGGTGAGATAAAGGGAGGAAAAGAAGCATAATAAAAGCAGACTCTTTCAGATATAGTTTCTAATGTTGACAACATTAACTTTCACCATCTTCTTTGTAAATAGGAGGTGGGAGAGAGAAAGAAAGAAAAAATAAAAGGATATGATTGAAGGAAATGCATTGATCAATCAATCAACAAGCATTTAATAAGCATTTATTATTTGACAAACACTATGATAACACTAGAGAAACAAACACAAAAGTGAAACTGAATGACAATTCTCCTTAAATTAATATGCTTATTCAGTGCCATACCAATCAAATTCAAAAATTATTTTATAAAATTAGAAAAAATGATAACAAAATTCTTTTGGAAGAACAAAAGGTCAAGAATATCAAGGGAAATAATGAAAAAAACATAAAGGAAGGTGGCCTAACAATACCAGATCTGAAATTGTATTATAAAGTAGCAATCATCAAAACTATTTGGTAGTGGCTAAGAAATAGAGTGATGGATCAGTAGAATAGATTAGGCACACGAGAGAGAGGTTGACAACTACAGTAATCTACTTTTTGATAAACCCCAAGACTCCAGCTTTTGGGATAACTCATTATCTGACAAAAACTGCTAGGAAAACTTGAAAATAGTATGACAGAAACTAGGACATCAACATCGAACACTGTATAAGGTCAAAATGGGCATATGATTTAAACATAAAGGGTGATATCATAAGCAAATTAGGAGAGCAAGGAATAGTTTACCTGCCAGATCTATGGAGAAAGGAAGAATTTATAACCAAACAAGAGATAGAGAACATTTTAAAATGCAAAATGTATAATTTTGATCACATTAAATTAAAAAGGATTTACACAAACAAAGCCAATGCAACCAAAAGCAAAAAAAGCAGAAAGCTGGGAAAGTTTTACTTCCAGTGTCTCCGACAAAGGCCTTATTTCTAAAATATATGGAGGACTGAGTCAGATTTATAAGGACACAAGTCATTCTCCAATTGATAAGTCATCAAAGGATATAAAGAGACAGTTTTCAGATGAAGAAATTAAAGCTATTTATAGCCGTATTGAAAAATGCTCTAAATCACTATTGATTAGAGAAATGCAGATTAAAGCAACTCTAAGGTACCACTTCATACCTATCAGATTGACTAATATGACAGAAGAGGTGTTGGAGAAGATATGGGAAAATGGAACACTAATGCATTGTTGGTGGAGTTGTGAACCAGTCCAACCATTCTAGAGCATTATTTGGAACTATGCCCAACAGGCTATAAAACTGTGCATACACTTTGATTCAACAACACAAAGAGATCATCAAAAAGGGAAAAGGCCCCACACGTACAAAAATATTTATAGTAGTCCTTTTTGTGGTAGCCAAGAATTGGAAATTGAGGGCATGTCCATCAATTGTGGAATGGCTGAGTAAATTGTGGTGTATATGTGTGTGTGTGTGTGTGTGTGTATATATATATATATATATATATATATATATATATATATATATATATATAATATTTATATAATATATTAAAAATTTTTTTTTGCTTTTTTTTGGAGGGGGGAAGGCAGGACAATTGGGGTTAAGTGACTTGCCCAAGGTCACACGGCTAGTTAAGTGTCTGAGGCCAGACTTGAACTCAGGTCCTCCTGACTCCAGGGCCAGTGCTCTATTCACTGCTCCACCTAGTCGCCCCAATACTATTATTTTATAAGAAATGATGAGCATGTAGATTTCAGAAAAACCTGGAAAGACTTACATGAACTAATGCGGAATGAAGTGAGTAGAGCCAAGAGAATATTGTACATAGTAACAGCAACATTGTGTGATGATCAACCTTGATAGACAAGGCTCTCCTCAGCAATACAATGATCTAAGACAATTTCCAAAAATGATGGAAAATACTATCCACGTGCAAAAAAAAAAAAAAAAGAACTCTGGAGTCTGAATGCAGAATGAAGCTTACTATTTTTTCTCTTTCATTTCTTTCTCATGGTTTTTCCATTTTGTTCTGATTCTTCTTTTACAACATGATTATGTGGAAATATGTTTAATATGATTGTACATGTATAACCTATATTACATTGCTTGCCATTATGGGGAGGGGAGAAGAGAAGGAGGGAAGGAGAAAAAAGTTTAGAACTCAAATTCTTATAAAAGTAAATGAATAAAAAAAAACCTTCTCTACATACGATTGGAAAAAAATAAAATACTAATTTTTAAATTGAAACTGTCCCTGATTTCAAGGAGTTTGTATTCTATTTGGTGAAACAACAAATAATCAAAATCATGGGTGTGGATGGAATGCACTCTTCCAAAAAAATAGAAGGAGATAGTAGAATGGCTTAGAAAGCATAATGCAACAATATGTTTTTGATAAGAAACAAAACAAAAAGATTCTCACAGACTACAGAAGAATTTATATTCAGGTGAACTCAAAAAATCAGAACAACATAAGTAAAAATGTTGTTGTCATTCAGTCATTTTCAGTCATGTTTGACTCTTCATGAACCCATTTGGGATTTTCTTGGCAAAGATACTGAAGTGGTTTGCCAATTCTTTTCCAACTCATTTTATAGATAAGGAACTGGGGCAAGCGGATTTAAATGACTTGCCGAGAGTCAAACAGCTAGTAAATGTCTAAGGCCAGATTTGAACTCAGGAAAATGAAAGTCATCTTGACTTCAGGCCCATCCACTGTGCCACCTAGCCACTCAAGTGAAAATAGACATAGTTAAAAGAGATAAACAAGGAATTACAATTTTGCTGAACATTACCATAGTTAATGAAATAATATAAATATTCATAATATCTAAGTGCTTAAAAGAAATATTAACTAAGTTATGGGGAGAAACACACATCAAAAATAAAGTAGTTGGGGACTTCAATGTGCCTATTTCAGACCTAGACAAATCTAATTTTAATAAAATGAGAAAGAAGTTAAGAATGTTAACATCGTATCAGAAACAAACTAGAGAAAAATGGAACGCTATCATCTATGGATTGAGAAAGTGTTCCTGACCCAGCAAAGGACACAGGTAATTACAGGAGATGAAATACATTTTGTTTACATAAATTCCAAAGGGATTTGCATGAACAAATTAATGCCATTAGAAGTAAAAGGAAAACTGTTAACTGGGGGGGAAATCTTTCATCTGACTTTTCTTACTCAGGTCTGATATCTATCACTTAATAAGGATTTATTAAATGCCTATTATGTGCCAGGCACTGTGCTAAGCAATGAGGATACAAAGACAGGTAAAAGAAAAAACCAATCCCTGTTTTCAAGGATTCACAATATAAATAGGAAATAGTCAGCAGAGAAAAGAATTAAGAGGATTTGGAAAAGGTTTCTAGCAGTAAGTGGGTTTTAATTGGGATTTGAAGGAAAACAGGAAAGCCAGGTGACAGAAATGAGGAGAGAGGGCATTCTAGCCAGAAAAAGTGTCCAGAATCAAGAGACAGAGTGTCTTATTCATGGAAAAAGAAGAAAGCCAGTATCATGAATATGTATGATAAGGCATAAGGATTATAAAGCATAAGAAGACTGGAAAGGTGGGGGAAAGATAAGTTATGAATGGCTATGAACATCAAAAAAGAGGGTTCCATATTTTATTCTGGAGGCAATATGGAGCCACTGGAATTTATTGAGTAGAGGGGTGACATGATCATACCTGTGTTTTAATAAAATCACATTGGTTGCTAAATGAAGGCTGAGCAGGAATAGGAAGAAAATTGTGGCAGGCAGACCAATCACCAAGTTATTGCAACAGTACAGGCATAAGAAATTCAGGAACTGCACCAAGGTGGTAGCAATATCAGGAAAGAAGGGGTCATATTTGAGAGATGTCGTAAAGGTGAAATCAACAGGTCTTGGCAGCAGATTGGACATGAAAGGTGAGAGATAGTGAGGAATTGAGGGTGACATGAAAGTTGCAAGTCTAGGGGACTGGGAGGATGGTGGTGCCCTTGATAATAATAGGGAAATTTGGAAGAGGAGTATGGTTTAGGGAGAAAGATGATGAGTTCAGTTTCGGACACATTGATTTTAAAATGTCTTATGGACCTGCATGTCAAGATCTGTGAAGAATAGTTGGAAATACAAGAATTTTGCATATACTTCAGCTATATTACTATATCTCTTCTCCCCTTTGTGACTACACTCCTTAAGAATGTCATCAATGCACAATGCCTTCACTTCCCCTTTCTCTTTCTTCTAAACCCTCTACAATCTGGTTTTTAAACTCATCATTCAAATGAAATTGCTCTCTCAAAAATTAACAATGATTACTTAACTGCAAAAAATGTAACGACCTTTTCTCAGTCATTGTACTTTTTGACCTCTCTGAATCCTTTGGCTTTGTCCATCACTATTTCCTCTTGTACAGTCTCTCCTCTAGGTCCTGATGATGCTTCTCTCTCTTGGTTTTCTTCCTGACTGTCTAGCTGTTCTTTTGCAGGATGCTTTGCATGTTCATCCACCTTACATCTACTAATGGTAGGTCTCCTGAGGTTCCCTCTTCTCTTTTCACTCCACTACCTCACTTAGTGATCTCAATCACACCCATGAGTTCAAATCTCTTCTTTATGTAAATGGTTCTGAGATCTCTGCATCCAATCCTAACCTCTCTCCTGAGCTGAAGACCAGTATAACCTTGTGGACATCTCAAAGTGGATGCTCTGTAGGCATCTCAAAGTCAACATGTATGAATTAGAACTCAGTATTTTACACCCCACCCCACCCCCCTGCAATTCTCCCTTCTTTGGAACTTCCCTATTACTATGCCTGTCTTCCCACTCACTTGTGAGAGAAATGATTATTAATAACCAATTACCATGGGGAGGGTTTTTTTTCCCCCTTTCTATTTCTTCATTCAAACTCCAGTCTCTCAAGGATATTTCTGATCCAGCCCAAAGAATTCATCCCACCCAGACTGTCTTATCTGGGTGGAATTCTTACCCCACTATTGTTCATTGTTCACTGACTGAGTGGAAGTGGATTCCTTCTGTATTGATTGCCTGAAGGGGAAGGGGTCTGACTTGAGATGAGTCACTTTGTCCAAGAGTGACATAATCAGAGTCCCTACCCAGACCCTCATTAGAATAGGTCTGCCTCTCATTATAATATTCATTCTGTCATTAAGTATTAGACAATCAGAGTTGATTTTCTCCTACTGGGAACACCCACTCTTCCAAGAATAGTTAAATATTCATTGGCCCCCAAAGTTCTCTTTGGTTTACAAGAGAAAGCCTCTGACTTCAATCTCTTATTTGCTAGCCATAATTAATAAATTGATTATTAATTACCCAGAAATTATGTCTCTCAGACTTTTCATTCATCACAGTTAGGTTCCCAGCCTCAGAGTCATCCTCAATTCCTCATTCCCTCTTGCTCCATCTGTACAATTGGTTGTCAAATTTTGTCATTTCTATCTTCACAACATCTCTTACATAATCCCATCTTCTCTCCTCTGACACATTCATCATCCTGGTGCAGTCTTTCATCACCTCACACTTAGACTATTTACAGCAATAGCCTTCTTGCTAATCTCCCAACCTCAGGAGTCTCCCTATTCCAATCCATCCTCCACTTAGTTTCCAAAGTGAATTGACATCTGCCCTCCATTTTGGGGAAGGTGCTGGGTGGTACAGTGGATAAAGCACAGGTCCTGGAGTCAGAAGACTCCTCTTCCTGAGTTCAAATTCAGTCTCAGACATTTACTAGTTCTATGACCCTAGGTAAGTCACTTAACCCTGTTTGCCTCAGTTTCCTCATCTATAAAATGAGCTGAAGAAGCATATAGCAAAGCACTCCAGCATCTCTGCCAAGAAAACCCCAAATGGGGTCATGAAGCATTGGACACGACTAAACACTGTTCCCTCACCTCTGTCTCAGTTTCTAGCTCCCTTCTGCAGGAGCCTTTCCTGATTCACCCAGCTGCTAATGTCTCCCCCTCTCACATTACCTTCCTTGTGCTCTATCTCTATCTTGTATGGACCTAGCTATTATCCATTGTCTTTGATATTTTAATGTCACATCCTTGAGTGTAGAAACAGATCTTGCCTTTCTCTGAATCCCCAGGGCTTCCTGAGTCATTGACTTAAAAAGTTGTATTCTTTTTTCAATTCAATTTGTATTCTTCCAGTATCTGTATTTACATCACACAATCTAATAATCACATAGTTAGCCCTTGATAAATGCTTATGATTGATTGGTTGATGGTTTCTAGTCCCCTCCTCATCCTGGTCACCGTCCTCTGGGCTTTACTTCACTTGCCAGTGTCCCTCCTAAAGCATGGTGCCCACCAAATACCATCAAGTACAATACAGTAATATGTGTCCCCTTTGCTCCTTGTGGGAAGTTTGCTGGCTAAACATAGAACTGTTTTTTAATCTCTAAGAAAAAAAAAAAACAAAGCCTTTTTTACACCCAAGGTGCCCCCTTTTGCTAAGGAAACAACCAAGTACAGTGAATGAGGCCAGGGCTGCTCCAGAAGAGGCAAACGGTGGCACTAATTAAGTATTGTTTGTTAATCAAGCGTTTGTTATGGTAAAAGCAGGCCTGAGGAAATAGTACAGATCACCAGTAGAGCAGAAATCAGAGACTCTCCCCAGCTCCTTGCATCTAGAGGAGATCTGATGCCGGGTACAGGGCAGAATGGGGCCTTTGAATTTTAAAAGGCCAATTTTCTCGATGAATCAATTTCCTTTCGCTGATGAGAAAGCTTAGATGAAAGTGGTCTTAAGGCTAATTGAAAGCTCTGATACTCTCTCTGTCTGTGCTTTCTTTGCGGGGCCTCCTAATGTTTCCTTTGCTATTCATGTGTTTCTCTCCATTCTCAAAGCATTACAGTTTTGTTGGGCTGAGTCCTCCCTGCACATATCCAGATCTGAATCTCTCACTGTTAGCCACAAAGCACTCCTCACACTGTGGTCTATCTGGTTATGATTCTCTCCAGTCTTAAGGATGCTAGGTGACAGTCACACTGTTGTTTGTCTCACCTGTACTGGAAATCTCCCCACTTAGGTGGGATTTTCCAAGGTTTATACTCTATCGCCATGACCTTTGAGAAGGTCATCTTCAGTGTTTTACTGTAGCTTGGAGGATGATTTTAATAGATGACACATATTTATAGCATTCCAAATAATAGGTATCACCTAAAAACTGGAGCAAAAGGAAGAAAGGAGGAAAGAATTGAGAGCATGTGGAAAAGAAAGAAGAAGAAGAGAAATGAGAGGATGTGCAAGAGAAAGAAGAAAGGAGAGAAATGAGAGATGTGGAAGAGAAAGAAAACAGGAACAAGGAAGAGGAAGAACACTCCAGTGGGAGAGGCAGTTTAATTTTTCTAAATTCTCATTTTCAGTCATGACATATAGGTTTTGGTTTGCAAAACTCAGGAACAAGATAGACATGTTCTACTTAATGTTGTCTTTACCAATCTCATTTATTTTATTAATATTCTATAACCAAACCCAGTCTTAACAAAGAGAAAACCTCAACATCATGTTGTGCGGCCAATTACCCAAGACACAAATTGGTTGGTTGACAATAATCCAAGCTGGTGCTTAAATCCCAGCAGCATTTACTCCCCTGAGCATCAGTCTGTTGATTGCCACCATATTGTCTACTGCATGTGCATAAATACTGATATATTGAATTAATTTATTGAGTGAAATCAATTTACCATGACCTCTAATAATAGAAGAGAAAAGCACACTTCTACTGTTACATTTATAATACAGAAAACATTTAACTTTTGAGTTTAAATGGTGCTGAACAATTTCCTAGAGTACTTATTTATCTTCAGTCTAATGTTTATTTTATTGTTCATACTTAATGTTTGTTATTGTAAAGATTATAGAGTCTTGTGTCACTGTGAAAGTCAATTTTAAGTTTTTACAATCTGAATTTTAGGCCCTCAGGAACAGATCTCCCAGCTCTGTGTAACAAATGATGTCACATAATGTTGTTTCACCTAAATCCAAAATATAACATTCATTAAGTACCTATGGGGGTAGAATCTTGTGCTCAGTGATGGTGGAGAGAAAGAGTTTGGTTAAGACATTCTGCCACACTGGCCTCTCTATTCAGTTCAAATCAACAAGCATTTTATGAAGCACCTTTTGTGTTCCCAGAGGCTCTCTGCTCCTTAGTGTTAGAGATACAAATTTAGATAAAACACATTTCCTGGTTTTAGAGCTTACAATGGAGGTAGAGGAGGAAGGAGGGTTAAAACACCATCACAAACACTTAAGATTCAAAATAAAACATTAGTGCATTTGACAGGCATAAACCAAATGTTATTGAAGGTCTAGGGGATCTGTGCCCAACTAATCAATTGACATTAAGTAAGCCCTGCTGGGGTTCTTTGAATGCACAATTCTGGGTTTAATCAAAATTAGTCCAACATCTTGTTTAGAGCAACTGTACCTCCTGCAGAATTCGAAGTAGGAGAAAGCCCCAAGAATGTAACAGTGATGAAGCTTTCTCCACGGGAGCTGTTTCTCTCCTGTTTACATGAGAACTTAACAGAACCTGGGGAGCTGAAGTCAGAGCTCCTGGATCCAATTACTGCTAAATGAAGATTGGCCATAATTCAAGCCTGGCTGGGCTGAAATTTACATTGGCCCTATCTATGGGGAGACACATGTTTGCCTAGCAAATTAATAGAGCAAATAAGATTTCAGATATTTAAATTCTTAAGGGAACTCTTTCAAGCACTTTAGAAGTACCAATATACTTTTATACAATAATATATAGTTAATATACGCATTAATACAGAGCTTCTCTTTTAATTGCAAGTATTAAGAGGGATATCCTCAGGGAAATAGATGACCAGAAAAGAGGATGGATGGGTCATTTAGGGAGAGCAAAATATCATGGATGGACAGTCCAAGTGCTGGATTGGTGTCCCCAAAATACTGAAAGGCATCTAGCAGCACATATTGTGAATCTTCTGAGTTGGATATATGGGAAGCATGGACAAGAATTCCATAAGAAGACAAGGTTGGGCTGGGATTTGAACCTTCACAGTATCTGTCAAATATGTTCCACCTTCCACATTTATACTGCCGTAACCCTAGTTGTGGTCTTCGTCTCTTACCTCTCACCTGGACTATTAGGATGGACTTTTAATTGATCTCTGTGCTTTGACTCTTCCTCCTCCACTCCATCCTCTACTGAGCTGCCGAAGTGATTTGTCTAAAGTCCTGGTCAGATCACGTTACACACACACACACAAACACACAAACACACACACACACACATACACACTCACACACACGCGCACAAGCTCCAGGTCCCTCATTACCTACCTCCTCTGGTATCGAGAAACCTTCTGGTCTCACACCTTGCTTTTTTCTAGGAGCTCTACAACCCAGTCAGTCAGGTGATAAACATTTACAAAGTGCCTACTAGGTGTCAAGCACTGTGCCGGACACTGAGGACTCAAAGAAAGGCAGCTAAAAAAAATCCTTTCCCACAAAGAGCTAGGTCACAGTCAAACGGGGAGACAATAAATCATGACAATAACAAACATTTAGACAGCACTTGTGTGCCAAGCACAGGAAGCACTTTATAACCATCATTTCATTTCATTCTTACAACCCTGGGAGGTAGGTGCTATTGTTACGCTCATTTTACAAATGAGGAAACTGAGGCAAATGGGAGTTACCTGACTTGTTCAGAGTCATACGGCTGCTAAATGACTGAGGCTAGATTTGAACTTGGGCCTTCCTGACTTCAGGCCCAGCCAGGCAAATAAATAAGCATGTATAAACAAAACAGATCTAGGACAAACTGGGGCTGATCTCAGAGCAAGCTGGGCGTATCTCAAGTACAGTTCTCTCTTTTGTTCCGCGATGTATGTGGGATATCCATTCTAGACGGTGTGTTGTTGTTATTGCTTAATCGTGTCTGACTCTTCATGATTCCATCTGGGGTTTTCTTGGCAAAGTTACTTAGAATGGTTTGCCATTTCCTTCTCCCACTCATTTTACAGATGAAGAAACTGAGGCAAACAGGGTGAAGTGACTTGCCCAGGGTCACACAGCTGTCTGAGGGCGAATTTGAACTCAGGTCTTCCTGACTTGGGGGCCCAGGGCTCTATCCACTGCTCCACTATCTTCCCAATGTCATATGTTAACACTCAGGATAAAAATCAAAATTAAGAGAGGAGGAGGGAGGTTATGGGTGTGCATGTGCATGCGTGCATGCGTGTGTGTGTGTGTGCGTATGTGTTTTAGACTATCTATGGTCAGTCTAGCTTGGACTTCTTGGGATTTGATGAGTTTGAATCCTGGGGACTTAGACCTACGCCAGGCTCCCATCCCATCTCTGCTGAGCTTTCTGTTGGCCAGAGGACCAAAACAATCCACACTCACTTTCTAAGAAATGCAAGCATTTGCCTTCCCTCTGGAACCAGGGCCCCGCTTTTGCTTTCACCTTATCTGCATACAAAACAGCCTTAACAAAGGGAAAACGCAGCAGTACATCACTAGGCAAAACACAGAGCAGGCAAAAAAGAAAAAAAAGCCAAGGTCTCTAGTCCCCTCCCCCAAAGCCATTAGAAAGTACCCAACCGAGATGGCCAGTGGTGTCGCACAAAACCACAGAACGGATTGGGTTGTTGTCCCCTTCTCCAAAAGCCAGCAGAGCAGCTGTTTGAGTACTAACAGTGACGCTCACCACCGATGAGGGACTCACCACGGATGAGGGGCTCACACCAATGAGGGGCCCATCGCCCAGGCAGGGTGCAGGACAGACATCATAGAGAAACAGCTCTAGTTGTAAACTTCATCCTTAAAAAGAGGCAAATTCCGTGTCACTGGTCCATTCAGTTCAAAAGTTCAATGGAAAAACAAAACAAGCTTTTGGGGTTACTATAGAGGGAGTAGACAGAGGCACTTAGAGGCTCAATGGATAGAGCGCTGAGCCTGGAGTCCGGAAGACCTGAGTTCAAATCCACCCTCAGTCACTTGCTAGCTTTGTGACACTGGAGAACTCCCATAGCTGTTTTCTGACTCAGTTTCCTCATCTGTAAAATGTAGTACTTACTACTCAGGGTTGTGGTGAGCATCAAATAGGATTATAATTGTAGAGCTCTTTGAAAATCTTACAGCATTCTAGGGATGCTAGGATTATTATGTAGAAATTATCATGCAAGTCAATGAGGAAACAAGACTTAATTTATAGAAATGGAGCAATGCTAAAAGCATGAATGAATCAAGTCTTGGTTTCAGTATTTATAAGACCTTGGACAAATCTCTTCTCTTCTGAGCCTTCTCGGTTCCTCACCTATAAAGCGGCAATAAATAATAGGGCTTGCACCCGTGTGACATGGGATTATTATGAGGGCATCCTGTGTAAACCTTAAAGTGCCCTATCATTGTAAGAGATTGGTGTTGCTGTCATTCACACAGCACATACAGGTGACTCTCCAGAGCCTCCTCCGTAAAGCACGGTTTGCCGGCAGACAGCCTAAGTCTCAGTGATCTTCAGCTTAATTTATCAACTGGTCAGCAAGTGGCCAACAGCAAAGACCCAACCAAGGTTTGAGATTTGTAATTTGGCTCCAGGCCAGGAAGCATCAGCCAGCCCAAGTGGGAGTCTGGAAAAAGGCTAGTATTTCCAGTGCTTTGTCCTGGTTTTCCATTTAGTTAAATTAAGCCTTTCATCGTGCTTCCAGCTGCTAGGGCCTTGCCTTCAGATTTCCTCTCATGGCTGTGCAAACATCTTGTATGTCCCTAGGTGCTGTTCATCCTTCCTTTTCAAAGAGCACCGATGATATCGCAGAATGACGGGGAGTTGGATTTAAGTGAGGCAGAGTTGCATAAAGTCATCAGCCTCATTTTTCTCTTCCAGAGGTATCCAAGTCCAGCAGCAGGACAAAAGTCAGGACCACTGGCAATGGCTCGAGGTGCAGCAGATGACCTTGGTGTGTTCAACATCCGACCACATTCTGAGCATTCCACAAAGCCTGCTCTGGCCTTCTTCATGGCCATTGAAACAAATCGTTCTCATCGTCCCATTTTGCCCACATCCCTAGACAGTTACATCTTGTCTACCCCTTAGACTATGATCACCTTGAGGGCAAAAGCCAGTGTTGTTGACTCTTTAAGTCCTCAGGGTTTAAGCACAGGGTTTGTAAGTGCTTAATAAATGCTCATGGATATTGCTAAGGGCTTCCTTCCTCTGCTGAGTCCTGAGGATACACATCAGGTCATCTGAACCTCACAACATCCTGGGGTTGTGTAGTAGACTGCCTACTTACTCATTGCTCCATTTTGCAGATGAGAAAACAGTTCATAACAGCACCCAAGGTCCCATAGCTACAAAATACAAGAGCTGAGATTTTAACCCGGTTTCTCAGCTCCAACCTCATGGCACCACACTGCCCTGAGGCTCCTCAGTCCTAGGAAGAATGGCTCACCTAGTATAACCCCCAAAGAGCTCACTAAGTGCTTTCCTCAAAGCAATCCTATGAATTAGGAGCGGTTTTATCTCAGGTCTACAGATGGAGGAATTAGAGACACAGAGAGGTTGTTGATTTTAGACAAGGTCACACAGCTAGTAATGCCTGAGTCAGGATCCAGCAAAATCCACTTGTCCTGATTCCAAATCCAATGATCTTCCTACTCTCCTGGGTTCCTTAAGCAGCTTACAGTATATTGGGGGTAAAAGAAATCTACTCCAATAGAAGTGATACAGGGGAGAGTGGAAGAAGTACCCAGAGAAGATCCAAGCAAAGTCATGATAATGACTGATATGGACAGAGGGCTGAAAAGTTTGGAAAGCACTTTACTTATATGAACTTTGATAGCTTAAAACTGCTTCAAGGGGCAGTGAGGTGGCACAGTGAATAGAGCACCGGCCCTGGAATCAGAAGGACCTGAGTTCAAATCCGGCCTCAGACACTTAACACTTACTAGCCCTGTGACCTTGAGCAAGTCACTTAACCCCAATTGCCTCACCTCAAAAAAAAAACTGCATCAAGACTTTAGGGATACCCAATATTCTCTAGGTTGATCCATACAATGATCGTTTGATTTGGCAGGTGGCATGGGCATTATTCTCATTACTGCCCCCATCATCCTTATTAAATGAAGAGACCAAGGGTCAGAGGTACCCTTGGTCACCCAGCTAGTGACTAAATATCAGAAGTGGGATTCAAGTCTAGGTCTTCCAGCTCTCTGGTCTACCGAGCAATTCCAATCTGTCGTTTTGCTTCTGAAAAATTAAACAGGGAGAGTTCCTTTCAGCCAGAAGCAGGAGGGATATCACAGAAGACTTCATGGAGACAGCAGCATCTGAGATAAGCCTTGAAATAATAATAATAGCTTATATTCACATAGTACTTTTTATGTGCCAGGCACCATGCTAAGCACTTTAAAATCATTATTTTATCCTCACAACTCCGGCAGGAAAATGCTATTCCTATCCCTACTTGACAGATAAGGAAACTGAGGCAAATAGGGATGAAGTTACTTGCCCAGGACCACCCAGCTAGTAAGTGTCTGAAGGCCAATTCAAACTCAGATCTTTCTGACTTTAGGCCCAGAATGCTATTAAAAGGACCACCTATTTAGCTGTCCCTGAAAAGAATAAGACTTTCACAGTAGGCTTCAATAGTCCAGATCAGAGACAATGTGCTCCTGAATTAAGACCTAGATTGGAATCCCACCTCTGACATTTAATCACTAGCTGGGTGACCAAGGGTGACTCTGACCCTTAGTCTCTTCATGTAATGAAGATGATGGGGGCAGTAATGAGAATAACGCCCATACCGTCCATTAAATCAAAAGATCATAAGAATCAACCTAGAGAATATGGGGTATCCCTAAGGTTCTGTGAATACTGTTCTGTGGGGTGGCCTGGAGGAATGTCACCCCAGGTCCTCCCTCCCACCCACCCCAACACTCTGGGAAAAGCTCAGGCCTGTATAGACAGAGGACGGGGTCCTTGCTCAGGTCTTTTTTATAATAATCTGACATCATCACTGAGCTATGAGGTTACTTTTTAAAAAGAGATCCAAAATTCATTTTTTTTAGTTTTTAAATTTTAAACTTCTTACTATACATCTGTGTCTGTGTGTGTGTGTCTGTGTGTCTGTGTGTGTGTGTCTGTGTCTGTGTGTGTCTGTGTCTGTGTGTGTCTGTGTGTGTGTGTCTGTGTATGTGTCTGTGTGTGTGTCTGTGTGTCTGTGTGTGTGTATGTCTGTGTCTGTGTGTCTGTGTCTGTGTGTCTGTGTGTGTGTCTGTGTGTGTGTCTGTGTCTGTGTGTGTGTCTGTGTCTGTGTGTCTGTGTCTGTGTCTGTGTGTGTGTCTGTGTGTGTCTGTGTGTGTCTGTGTGTGTGTCTGTGTGTGTCTGTGTCTGTGTGTGTGTCTGTGTGTGTGTCTGTGTCTGTGTGTCTGTGTCTGTGTGTCTGTGTGTGTGTCTGTGTCTGTGTCTATGTGTGTCTGTATCTGTGTGTGTGTGTCTGTGTGTGTCTGTGTGTGTCTGTGTCTGTGTCTCTGTCTGTGTGTGTGTCTGTGTGTGTCTGTGTTTGTGTGTCTGTATGTGTGTATCTGTGTGTGTGTGTCTGTGTGTGTGTCTGTGTGTGTGTCTTTGTATGTGTCTGTGTGTGTCTGTGTCTGTGTGTGTCTGTGTCTGTGTGTGTCTGTCTGTGTGTGTCTGTGTGTGTGTCTGTGTCTGTGTGTCTGTGTCTGTGTGTCTGTGTGTGTGTCTGTGTGTCTGTGTGTGTGTCTGTGTCTGTGTCTGTGTCTGTGTCTGTGTCTGTGTGTGTCTGTGTCTGTGTGTGTGTCTGTGTGTGTCTGTGTCTGTGTGTCTGTGTCTGTGTGTCTGTGTGTCTGTGTGTGTGTGTTTAAGGAGCATATAGAAGGAAAAGTATCCAGACCCTTGGAATGATAATGCTTTTAATGTTTGGACATTTTTCAGTGCTGTCCAATTCTTCGTGACCCCACTTGGGGTTTTCTTGACAAAGATACTGTAGTGGTTTGCCAGTTCCTTCTCCAGCTCGTTTTACAGATGAGGAAACTGAGCTTTTAAATAGCACTTTAATATTTGCAAAGCATTCTACAAATCTACCACCTACTCTGGAAGGTAGGTGCCTTTATTATACCCATTTTATAGATGAGGAAATTGAGGCAAGTAGAGTAAGTGACTTTCCCAGAATCACTCAGCTAGCCAGTGTCTGAATTAGGATTTGAACTTGTCTCTCCTGACTCCAGGTCCAATACCCTAATCATTATGTAACCTGGCCACTTAGACCAGGTTAGCAGTTTCTACCTGAGTCGTTCTTCTGGTTAAGTTTCCCAAGCAGTTAGACTTTCCACACTGACACTCTTGTCCCTCCTGGAAAGAGTTACCTTTCCAGCCAACCTGGGATTCAGAGATTCAGAAAATAACAGGTCCTGGACCATAAAAGCTCAAAGGCCTAAGTCCAGAGTTGGGGTTCAGACTCATCCTGCCTAGAGCCAGAGTTTTTATTAAAGTGCCATATTAATTTATATGGCATAAATTATTTAAATCTCCAAGGCCAAGTGGCAAAGTAATAAGGTTAGACTCCCTACTCCAACATCATCTAACTGTATGATCTTGAATATCACTTAGCCCCTCTGAATCTCAGATTCTACATCTATCAAAGAACCCTTTCATCACCTGCCCTGTTGGATTTTATGAGGAAAGTCCTTAATACATATTAAAAAGCCCTACACAAGTATGAGCTTTTATAATCATCTGGGGTGTCCCAAAAGTCTTAGTGCAGTTTTAAGGTTCTAATAGCATACAGCTGAGACTCTGGGGACACACTGTATTCACCTGCTCACTCTTAGCAGGGGCTGATGTTTTAGGAACCTCGTCACATGCAGATGACATGTAGAATAAATCATCTTTGTCATTTCTCACAGTCCAAGAGTATTCCGTTGTATTCCTGTGACACAATCAATACACGATTTTCTGGAGTTAAGACTCAGAACTTGACATTCCTATCATGCTAAGTACTGTGTGGGCAAGGAGGCACAGAAAAGCAAGCAGGGTGATGAAGGTTTTGAGTCCACATCACTTGAGCATCTGTCAAAGGAACTGGGAATGTTGAGCCTGTGGAGAAGACCAGTGGGTGACATGATAGTCATCTTCAGGTATTTGAAGGCCTGTCACATGGATTAGACGTTTTCCATATCATCCCAGAAGGCTGAATCAGAAACAATGAGTAGAAAATGTGTATTTACGCTTGATGTTAGGAAAAATACCTTCATCGTCAGAGCTGTCCAGAAATGGAACGAGTTGTCTCAAGAGCCCAGTCAATCAATATGCATTCATTAAGGGCTTACTATGTGTCGGGCCCTGGCTAATCAATGGGGACACAAAGAAGGCAAAAGACAATCCTTGTTCTCCAGGATTTCACCATCTAATGGGGGAGACAACATGAAGACAAATGCATGCAAATATGATACACACAGGACAAATGGGAACTAATCATTAGAGAGAAGGCATTGGAATAATGGGAGATTGGGAAAGGCTTCCTGTAGAAGGTGAGATTCTGGCTGGGACTTGAAGGAAGCCAGGAGGTGGCGACGAGGAGGGAGAGCATTCTAGGGATGGGGAACAGCCAGGAAAATGCTCTGAGTTAGGAAATGGAGTGTCTTGTAGTTTTCACCTCTATGGATATCTTTAAAAAAAGACTAGATGAAAATTTATTGATTATGTTATAATGGGGATTGCTTCCTGTAAGTGTCAGATTGGATGGCCACTGAGGTCTCTTTCAGCTTTTGAATTCTGTGATTCTGTTATTTTGTTATTGTACAATAATTTTTCAATTGTGTCTGACTCTTCTTGACCCCACTTGGGGTTTTATTGCAAAGATACTGGAGTGGTTTGCCATTTCTTTCTCCAGCATGAGGCAAACAGGGTTAAGTGACTTGACCAGGGTCACATAGCTATTAAGTGACTGAAGCCAGATTTGAATTCAGGAAGATGAATCTTCCTGACTCTAGGCACAGCACTCTATTCACTGTGCCACCCAGCTGCCCTGTTCTATAAGTCTAAGCAATATATTGTCTATCCTTCTGGCAACAATAGACAGCCAAGAATTGGGTCATTATAGTTTAGTTTGACTTGTCCTTCACACAAAAGTTTTTTCACAATATTATTCAAATAAATAACACACTCCCATCTTCCCTATTCAGCACCATGACATCAGCTGAATCAGAATGTCAAGCGATTAATGTATTTTGCTTGACTATCTTTATTTGTTACAAGTTTTTCTTTCTTTCTTTTCTTTCTTTCTTTTTTCCTTTCTTTTTTATCTGGGGTGGAAGTAGGAAGAAGAGAAAGTAAATGCTTGTTAGAAGAGAAAAAGATTAAAACAAGGACCATGGAAAGACAAGCGTGGGTGTAAGCAGGCTGCCACAAGGTTACCAACAATTCCACAGGCAGATGTGTGTGACCAGACATTGGGATGGGTCACTCATGTCCCAAGAATGAAAAAACAGATGGACAACCCCACAGCTACATGGGTGTCCTCAAGATATGAAAAGGACCAAAGAAAGCTCACTAGTGTATTAAACAGACCCTTTATGGAGCAGTAGTAGAAAAAGCGGCAAGAACATCAGAGGGTGAGAAAGCAGGGAGTGTTGTGAGCTGAGTGAGCTGAGGGGAAGGAGAAGAGAGAGCATGAAACACCAGTAGGATCACAGATACATCACAGAGGCAAAGTTTACTATCTCTGCATTTTTAAATTTTTTTTTCTCTTTAAGAAAAAACCATTACTGATTCCTTTCCCATGGTCCTTGACTTAAATCTGCATATCATGTGTTGCTAGTTGCTTAACCAGGTTGCCCTTAGTATATGTATTTTTTAAATAACCTCTAGAAGATTTTTTCAGAACTCTTTTCAGTAAAAATAAGTTTGTTATACAATGTAGTTAGAATTACAATGGGAACAGACAATTAAAACAATAGAAAAAAAATTAAGCTTTTGTCCAGAGATGAATGAAAATTAAAAATTTAAAAGTATGAACTTAGGGTTAAATCTGTCAATCAATTAATAAACATTTATTAAGTACCTACTACTTTTGAAGCTAAACTCTGGGAATACAAAGAGGCAAAAGACAGCCCCTCAAGGAGTTTACAATCTATTGGGGGAGATAATATACAAAAAAAACCACATACAGAGCTATATACAAGATAGAGGGAAGGTATTAGAATTAAGAGGGGTTGGGGAAAGCTTCTAAAGGAAAAGGTTTTAGTTGGTATCTAAAGGAAGCTAAGGTGGTTGATTTATGGAGCAGAGGAGAAAGAGCCTTCTAGGCATTGGGATCAACCAGAGAAAATGCCTGGAGCCAAGAGATGGAGTGTCTTGTTCATGAACTGGTCAAGAGGTCATCAAAGAGCATGTGTAGAAGAATAATGTGTAAGAAGACTGGAAAGGTAGGAAGGGGTTAGGGTTTTGCATTTGATTTTGGAGGCAAAATAGAGCCCCTGGCATTTATTGAATAAGGGGGTGACATGGTCAGATTTTAGAAAAAAGTATCACTTTAGTAGATGAATGCCAGGTGGCTTTGGAGCAGAGAGAGGAGGCAGGTGGACCCATCAGCAAGCTATTCCAACAATCCAGCTGTGAGGTGGTGAGGGTCTGCACTAGAGTGGTGGCTGTGTCAGAGGAGAGAAGGTGGCATAGTCAAGAGATGTTGCAAAAGTGAGATTGGCAAGTCGTGACCACAGCTTGACTGTGGAGTGTGAGAGATAGTGAGGAATCCAGGTTGACTCCTAAGCTGTGAGCCTGAGGGACTGGGAAGATTGGATTGCCCTCTACTCCCCCCTACATGGAAGGTGGAGTGGAGGAGGGTTTAGTGGGAAAGACAATGAATTCTGCTTTGAACGTATCAGAGTTTAAGGTGTCTATTGGACATCCAATTTGAGATACTGAAAGGCAGTTGGAGAAATGAGATTGGATGTCAGCAGAGAGGTTAGGGCAGAATAGGTAGATTTGAGAAATATTGGCATAGAGATAGTAATTAAATCCATGGGAGTTGATGACATCATTGGGTGAAATAGTATAGAGGGAGAAGAGAAGAGGGTTCACAAGAATCCCAAAGGATGCCTATGGTTAGATGGCTTCATCTGGAAGAGGATCAAGCAAAGGAGATAGAAGAGTGATCAATCACATAGGCAGAAAGAGGACTTGGAAAAAATGGTTTCCTGAAAACCTGGACGGAGGAGAGTTTCAAGTTGGAGCGAGTAATCAATGTTGTCTGCAGAGAGGTCAAGGAGAATGAGAATTGAGAAAAGACCATTAGACTTGGCAACTAAAAGATCATTAGTAACTTTGGAGAGAGCAGTTTGGGTGGAGCAATAAGGTGAGAAGTCATATTGTAAGACATGAAGAAGAGAGTGGGAGGAGAGAAAGTGGAGGCACCTGTGGTAGATGCCTTTTTGAGGAATTTATTGACAAAGGGCAGAAATGATAAAGGATGATAGGAGAGTGACTAGGATACTAGAATTATATATTCCCAAGATCTAGTGTGGCATACTTCATCTTCTCAATTTCCTTTCTAGAATATCATCTATGTTGCACCCAAATGAGAGTGTCCTCCAAGTTCTGTCCTAGGCTTCATTCTCTTTCTATTCCCTTTCTCATCATAATCTTTTAAGTTCCCTTGAATTTCATGTTTATTTCCATGCAGATAAATCCTAGATCAATCCCTGACTGATCTCTTCTGAATTCCAGTCCAATGTTATGAATGGTTGATTCGACATTTTAAATAGATGTCAAACTCAACTTGCCCAAAACAGAACTTGCTGTCTTTCTCTTACCTCCATTCCCTGCCATGCAAATCGTTTACCCTTCAGAACTCCTCCACTTCTATGAATGGCACCACTATCACTCCAGGCATCCTGATGTGCAATTCCAGAGCCATTCTCTTGACTGCTCACTCCCCTTAACTCTCCATATTTATAACCAGTTAATTGCCCCATCTTTTCTATTCTCTTTCCACAACATACCTGGACTTTATTCCTTTCTGTTCACTCAAACTCACCACACCAATATAGGTCCTCAGCATTCCTCACCTGGATTATTGCAATGACCTCCTAATTGGTCTCCAGCCTCAAAGTAATGTGCTACAGTGACCTTCTTGACATCTCTGTAGTCTTTGACATTCTCTAGATTTTGGCAATACCATTCTGTCTTGGTTCTCCTCTGACCACTCCTCAGTCTTCTTTGCTGGATCTAGGTCATGCCCACTAGCCGTGAGTGTCCCATAGGCCCTTTTCTCTCCTTTTTTCTATACTACTTCACTTGGTGATCTCATTGGTTCCCATGGATTAAATTACCACCTCTGTGCTATTTTTAATAGCTCTATGCTATTCCCCAATCTACTTATCCATCTCTAATCTCTCTGCTCACCTTTAGCCTTGTATCTCCAACTGCCAATTATAGACATCTTGAACTGAAAGTCCTGTAAATATCTTCAACTCCTCATGTTCCAAACTGAACTCATTATTTTTTCCCAAAAATTCCTCTCCTATTACCAAACATCCCTATGACTATTGAGGATACTACCATCCTCCTGGTCCCTTAGGTTCATTACTTTGGTGTTATCTTCTATTGCTCATTACCTCTCATGCCCCCCTATATACAAGCTATTGTATATATTGCCAAGGTCTACCCATTTCACCTTTTCGGCATCTCTTGGACATGCCCCCTTCTCTCCTTTGTTATAGCCACCATCCTATACAGGCCCTTGTTTCCTTACACCAGAGCCACTGCAGTAGCGAGCAGGCTGATCTGCCTGCCATAGTTCTCTCCCCTCTCCAGTTCATCTGCTCTTCATCTGTCAAAGCGATTTTCCTAAAATGAAGGTCTGATTATGTCATGTACCCCCTTCCCACCACTCAATTTACTGCACTTGTTCCCTAGTACCTCTGGGATCAAATATAAAATCCTATTTGGCATTGAACACTTTTCATAACCTAGCCTCACCTCAAATTTCCAGTCTTCTTACACCTTACACCCCACTCCCCCATATACTCTTCAAGCTAATGGCACAGACCTACTTGCAATTCCCAGAACAAGATATTGCATAGCCCAACTTGGAGCACTTTCTTTTTATTATTCATTCATTCATTCATTTTTAACATTCATTTTTTAAAGTTTGAGTTCCCCATTCTCTCCCTCCCTCCAAGCTCTCTCCCACAGATGGAGAAGGCAAACAACGTGATATCAATTATACATGTAAAGTTGATGCAAAACATTTCCATATTAGCCATGTTGCCAAAAAAGGGGAGGGGGGCAAGAAAAATAATGAAAGTGAAAAAAGTGTGCTTCAATCCATATTCAGAGCTCATGAGCTCTCTCTGGAGGAGAGATCCAAAAGATCCTAGATCTTTTGGAACCATCAGAACATTTTTAATGATCACCCCCATGCCCAGAATGTTCTCCCTCTTCGTCTCTGCCTCCTGGCTTTCCTGGCTTCTTTTAAGTCCCAGCTATAATCCTACATTCTAAAGGAAGCCTTTCCCAATCCCTCAATTCTAGCCCCTCCTCTCTGCCGATTATTTTCCTATTTATTTGGTACATAACTTATTTGTACATAGTTCTTTGCATGCTCTCTCTCACATGAGATTGAAGCCAGGGGCTAGGGTTATTTTTCTTTCTTTCTTTGATCCCTATTACTTAACATAGTAGTAGGAATTTAATAAACACTTATTGACTGACTGACTGAAAGGTAAGTTGCTTAACTTGTATAGGCCTCAGTTCCTCATCAGCAAAATAAGATCCGACTAGATGCTTTCTAAGTCCCTATAAAACTATGAATATATAATGGGAATGTAAGTTGGAAGAATATCCATTCTTCACACAGCTATCAAAATGATATTCCCAAAGTGCAGACCTGAAAGAGAACAAATCTAACCCTCCTACCATATGACATCCCTCCAAATACTTAAATACTGTTATTACATCTCTCCTAAATCTTTTCTCCTATAGGTAGGGGAGTGTTAGAGCTACACCAATGGGCTCCTGAGATGATTGTTCAATTTTCAAAATCTTTTCAATTCCTTCCTTCACGGTCTTTACCCAATGCATGCTCTCTACCATGCTTTCTCCACTCTGGTCCTCTGTATTTCCTTAAATGAGTGTACCTCCTTATTGGTCAATGCCACCCACCCTACTTTACCCTGTTTCTTTTAAATAAGGTATATCCTTCTAGGGCCATATTATAGTCATGGATGTCATCTCACCAAACCTCAGTGAAATCTCGGAGGCTACCTCTAGTTTCTCTTATTTGCTAAACTTTGGCTATTTGTGTATAGGCAAATTTTATGGAATGCTTCTACTACCAGTTCCTTCCTTTGGATTTTATCTCCAATGAATTTCTTGGTATATGAAATGCTAGTCTCCTCCTGTCACTGTAGCTACTACCTAGGCTATGTGGTTGGGTGAATATACCAAAGCAGTCATCACCCTGCTTCACTCTGTAAAAAACGTATAGCGATTTTGATTTGCTTTGTAAGACACCAGGCAATTATGTTCCTACTGGATTTTGTTGGGTGCGCTTTCTCCCTGGCCAAGAATCTGTTATCCCTATTTCTGTATCTTAGACCCACCAATGGTCACAGGGAAACTACTTGCTAGATCAGTTCCCTTTCCTACAGCCCTCGAAATGAATGTGCTACCATGCTGTGGTGGTGCTTATTCAGTCTTCACTCATGTCTGACTCATCATGATCCCATTTGGGGTTTTCTTGGCTGAGATAATGGAGTAGTTTGCTATTTCCTTCTCCAGCTCATTTTATAGGCAAACAGGGTGAAGTGATTTGCTCTTAACTAGTAAATATCTGAGGCCCAATTTAAATATACAACAAATATTTATTAAGTACTAATTATTTATACAAAGAGGCTTATGTTAGATGCTGCTAGAAATACAAAATTGAAATAAATATGATCTTTGCCCTTATGGGCCTCACAGTATATTTAGAGCATTTGAAACTTTAAAAAAACCACTCTGTATAATTCCCAATATTGCATTAAAAATGTATCGAGGAGGTACAATAAATAAGTCCTATGCGAGCTTATGAGATTAAAGTGGGGAGAAAGGGAATTGTTACTGCCAGTAGTTTCCTGGAAATGTGTTTTTATAGGGGATATAGATATATATGTATATGAAATAGGGTAGGGAGGATAATCAGCTAACAATAACACTGAGCAAAGGCACACACAGCATATGTTTGGGGAGCACAGATTTGTCCAGTTCACCTGGAGCAAAGACTGCATGTAGAAGAGTTTTAATATAGCTTGGAAAGTTAGGAATGGTGTCAGGCTACAGATGACCCTGAATGCCAAGCACAAGAATCTAACCTTTAATTAACAGTCAGTACAGTACCACTGACAATTTTTGTACAGAAGGATAGCGTAACCAGATTTGTGCTTAAGAAAGATCATTCTGGCACTGATATAAAGTATGGCTTAGAAGGGAATGGTCGTCAAGAGAAGACCTGTCAGAACAGTAGAGTCAAACTCAAATAGAAACAGGATCCTGTGGCCACATGTTGACCTAGAAAACCACAAACTAATGTGATTTATGTTGTACTGTATTTTAACTTATTTTTAAACATTTCTCAATTATATTTTAATCTGGTTCCTACCACACTGGGGTGTTTTGCAGGCAAACTCCTCCAGTGAGTTTGATACCTCTGTGTTGGAAGATATTGCAGTGTTCTAGGCATGTAGTAAGAGCTACCTATCATGATGGATAGGAGTGGTCATGGTTATAGAGAGGAAGGGATGGATGTGGGAGATCCACTTTTTCCCTTGGGCATCATTATTGGGCTCTCCCCACAGCCTCTGGGAGACAAGCAGGCATCATCTCTGCAGCAAGTAAGCTGCAGGAGAGCCCCACATGTCAACACAGCGATTAAACTCTCTGTTTCATCTCCAGTACTGTGTGTGGCAGCCCAATCATGCTCAAAAATGCAATTCCATCAACTCCAACAAAGACTAGAGATCAACTCTGGTTTGTGGTCCATTGAGCTTGGGAAATGGCTCATTCACTTCAGCAAGCCCCCACCACCACGCTGTTGTCATAGCTAGTCCCAGGTCAAGCAAGACTTCCTTGATCTTGTGTTATTTCCATAATCATCCCTGTCATTTCAGAAAGAATAAGCAGGTAAGAGCAATTCTGTTGCTCCAATGAACACAGCAAAGCGATCTTCTGATGCCACTTAATTAGATCCATTTTATCTTCTCTGACCGAGCATGACATGCCAGAGCCCTTATTTATGAAAGAAGAATGAATGTCTTATGGTTTCTAACAAAATTGGAGGAAAAATTACCATGGCATTCAGCTTAATCTGTGTTTGTATCCGACATAAATGATCTGAAGATAAATTACAGGAAATTATTTTCCACTCCGTGTAACCATAACAACAGATGGGAATCGCTTCTCATCCAACTTTCCGGATGATCCCCAACTCCTCAGCACCAGGGGAATCAAACTTCTAGGTCTGAAGTCAGGCGGGACTTGGGGATTATGTTTGTGCCCAGTTAGAAAAGGTCACTGGAGATCAAGGATATATTTCATTAGTGGCACACCCCCTAGACTTCAGCCTTCCTTTTCCACCCTCTACCATCCACCTCCGCTAGACCTTTAGAGATGTCTTAGCTTGGCATTCTAGCCCCTGAACAATCTGAATTCATCTTCTCTCACTAGCCTTATCTCACACCATTTCACATCCTTCCTATCACAGTCTCTATACTCAAGGCAAAGTGAATACTGGCTGGTCACCAGTCAGGGTTAGTAAAAAGAGCACTGGATTCAAGTTTAGATGTTCTGAGTTCAAAGCCTAGTCCAGCTACTTAAAGCCAGTGTTAACTTGAGAAAAGAAATTCCTCCTTTCTAGATCTGAGTTTTCCTTATCTGTAAAATGAAAGGGTTGAATCCCCTTTCCACTCAAAATCCTCTGGACTCTAATCTAATGCTAGTCTCCCCTGCCTTTGTACATTTGTGTAGGAGAGAGATCTGTAATCATTTTTGTGTGGGGGGTCTGGTGAAACTCAGGGAGTGCTTTTCAGAAAAAAAAAGTTTTTAATTTTTAAAACATTAAAATATATAGGATTACAAAAGGAAACCAAATATATTGAAATGAAGTTATCTAAATATATATATTTTTAAAAGTTCATAGATCTCATTTTAAGAGTCTTTGGGTAAGCCATCCACCTCCCCTGCCTGGAATGTACTCCCTCCTCATCCCCACTTATTAGAATCCTCTCCTTCCAAGGCTTGACTCAGGTGCCATCTTTTCCATGAAGCATTCCCAAATTCCCCTTAAAGTGATTTTTACTCCCTTCAGTTTTCTTAGGGCATTTTACCTGGATCTCCCTTTAGCACTGATTAAAATATTCCTTACATAATACTTAGGATGAAAAGATCATAGCTTTAGGGTTAGAAGGAAACCTTGAGCCAAGCTAGTCAAACCCGTGCCTTTTTATTTTTTTTCTTCCTTTTATTTTTAATTTAATATTTTATCCTTCCTCAATTACATATAATAGCAATTTTAACTGTTGTTTTTAAAATTTTTGAGTTCAAATTCTCTCCTTCCTCTTCCCACCTTATCAACAAGGCAAATAATTTGGTATAGTAATCCCTCCTTTTAGACATAAGAAGGCCCCAGAGATTAAGAAACTTGCCCAAAGTAACGCAACTGGGCAGTGGCAGAGCCATGGCCCAATCTCGAGTTCTCTTGTTTCCAAACCCAATACTCTTTCCACTTAAACATGGTTGTAGATATAGAGTTGGAAGGAACCTCAAAGACCTCCATGTTCAGCACCCTCATTTCAACAGTCTAGGTTAATAAGGTTAAAAACCTCACCCAAGGTCACACAGGTAGTCAACATAAGAGGTAGGACTTAAACTTAGGGCCTCTGACTCTAACATCAGAATTCTTTCTGCTGTGCCACATAATAGTGATAATAATACCTGGCATCTATATAGTACTTTGAATTTTGCAAAGTGCTTTATAAATATTATCTCATTTGATTCTCACAACAATGCTGGGAGGTAAGTGATGCTATTATCCCCATTTTATAGATGAGGAAACTGAGGCAAAGTGGTATAATGTTAATGGAATATGATGACCTTCCCCATCTGTTAATGGGCCTCAGTGACCACATATGTTCAATCACAGATATCTTGCTGCTTTGAACTCTGGCCTGGCTGCGATACATCCTGAGTCCACTGGGGGAGGAACTTGCCTAAGGATGAGCCTGCATAGGGGAGGCTTGCTTGCAGGAAGGCTTTCACACCTGTTGGTACTAAGTTAATTAGGCCCTGAGTCACAAGGGTTGTGGTGCCTTCTGGCTCTGAGCCTGTTAGTTGAAAACTATATATACTGGGAGGTTGGAATTTTACTCTGGGGGTTCACTTTTGGGAAAGACTTTTTGATCTCCTGGATGGGATTCTGACTAGCTGTTTGTTAAGAGCCTGCCAACTACTTGGAGGTTTGTGCTCTCCTGATCCAGTGGTGTATGTAGGTGGTTGTATTGCTTTGTTCAGACAGTAGGAGCCCTGTCTGTTGAATCTCTCTGCTGCTTGTGTTTCCTACTTATCTGTAATTAAAGTAAGATCACTGACCCTTTAAAAGTTGTCTTTCCTTTAGCAAGGCAGATCAAACAACCTGTGCTAGCAGGCCATCCTGGGTATGCTAGGGTGCTTGCTAATGCAAGTGGCTTATACAGTGTCACACACAGCTAGTAAATATCTGATACTAGATTTGAACTCAGGACTTCCTGAATCCAGGTCCAATATTCGATATTCTAGCTGACTCACATACCATACTGCTTCCTTGTGTGCATAAATCCCCTCTGAGATTATAATCTACCTAAGAATAGGGATTGTTTTTCATTATTGTGTCATTGTGTTACCCAAGGCAAGGCTCTGCCCATGGACTATACACAGGGATTAATATTTATGAGCCTCATGCTCAGAAAACTTGGAGAATGATGCTATTTATTACTATGTCCAAGGTAAAGATCAAAGGTTTATTTTTCCTATCTTTGGCTGATACAGGTAATGTACATAAAGGATTCCCTAAAGCCTTCCCTGAAACCTCCCTCCAGTAATGACCTTCTACCACCCCTGCCCCCACCTCCCATTTTGTTTGACCTTTCTAATGCAGTGATCAGACAGGTTGGTGAGACAGTATTTTGAGCACCAAGCCCAGAGTCGGGAGGACCTGAGTTCAAACCTGGCCTTAGACACTTACTAGCTGTGTGATCCTAGGCAAGTCACTTAACCCATTTTGTCTTAGTTTCCTCATTTGTAAAATGAGCAGAAGAAAATGACAAACCGCTCCAGTATCTTTGCCAAGAAGACCCTAACTAACCTATACTGTTTCTCTCTTAATGAAGCATAAAATCCCATTAACTTCTTTGACTGTCAAGTTGTATGTAGATATCAACATGATATCATACATGTTGTATGGTATATATATCATGTTGTATATGTATGTCAAGGTAATCTCAAACATGTTGAATGTATATATCATACTGTGTGTCAATTTAATATCAAACATGTTTTATGCATACGCCATGTGTTGTATATCCATATAATATCAAACATGTTGCATGGATATGTGCATGTGCATGTCAATGTAATAAAAAACGTATTGTATCTGTACATCATGGATATACAGCAATATAATCTCTAACATCTTACATGCAGGTTTCATATATTATATGTCAATGTAATATCAAATACACACACATATATATCATGTTGTGTTGCTTTATATGTGTTATGGTATTAAGTTGTATGTCAATGTAACATTAAATATGTTATGTTATGCCATGTATTATATGTCAATGTAATAGCAAACATTTCTGTGTATATCATTGTTGCACTGTATGTCAATATAACATCAAACATGTTGTATATGTATCATGCTGTACATCACTATAATATCAAACATGTGTACATATATCATCTTGTGTGTGCATGTCACTGTAATATCAAACATAAAAGCCGTGAAAACACCCAGATCACATTTCCCCTAACTCCTTATTAGCTTTTTGACTCTGGGGAAGTCACAATCTGACAAAAAGCAACACAATAATTGGGTTGACAACTATCCCAGCTTCACTACACCCCATACTTTCCTTTAGTCTGTGCAGATCCTGCTGACTATGTGAAATGTTTTAGCATGTACCTGAGCATACCCAAGATGGCCTGCTAGCACAGGTCCTTTGATCAGCTTTACTTAAGGAAAGACAACTTTTAAAGAGGTCAACAATCTTACTTTAATTACAGAAAACACAAGCAACTCAGAGATTTAGCAGTTTCCATATCTAAAAGGAAGAAATTAGAATAAATGACCTCTGATGTCACTTCCTGCTATATATTTTTTATCCTACTTCTAGCTAGGGGCATCAGAGAAGTCTTCATGGAGGAAACACCATTCATTTCAGTGGGTCCATGATGAATGGGAAGGGATTTTACAGTTTGGGAAGATAAACTAAGAAGTCTGAGGCAGATGGAATAGAAGGAAGAAAGGCATAAAGGCAAAAGAGCACGTTCAACCACAATATATCTAAGTGTAGGTGTCCCACAGACAGCTAGTAAATGGTTTAGTTTAGTTGGAGCACAGAGTACACAAGACGAATGTGAGATAATGCTAGTAAGATTACTGGGAGCCCAAATGTCAAGGGCCTTAAATGTCAAAATGACAAAATTTTTTTGACAAAAAATGTCAAAATGACATTTCCTGTGGGCAATGGGAAACCATTGACTGACAGGTTGTGTTTTGTTTTTAGCAGAAGATTGACATGAGCGGATCATTGAGATGAATATGACTGTAGAAGCAGCGTGGATTGAAGAAATGATGGTAGGTAGAGAAAATGTTTAGTTGGTAAGGGCCTCCATGAGAACAATGGTGGCAGTGAATATTGAGAGAAAGACACATTCAGGAAGATTGTCTTTGTTGAACAAAACTTTTGCCCTCTCTCTAGAGCAGAGGTTCTCAACCTGTGGGTTGCGACCCCATCACAGGGGTCACAGGGGTTGCCTAAGACCACTGGAAAACACATTTCCAATGGTCTTAGGAACCAAGACACCACTCCTCTATCTGTCTCTAGGCAGGTCTGCCCACATGCAGATATGCCCACATACAAGTGTTAAAGGGTCACAGCATTAGGAAGGTTGAGAACCACTGCTCTAGACGGTCAAGGCTTCAAACTCTATACTAATATCTAAAACCATTCTACTCACCCCATTAGGCTAACTTATTTACCAACTCTAAAAAATGGCACACATTCTTCCTTTTGTTAACCTAGTTAGAATCCTACCCATACAGGAAGTACATTAGAGGTTTCTGTCTGAGGCAGGATTTGGTTCACTTTGCAGGCCCCCTGAAGCTACTGTCCTGGTACTTAAAACCACATAATCTCAGGGAAGGAAAGAATTTCAAAGAATAATTATTCCAACTCCTGCTTAAAGCTTGAATCCCTTCTAGAAACCACTAGACTGGAATCTACCCCAATCTCATGCCTTAACCTCCAGTACTCATCAGCTCCCTGATTCCAGCCTGGTCTCCTGATTCCTAATTTTCCTAAGCTCTATCTTGCCTTTGGCTTCCAGGAGGTCCACAAGCCTGGCCTTCCAATTCTAGAAATATTGGCACTTTTCATCTTGGGTTCCTACAGAATCTTTGCAGGTCCTTTCTTAGTTTGAGATGGAGTAGCTAGAAAAGGTTTTGTGGAGAAGGAAGGGCTTGAACCAGGCCCTTAAAGGATGGATAGTATTCATATATATGTGCTTTAGGAGAGACACTCCATAGGAAGATGGAAAGACATGAGCAAGGGCAACAAGAGAAGAATAAACATGAGCTGGTCAGTCATTTGTGTCCATTGATATGCCCATCTTCAGCTAACAAGTTAGGAAAACAAAAAGAAACTGTTTCCTTCCAGAAAGAAGGATGTAAATATACATACATATATACATATATGTGTATATACTCTAATGTATGTGTTCATACATACAATGCATGTATTATGTATGTGTGTGCATGTCTGTTTCCTTCTGCTGTTCATCTTTCTTTCTCAAAGAGGACCGATGTTATCATAAAGATGCTGTCTTGACTTGAAAGCGAATTGAATTTAAGTGAGGCAAAGTCATCATTCTCTCCTCCAGAGTCATCAAAGTACAGTGGCAAGGCATAAGTCGAGACTAGTGACGGCCCAGGCATATGTGTATATATTCATATATTTATATAATATAATATTTATATTTTCCTATGCAGAACATTGAGGGTAAATACACAACTTAGATATGACATGATGCCTGTCCTCGTGAAGTTTAGAATTCAGCAGGGGATAAAGAGACAAACAGCTAAGATATACATTATTGCATTCTAAGTGCTTAGACCTAATCAGTCAATGGACATCGATTAAGTGCCAGGCATTATGCTAAGTAATGGAAATACAAAGAAGGCAAAAGATCATCCCTACTCTCCAAGAGTTCACGATGTAATGGGAGAGACAGCATGTAAACACATTTGGACAAACTATAGATAGAATAAATTGGGAATAATCAAGAGAGGGAAGGCACTATTAAGGAGATTGGGAGAGGCTTCTTGTAAAAGATGGGATTTTAGTTAGGACCTGAAAGAAGCCAGGAGGCAGAGACGAGGAGAGAGAGCACTCTAGGAATGAAGGACAGTCAGAGAAGATGTCCGGTGCTGGGATATGGAGTGTCTTGTTCATGGAACAAAAAGGCCAGTGCCACTGGATTGCAGAATACATGGCAGGGTGTAATATGTAAGACTATTTCACAACATGCCTAATATGGAAATATGTTTTACATGATTGTACATATATAACCCGTATCAAATTAGTTGCCATCTTAGGGAAAAGGGAGGAGAGAGAGGGAGAAAAATTTAAACTCAGAATTGTATTTAAAAATGAATGTTAAAATTTGTCTTTACGTGTAATGGGGAAAAATAAAATACTATTTAAAAGAGGGAAAAGATGTAAGACTAAAGCGGACGGTGGGGAGGAGGGGGGAACAGCTTATGAAAGGCGCCGAATGCCAGACAGACAATTTTACATTTGATCTTGAAGGTGATAGGAAGCTGCTGGACTTTATTGAATAAGGATGAAGGACAGGGGAGCAGGGAGTGCTATGTAAGATGGTCAGATCTCCATTTTAGGAAAATCGGTTTGATAAACAAGTGGAAAATGGATCGTAGTGGGGAGAGACTTGGGACAGGTAGACCAAGGAACAGGCTTTTGCAATAGTTCAAGCATGAGGAGATGAAGGACAGCACCAGAGTGATGATAGTAGGGAAGAGACCATATATGAGAGAGAGTACGTACCAAGATAAAATGGATAGGCCTTAGCAGATTGAATGAGATTGGAGGAGAGGGACCGGTGAGACACAGTGAGGAGTTGAAGTACTCAAAGCGGGATCCAGAGACCACTGGGGGTGTCCAGGAGGTCAAAACTATTTTCATAATGGTTCAGTCATGCCCCCCTTTCTGTGACCCCATTTGGGGTTTTCTTGGCAAAGACAATGGAGTCATTTGTCATTTCCTTCTCCAGTTCATTTTATAGATGAGTAAATGGAGTTAAGGGACTTGCCCACGGTCCCACAGCTAGTAACTGTCTGAGGCTGGATTTGAACTCATCTTCCTAACTCCAGGCCTAGCACTTTATCCATGCACCATTTAGCTGCCACGGATTCAGGAAGTCTTGAATTCAAATTCAAACTCAGACACTTTGTAGCTATGTGACCCTAGGCAATGCATTCATAACAATATCAAGAGATTTAATTTCTAATAAGGTAAATATTAATAAATATAACCCATATAAACAAAAACTCTTTGGGGCAGGATCCTTAGTAATTTTTAAGATAGTAAAGAGATCCCGAGACCAAAAAATTCAAAAACTACTGCCCTAGTGTATAAAGCAGGGTTAGGAATTAAATATTAAATTGTTGCTGAATAATTAAGAGACGAGGGGTGAAGAGATTAATAAGAAACTAATAAATATGTTAGGAATGAACGGGCAATGAAGAAATGTGAATGAATGATCAATAAGTAAAAATGACTTAATGAATAACAAATGGATGGATGAACAAAGAATGAATATGAGGAATTAAAGAATAAGATATTAATTTAATAGCCCATAGAGGACAATATTATCAGGTATGTCATAAAAGTGCATACTATGATAAGGTATAGAATATTTAGCTCACTCATTACCATTTCATGGGAACTGGGTGTCATCTGTACAGTTAGGTGGTGCAATGGCTCCCAGTCTAGCACTAGGAAGACCTGAATTCAAATTTCGACATTCACTAGCTGTGTGACCCTAGGCAAGTTACTTAACCCTGTTTGCCTCAGTTTCCTCATCTGTAAAATGAGCTGTAAAATGAAGAAAATGGCAAACCACTCCAGGATCTCTGCCAAAAAAAAAAAAATGGAGTCATGAAGCATTGGGCACGACTGAAACAACTGAACAAAAGGTCACAAAGCATCAGATGTGCCTGAAAAACAACTGAACAATAACAAAATTTTTCCTGATGATAGGAAATTTACCACCTCCCAAGGTAACCCATTCCACTTTTGTGCAGTGTTGATGGTTGGGAAGTTTTTCCGTATAGTGAGGCTAAATCTTTTTTTTTTTTGCACTTTCTGCTCAGGGCTTCTGGTTCTATCTCCTGGGACCAAACAGAAGTCTAATCCATCTGCCACAAATCCTTGAAGACAAGCATTGCCCCTACCTGCGTTTCAAAACCTGATTCTAAGAAGGGAGTCACCACACTGCCCATGTGGTCCATGAAACAGAAAAAGGATTAAGAAGCCCTGGGGTAGAGAGAAACTCAAGGCAGGAAGACCACTTAGGAGCCCCCACCTGTGAGTTTACCCAAAGTCTCTGTCCCATGCACTCTTCTCATTAGACTTTCTTGTGATCTTATCAGCTCCATTATCTCTGTACACATGGCTCACAAAGCTATACATCCATCCCAAGAATGTCTCTTGAATCCTGAATTAAATCAATCAAATTTATTAAGCACCTACAATGTCAAATCAAGAAGCATTTATTAAGCACCTACTATGTCAAGTCAGCAAGCATTTATTAAGCACCTACCATGTCAAGTCAACAAGCATTTATTAAGCACCTATTATTCCCCAGCCCAGGTGCCACAAAACATGCTGGCACAGCCAACACATCAGCAACTGCTTACAACGTGTCAAACTAGAGGTCCCAGAAAAATCTCAAACTCAACATTTCCAAAAGAAAATGCATCATCCTTTCCCTCTACTGAAGCTCCCCATTTCTATCAAGGGCATCACCATCCTTCCACTCTCCCAGGTATAAAATTTCATTGATCTCTTACCCCCATACCTCTGCTGGGTTGCCAAAACTGACTATTCTTGCCTCTGTGACATCTCTCATAACTGACTCCTTCATTATACTCATAGAGCTTCACCATCCGTCCCCTAAAGAACAGCAATGGCCTCCTAATTGGGCTCCCTGCCTCAAGCTTCTCTCTGTTCCAGTGGTCTCAACCTTCTTTTATGTCATGGTCTTCTTTGCAGTCTAGTGCAGCACTTCTCAGAATAACTTTAAAGCACATAAAATAAATATGTTGTTGTTCAGTCATTTTTCAGTCATGTCTGACTCTTCATGACCCCATTTGGGGTTTTCTTGGCAAAGATACTGGAGTGATTTGACATTTCCTTTTCCAGCTCATTTTACAGTTAAGTGTTTACCTGAGGCAAACAGAGATCAGTGACTTGTCCAGGGTCACCCATCTAGGGGAGTGTCTGAGGACGGATTTGAACTCAAGAAGATGAGTCTTCCCGACTCCAGGTCTCACACTGTCTACTGTGCCAACTAACTGCCCAAAATAAATATTTGGGATTGCAAAAGAAATCAATTATATTAAAATTCATTTACCAAAAAAAAATTAAACAAATTCAAAAGTGCCAGGTTAGCAACCCTTGCTACTTCAATCCATCTTCTCTCAGAATGGTTTTCTAAGTACCTCTGTCTACATTTCTCCTCTTCCCCACTTGATACACTCCAGTGACTTCCTCTCATCTCTAAGGTAAAATATAGCGTCCTTGGTTCAACTTTTGAAGCCCTTAATGACTTAACTTCAACCTATATTTCCAGCCTCATTATAAACTATGCCTCTTCTGCACTCTATGCTATAGTCAAGTTGGCCTTCTCTCCGCTCCTCACATATTTATACTCCATCTCCCTTCTCTGTGCCTGTGCTATATCCAGCAAAACTCTCAAGTGGAGATGCAACCAAATTAAAAGGAAATTGGAAACTACCTAATGAAATAAGTAAAAATACAATGCAACACAGATAATGTTAATTTGTGGTTTTCTAAGTCAATACGCAGCAAGCAGCAATCCTTTCTATTTGAGTTTGCTCTGCCTATTCTAAATCATGCCTTTCCTGATCCCCCTAACCCTTAATGCCCTTCCCTTTCTAACTACCTTGGGTTTATCCTATATTTATTCTGTATATATTTATGCTGCATTTTATATATGTACAGCTGATCTTCCCTTAGAGAATGTAAGTACCTTGAGAGACAAGCCTGTTTCACTTTTCTCTCTCTGTCCCCAGCATCTAGTGGAGTACCTGACACGTAATAACCACTTCGTAAATGATTGTTGATTGAGAATTTCCTTCTTTTTTCAAGGCTAACCATCTTGCATTCATTCATCTCATCTACTGTATTGCAAGCTCCTTGAAACTAAGGCCTGTGGTGCGAGCCCCGGATTTCACATTGGGCTATCCATATGGGAGATGCTTCATTAAATGTCTTTTGAATGAATGAGAAAAGCAGACAGGAGTACAAGGATGGGTGAGTAACCTGAAGAAGGCAGATGAACTACCTCAGGGCTTTGTGGTCACAGTTGTTTGAGGAGCAGCTCAGCTCCCACCTCCCACTGACTATGTGACATCAGACTTTTTCTACGCAATTTTAGTTCAATACTCAGTTCTTTAAGGTTTATTGAGTATTTGACGTATTATTTCACTTAACCATCACAATGATCCTGTGGGGATAGGTGCTGCTATTATCCCTATTTTACAGATGGAGGTTAGCCCCTCACCTACAGC
Organism: Pseudochirops corinnae; assembly: GCA_028646515.1. Classification (NCBI taxonomy): domain Eukaryota; kingdom Metazoa; phylum Chordata; class Mammalia; order Diprotodontia; family Pseudocheiridae; genus Pseudochirops; species Pseudochirops corinnae. Next base: position 313,063,766 of record CM053585.1, on the reverse strand, counting down.
CCTTTTCCCTGTGTTACACAATCCATTTTAATTCTGTTCAATTCAACAAAACATGAAATACCAATCATGTGTGGGGCCTGATGCTTTGTGTTAGCAATATCGAGTTGTAAAGGAGCTCATAGTCTACTAGAAAGGAGGGAGAAGAAGAAAAGGGGAACGTGACATGGACAAAGGAAAGTGTAAGACAAGGTAGGTTGTGATGGGGTCCAAGGATGGCTACATAGTCGGTATGGCCGAAAGAGTTCGTGTTCCAGAGCCAAAAGATCTGGGTTTGTAACAGTACTTAATTCGAATTTGAAGACCCCTTTTTGTATTGGCAAGTAAGCAGGTACTTAGCACCTTGTTTCAAGTTAAGCAAAGGTAGCAAGTACTTAGCACTTAGTAACTGATCAAGCCACTGTTGGGGAAACAGAAGGCATGAGCTCCTGTCTCCTGTTACTGACATAACAGGAAGGGGTTGGCTGAAACAGGAAGTTAATGCTGTGTGTATATAAGAAAAGCCCCAGAGAGGCACAGTCAGAATTTCTTGGGACAAGAATCTGGCAGCAGAAGCTAAATTTCCTGAGAACTTGTGGTGGCTTCTTCTGAAAAGGAGCCCAGGAGGCCAGGACTTCCCTCTCCCCCCGGGCTGGATAAGGTGATTCTGATTTTTTTGAACAAACTGTGGAAGACTGAGGAAGCATGACCAGGATGTTAAGACTTTGTTTGTGGCTTAGTTGGGCTTTAAATTCCTGGGAACAGAAATTGTGAAGGATTTGAGATGGACTAGACACTGTGAGCTCCAATACAGAGCAGGAACTGCCTGGAGAACTGGACAAGGACCTGGGAGCTGTCTGCTTCTGAATCCAAGTGACTGTTTGGTGGATTCAGGTAGGAGCTGGGACCATGGAAGGGGATCCAGGGAATCTGAGAGACCACCTCCAAGTCAAGCTGAAAGAAGACTTTACTTGGATACTGTGTCCTGACTGAGGAATTCTAAATTTACTAGTGACCTAGGGGTGGAGGGTTTGTATATTTTCTAATGCTTGTACTTAGTGATTAATGATACTTAACAAGTGATTGCTGAACAAGTGCTGATTGAGTTAATTTAGTGTGCCCCATAAGTGGAAGACTTTGACTATTGTACTTTGAGATGACTGAATGACTGAATAAGGAGGCAAACCTCCTTAGGGATATCAGACGATTGTTCTTTGTTCAAAACTTTGTGGCCACTATGGTGAAAACTATCTGTCCATTTTAATGATAAGCTGTTGTGAATACTATGTGGTGATTTTCTGTGATAAGCTGTAATATTGTGAATGCTGTACCCTGGTTTTCTGTGAATGCTTTGCTTTGATATGTTATGGAATAAATAGAGTGTTCACTATACTATGTAATCAGAACCTTAAAAGTTGTTCACAGTAGCATTCTTCTGGAAAGCTGCACATGCATGGCATTACAGAGTTCCAATCCTGCCTTCAATACTTGACACTTGTGTATAGTTAGGTAAATCACTTAACCTCTCTGGACTTGTCTCCTCAATGTAAAATGTCAGGGATTAGATTAAATGGTGGCTGGTGTCCCTTCCCCTTCTAGCTCTAAGATATAAGTCTTTATGATGTGACCCAAACAGTAGGCTGTAGGAAGATTTGAAGGGATCACTTTTTTTGTGAGAACAACCAAGGAAGGCTTCATGGAGGAAGTAGCATGTGATCTGGCTGCAAAAGAAAGAGAAAGATTTCAATCTGTAGAGACATTGTTAGAATGAATTCTAAGCATGATGGGGAGGAGAGGAGAGAGTGAATTCTAGGCAGGTAGGTAGGAGGACAGAGATGAAACAATTCGAGATGAATCTATGAATTGCTAGAGAGGGGAGATTTCATTGTTCTCTTTTCTTTCCTCTCCCCCTTTCCTCCACTCCACCCCCAATTTGGTTTTCCTTCATCCAGGAGCTTTTCAATAAAAGAGAATAATGAAAAATGGCCTGATGATATCACCAGATAGCTGCTGCTTGCCTGGAGAGCCCAGGCAGAGCCCAAGAAGATAAACCACCTTGGGGTTAATCACTCTGATCCCAAATCTCTTCTCTGCTGTTGTCTGGTGGCTGAAACATGACAAACCTGAGCTGTTTTGTTCCACCAGCCCAGACAGGAAGGATTCAGACTGTGCAGGCAATTTTCTCTAAGAAACAATTTGAAGGGGAAGGAGAAGATTATAGTAACCAGGCAAACAGTGTCTATTTTGAGCTCATTTCCAAATAAAAGAATAAAGAGACTTCCCTTTACTTTTCACAAACCTCCTCAGCATAATAACAGAAACTGAAAATGCTGTTGAAGCTCAAAAATGGCCTCATTTTTTATCAATCAAAATGAGATTTGGGAAGTATGAAGTTAATCAAAGTGGGAGTCCCCCAGTAACATCCCTTTGTCCTTGAACCTCATCTTAGTATTTAATTTTCTTCTCTCCAGCGTATTTGTCACATATTGTATATTATTGTCATCTGCATTGGGGTCTTATCTCCCTAATAGACTGTAGTCTTTATGTGGACAGGGTCAAGGTCACAGGATCACAGATACAGAGCCCCAGGGAATCTTAGATGTCATTTAGTTCAACACCCTTGGTAACTCCTCCAAAGTCTTGAGTTCTTAAGTCTTGACTTAAGATTCCAATTGACCACCAAAAGGCTTGAGTTTAAACTGCAGTCCTAAGAGAAGAAAGACTTTGGTGTCCTGAGTCAGGCTCTTCTCTTTGTTGTTCATGTGCATGTGATACAGTACATGGTCTTGGGAGTCTTGGGGCCTGGATTCAAATCTCATCCCTAACACCTCTCAGCTGTGTGATCTTGGGCTAGTAGCAGCCTCTCTAGGTCTCAGTTTCCTCATTTGCAAAATAAAGAGTCAATCATTTCATTTTAAAGAGGACTTTGAGTTTCATCTGAACTTTTAGTCTCCCCCAGGACATACATGCTGGCTCCGTAAACAGTAAATATGAGATTTAATTTTACTAGATTGTCGCATTATACCAAAATGTTAAAACTGGAATGATCTTCCCAGATTGTCATCCAATCCCCTCATTTTATGGAGAGGTCCAGAGATGGAAAGAAACCTGCCTAATTGAGATGCACAATAATGCAAATAACACAATAATGCAAAATAAGCCCAGGTATTCTGGTGGCAACCTGACTATCGTGCCAAAGTACTACACTACCTCCAGCCTTCTACAAAGGGAATCTCAGAAAGTCTGCTGAGTTCAGGGAGTCTCGACAGCTTTAACAAAATCCATCCTAGAAGCTGAAGCCAGTCTCCCCCTCATTACATGCAGCAGGAAGCACTGTCTGGTGGGGAGGCAGCTGGGAGGAGCTGAGAACAGTTGCATTCCACCATAATTTCCCAATTGAATAGCAGATGCTAGTCTAGGAAAAGCTGCTATCGTTTTATCTGCCTTACAATATGCCATGTGTGTTTTGCCCATCAGATTCTGGCTCTCTGGATAGTGCCTGGCACAACCTATGAGCTCAGCCTGTGTTGGAGGCCAAGTCTCTAGGTCAGAGGAAAGCCAAAGCAGAGGAGATAGCTCATGCATCCCATCACTGTCCAGTGCCTTCATCAGAACAATGAGTGGATTCCAGTTAGTATTCTGATGCTTGGGAGCATGGCAAATGGAGCTCCAACATAAGTCAGAGGGAGGAGAGAAGGAAAAGTGATAATCTAATGAAGTGTGTCTCCATACCAGGACTTCCCCATAATAGATTAAATCATAGGTCTGAACAAAAAAAAAAATTCTGCCTAGCATGGTGTTTATCAAGAAAGGAAAAACAAGAATAAGTACAAAATATTTCCCCTGTCTTACAGGAATTTGCAATCTAGTGGAAGGGTGAATTAAGATAGGGAAAATAATGGGAAATAAAGTCAGAGAAGGCTTTGATGAGGACTCAGAACTGGTGGGTGGATAGAGTAGACAGGAAAGAACATTCCAAGCAATGGGACCGGATTGAAAATACTCAGAAGGCTAGAGGTAGAGATGAGCCTGATATATGAGTTTGGGTAGAGAAGGAAATAACCAAGGGATATAAAAGCCTAGATAGAGTTGAGGGGTAGAGGAGTTATATGGGAGAAAAATACAGGAGGCCCAGACTTTGGGACAAAGGTAGAAAGTGGCTTTATTGATAAGCCAAGGATTTCAGTCTTCATTCCATAAGCCACAGAAACAATCTGAGTCAGAGAGTGACAAGATAATGATATTGGGGTCTATAAATGGCCTGACTTCATGTGGAAAGCCAGCCTCGTAAATTCAAAAATAGAAGCCCAGAGAATTTCAGTCATTTTCCTCCCTTAGAAATATTCCTAGGGAACTCTCTTTTGGGGGGAATCTCCAGGGCTAGTAGACGCTATGGTGGTGATAACTAAAGTTCCCCCATAATCAACCCAGTTCTTAGCAAAACTAAGAATGAGCCTGTCACATTAACTTCAAAAGTTAGTTTCAAGAGCAGAAGAAGTGGCCAATCTCTTCTATTTTCCGGCTCTTAACAGCAACTACTCTCTGAGTGGCTAGCTATACAATAAACTTTACCACTATACCACTAAAAAAAGTGAAAGCAAAATCCAGTGAACAACTCACATATATTCTAGTGAGCTTTACTGAGGAATATGGTAAAACCGTCAAGTCTGTGATGGATAAATAAGTAAAGGGGCCTCAAATGCTGCCCGTCTTCCCTCAGATGCTTCCAGATAATTGGCAAACTCCCAGAGAACTCCTGATCCTATTGCTGACACACTAATGCAGATACCAGTGTTCATGTGAGGGTCACAGGATGAATCTTTCTTAATAACATAATTTGAGACTAGATGGTCCTCATTTATGGAGATTAAAAGTATACTTATCACCAAAGTCTTCCTTCAACACTTGATGCTAAAGGTTTGAAGAGGGTCAGTTGGCAAAAATACAGAACTGGACTCTAGGATAGTCTTTTCTGAATTCGTGATCACTTTCTTGGGCAATGTGACCTTGACACTCATTCAACCCCCCTCAGGTGACCCTCAGACTCCTTCATTTAGATGGGAGGCTTCTACAAAGTAGTGTCTCGTAGTGCCTGAGGATTACACACATTTGATAACCTTGGGAAGCCACTCTAGCATGTTGCTTTTTTTTATTACAGATGCTAATAATCAACCTGAAAATGGCCTTAGAAAAAGCTGTAGTGTGGGGAGCAAAGCCCAGTAAAAATTCTTGCAAAAGGTGTTGTTCACTCATTTTTTTAATGATGTCCAACTTTTTCTAATCCCAGTTGGGGTTTTCTTGGCAAATATACTGGAGTAGTTTGGCATTTCCTTCTCCAGCTCATTTTACAGTTGAGTAAACTAAGCTAAACAGGGTTAAGCCCAGGGTCACACAGCTAGTAAGTATCTGAGGCCAGATTTGAACTCAGGAAGATGAGTCTTCCTGCCACCAGGCTCAACATTCTGTGCACTATGGTACCACCTAACTGCCCTGCAAAAGTTACAAAGGGGAAAGATGAACTTTTAACTTACCTGTATGAAATTATAAGTGATTATACGACAAAGTAAACAATTAACTCCTAATATGCAAATACAATAAACCATATTTAACACACGTGAGTTTGATCAGGAGAAACCCTAGTCTGCTTGACTGGGGCACCTCCTCCCATAGAGTATTTATGTACTTTGTTAGAATGATGCAGAAGTAGATTGGATTTTTTGTAACGAAAGACTCTCCTAATTGATCCCAAGAAGTCCTCATGTCTTGTAGGTGATTGGCTGCCTATTGTAAGAGAAAACATACTCTTGAGTCCTGGAACCTCCTCCCTTGATAAGCTATAAGGGGGAAGGTCCATCTTTCAACCTGCTTTGTCACAGGTGCCAAAGAAAATAATAAGAATATTAATGGTGATAGTGATGTTGATGATGGTGGTGGTGGTGGTGGTGGTGGTGATGGGTGAGGTACTCTGTGATTTAGGTTCAAGACTGGCAGAAATAATTTTATTAAATTTAATATTAGTTTATATCCAAGTCATTTTCCAGCATGGACAGAGAGAGATGTCCCAAAATGATATGGGTCTACCCCAAGATGATTTTAGGTAACATTTATAGGAATCTTGAAAAAAGAAAAGATCATAATGTATTAAAATACTGTTTGGGGTTAACATCCCAGAACTATTCTGTTCCTTCCTGGACCATTACTTTCCAAAATTGAAAAGAGTTCTTTCCTATATTCAATATTTTAATTTTGAACCAAAGAAGATACCACTATGATGGGAGGGGTGATGCCTATCACTTCAGTTGGGTGGGGAAGCAATTATCTTATCTAGTGGTCAGAAGTTCAAATCTAATCTCAGACACTTACTAGGGTGTGACCCTGGGCAAGTCACTTAACCCTGGTTGCCTCAGTTTCCTCATCTATAAAATTAGCTGGAGTAGGAAATGGCAAACCACTCCAGAATCTTTGCCAACAAAACCCCAAATGGGATCACAAAGAGTCTGAAACAATGCAACAACCACATGACAGAACAAAATTTAATTATCACCTTACTCCATTTCAAAGGAACATTCTTCCTGATTCACTAAAGGGAAAAGCCTAAAAAGGATATTAGGCCAAAGAAATATCTCTCAGTATTTCCAGAGAAACTAAAAAGAAACTAAAAATATGCTTTTAAAAAGTGTCCTCTTATTGTGCAGATTTCTCTCCCTCAAATTTCCAGCAGGGGGAAAAAAGAGTTAGAGAGAAAACAATTTTCTCCCCTTTCCTTCTTCCAGTGGCTATGTGAGCTTTAGAAGAAGTAACCTCAGCCTGAAGAATGTTGTAGTTGATTGTACTAAAGAAAGCCAGAGTCATGCCTAGGATAATTGGAGACCGGAACTCAGGGGTCCCTTGGCAACTCCACCAAGATGAATGAAAACTACCTGTTTCAAAGCCCCACAAAGGTCCTTTACTTTCCCAGGAGTCTAATGAGCACAAATGTCCATATTTCCTGTGCCTTTTGGTGTGTACTTTTGAGCCCCTTTGTGTAAAATGTTTTCTGTGTTGAGGGAAATAGACTATTACCCTTTTGCTGAGATCCATATTGTATTGTGAGTGCCTGTCTAGAAGGGTCCCTGATGACAAAATTTGGGAGAGACCCTAGAAAAGAGCCATTGCTAAGGTTTGCTTTTGCGATTTCTCTGCAATTATACCAGGTTTGGGGCAACCAACCAGAGAGAGAAAAGTTTAATCCTTATCCTTTTGGGGTCAAGTCCCTGAAAGATAAAACCAGGTCTATTTGATTCCAGGAAAAAAAAAAAAAACATCTTGAAGGAGAAATTCAGATCACCTAAGGAAGGAATTCTCCCCAAAGATTTGGGGAGATTCATTCAGGGTTTTAGTGTGCCATAAGCAACAAAAGAATTCAACCTGACACAGTGCTTTAGTTCATTCCTTAGCCTTCCTTCTATCAGTAGGAATTCTTACATAGGGAGCATCTCAAATAGTCAAGTGAGTGAGTCACAGTGGTCACCCACTGCCAATAAAAAGGTCACTCTTGTAGCATGTGCCAAGGAACATGTTCATACACATCTTTCCATGCCTGAAATATCCTAAACTGAGGTGGCAGGATTATCCAAACTCTCCTGATATTCCCAAACCAAGCTGCCCAGGCAGGATTCTATCAAAGCAGCACTTTTGGGTTCAAAAGAAGTAAATTTTATCAAATTGAGAAACTAGAAGAAGCTGCCCCCAACCCCTTCCCAAGCAGCAGGGGCTGCCTATAACTGAGGAGCCAACAGGACCAGGTTTTTAAGAGCTTTTAAGGCGCTCAGTTGTTTACAACCTTTAATCCAGAGAAACCACCATGGGTTCTATTCCCAGAGAAGATTATTGGCAACAAGAAAAGATCCATCCATACAAAATTGTCCAGAGCAGTTATTTGTGTGTGTGTGTGTGTGTGTGTGTGTGTGTGTGATAAAAATCTGGAAACAAAGCATATACCCAGCAACTGGGGAAATGGATGGGCAAACCAGGGATGGTATAATGGAAAAAATGCTCTAAAGAATTACAAGAACTAGAAGTGATGTAGAGTATATAAAATACACAGTGACTACAATAATATACACAATGACTACCACAATATAATAAAAGACGCAAAACTCAGGTCAAATACAGTGGGTAATATTAGTACTAAACCATTAAAGGTAAGGAATGGCTTCCTCTTCCTTAATAATCGATAAACCACAAAAGTGTAAAATAACATGCACTTTCAGTCACAGTCCTGCCATTGGGTAGTTTTGTTAACTGTGTTTGGAGAACAGAATTCTGGGAAGATTGCTTGGGTGTTTGTTGGGAAGTATCTTACATCAAAAGAAAATGGGTCAACAAATGTTTTAAAGAGCAAACAGCTTTTGACCAAGCATAACAAACTATCATGGGCCACAGAAGAGCAGGAGAACTGTATGTTCTGGGGTGCTTCCACCCATTTTCTACCGCGGAGGCCAAAATCTAAAGTTTTGTGCGATCACATAAGTCACAGAATCTCAGACTCTCAAACGCGGATGGGACATTATCAGACTCTTGTCCAATCTGTACCAGAAATTCCTCCAAATAGTCCCAATAACTGTTCATCCAGTCTCTCTTGAGAACCTCCAGTCCTGGGGAACTCACTAGCCCCTAAAGTCAACCAGCTTTTATAAAGTCCGCAAGCATTTAAGCACCGGCTATATGCCAAAGACACAAAAAGAAAGGCCAAAACAGTCCCTGCCCTCCAGGAGCTTACATTCTAAAAGCAGCCCATTCCACTCTCAGACAGCTTGGGTTATCCAACAGTTGCTTTTTTTGGTTTGTTTGTTTTCCCCATAGAGCCTAGATCTATCTCTTTGAAACTTTTTCCTGTATACCTGTATTTGGTCTCTGGGACCAAGGTGAATTAGCCCGATCCTTCCTCCACATGACAACCCTTCAAATGTCTGAAGGCAGTGATCACATGCCTCTGCCTCAGTCCCCACCTTTTATTCCTCTCTAAATTCTCTAAAGCTAAGTCGTGTGGGACTTTTTACCTATATTTATCTTGCACAGTCTTGAGGCCTATCTCAGTTCATTAAGTTTCATATAGGTTTCTGATATCAAAAATAGTGAGTATACTTTTAAATGCTAAAGAGCATGGCTTATGGCATATATATGTTATATGTGTGTGTGTGTGTGTATATATGTATACATATATACATATATATATATATATATATATATATACATACACACACATACACATATACACACACACACATACACACAAACACATGGAAACTCATTCTGATGACATGTTGATACAGTTGATGTGGCAATGGAGAATTACCAAAAGAAGGACCAGTAATACAACAGAAATACCACTCATGTATCATTGGAAAGTGACAGGCCTTTAAGGAAGCTCTGAAGAGTGATTGGCTCATTGCAAGGTGATTGGACAGCAGTCCTCATACGTACTGGTACAGTCCTACCTGGACTACAGTCTCCCTCCTCTGCTTCTCCACAAGATCTCTTCGTTGCCCCTCTTTCTGCCTTTGGACAGTAATCCCAATAAGCCTAATTCACCCTCCATAGATACAAAGACAAAAGATAATCCCTGCTTTCAAGGAGATCACAGTCTAGCGGGAGAGACAACCTGCAAACAATTATGTACAAGCAAGACATAGACAGGTTAATAGTTCCTCTTGTCACTTCCTACATTTTTGCAAGGATGGAATTATCAATAAGGCAAGTAATGAGCATAGCAGCTGCTCAGCTTTTGATACAGAGAAAGACCAGCAGATGTCCCGATAATAAAAGTCCCTTGTCACTAAAATATAATGTTTCAATGCTAGATTTGGGTTGTTCCCTCCATTCTTTATCTAATTCCTCCTCATGCCCAAGTGCTATATATAGCATACTCTTTCAACAAAGAGTTGAACTTTTCTCATGAGCTAACTTTCCCCCAAAGAATTTTTTGGATGAGTCATATCCTTTATCACAGGACCATAGGCTTAGAGTTGGGAGGGACCTTAGAAGTCATTAATGACAGCCCCCCCTCATTTTGACATATCAACTGAGGTAACAAGGAGATTAAACAACTTTCCCAAGGTCACCAGGAAAGTAAGCATCTGAGGGGGGCTATTTAAGTCCAGTGCCCTGTCCACTACACCATGCTGCCTTTCCATTCTCTGAGCTTTTAGAAACCCACTTTCCCCAATCTGTGTTGAGCATCTGATTATCAGAGGATCATAAGATCATAGTTTTACCATATTAGTGACACTTCAGTGATCACCTTCATTTTGCAAATGAGTAACTAAGACCTAGAAGGAAGGGTTCAGTGATTTACCCAAGATTATTCTGGTAGTATTCAGAGAGCTGGTGTTTGACTTTCTCTTCTTCCTTTCTGATGAATTCCAAAATGAATTAATCACTTTCTCCCAAGTTCCCATCATTACTGCTTCAGCAGCCATTTTCTGAACACTTGTCAAAATCAGATCCTGAATAGACACTCCTATTGTGATTTTTCTCAACCTTTGAAAATGCTGTTCTCTGATGTATTTATCATACATTACTGTGTGTTTTGGTCCTCTGCCTATGTTTCTAATCTCTCTGCTAGGCTGTGAGCTCCACTAAGGCCTGGATCTGTCTCATTTCAATATTCTTTGCTTCTCCTACAATGCTAGGGACAGGATTCTGGACACAGCAGGTGTTTAATGTGATGTTCATGGAAATTAATTGAGTTGAATTAGCAGGAAGAAGAACAAAAGAGAAAGAAAGAGGGAGGGACAAAGAGAAAAGGAGGAAGAAGAGCAGATAGGTGAAAGAAAAAAGAAGGAAAGAAAGAAGAAAAGAGAAAGAAAGATAAAGAGAAGAAAGAAAGAAGGAAAAAAGAGAAGAGGGAGGGAGGGAGGGAGGAATGTAGTGAGGGAGGGAGAAAGGGAGGAAGACAGAGCAGAGGCAAAAAAGGAAAAAAGATGGGGAGAGAGGTGAAATGAGAAGAGGGATTTTCCTGCATGATTGTGGCCAGATATTGCTTTCTATACTCCTATCTAGAAATCAATAAGAAATTTGCCAAGTGAAGTAAAAGAATGATAACCAAAAGAGAAGAATAAAAATACATTCCAGAAAGGTAATCTCCACTGAAAAAAAATTAACTCTAAAAGCTGTATTATTTTATCCCATGCTCCCACCCACTGCAGACTCCTCTCTTGGAGCAGCAGTTAGTAACCAAAGTAGTAAACTAAGTTAGTAAGCTAAGTAGGAAGAGGCGGGCTGAGGTCAGTCATCAAGGGCCTTCATCATCTATGCCAAAATCCACCGGAACCAGTGACTCCCTGCTAACTACCCCAATGTGGACCCTATACGAAAGATTCCTGGCCCAGAGATGTGACTACAGCAGCTATTGAGACAAGGAAAGTTTAAAAGAAACTGCAGATAAGATAGAACAGACATTCACATCCCCACTAGCTACTCAGCAGAATCTCCTTTAGCAGCAATTCAACAAGTATCCTTTGCTCCTCAACAAGGGTACAAGTGTTGAGCCCTTATAGAGGAGAGATGATACGGCAGAGCTATGGAAGAAATGACCTCCAAAAAAGGTAAGCTTGTTGGAGGTGATGGGAAGGAAAGTGTTTCGGGAGACATACCAAAAGACATGCCCTGCCTCTATCAATTAATTTCCCCCCAACCCTATTATTATAATCACAGAAAGCAAGACAATGATGTACTAAGATCTTAAACAAAGTATAAATCAGGGTCTACAGTTTGCTATCCCCTTTATGAATTAGAAAGAAGTTCTTCACTAGAGCTTTATGGAATTAAAGAACAATTAGCTACTGATTGACCAAGGAATCATCCATGTCCCTAATCACATTTTTAAAAAGCAAGACACAATTGCTAGGCAGTCAGTCAAGGTGTAGGACAGCTCTAAGGAATGTGACTTCCAGTAGCAGAGGAAAGGTGTAGCTATGGGCACAGGTAGTGGTACAGTAGATAGAGTGTCAGGCTTGAAGTCAGGAGGACTGGAGTTCAAATCCAGCCTCATACACATAACTAGCCATGTGACTCTAGGCAAGTCACTTAATCCTGTTTGCCTCAGTTTCCTCATCGGTAAAATAAGCTGGAGAAGGAAATGGTAAACCTCTCAGATATCTTTGCCAACAAAACCTCAAATTGGATTATAAAGAATTAGGCATGACTGAAACAAACAATAAAATGTAAGACAGAGAGAGAGAGAGAGAGAGAGAGAGAGAGAGAGAGAGAGAGAGAGAGAGTGCCAGTCCTTTAGGGGGAACATCATAGGGAAAGGTGGTGATTTCTATTTTCCTCCCTCTTGCTATTCGTCATAGTAGCCTGCAGCAGAGCTACAACCCAAGAGTCTTAGTCAATTTATGCATGAGAATAGAGGATTTCTGTGACTTGAAAGAGTTGAGTTACAAAGAGGAATAGACCTACAGAGCCAAGCTGGGTGACCTGCCCAGCAGAGGTGATGCACACAGGGGAAGTAGCATGAGTAGACCCCAAAAAGGGAAAGAACAGTGGGGTCCTTCTTCTAGATGTGGGAGGAGCTTTAGCCACATGTGCTCCAAATTGTGTTCCTCTTTACCACTGTACTTTATATATGTCTACTCTTCAAACTGATGAAAGAGTGCCCCAAATTTGTGGGTGGAAAATTTTATAGCTACAGTTCTTATGATGAAATCTCAGTGAATGCCTATGCTTTGAGATAATTGTGTGAACTGGTGGACTATTAAATGTAAGAGCACCAGTGGGGACTCATTAGCTGCAGTTTTAAGAGTGTGGACACACAGAGTACCTTGAATCAAAGACAGTTGCCCCTTCCCAGGGGAACCAATGTGAATTCTGGAGGTAGTCTGGGGGAAGAGGGGGAAAGGGGAGAAGAATGGGAAGGTGGTGGGGAGAATACTATGATGCAATAAAGAATTTACATCACGACTCAGATTCTCAAGATTAAACTCCAGAAGAAACTAATTCTGCAGTAGCCCCAGAAAAGAATATGGAATGGCCACAAGTACTACAAAAGTGATTGGAAGACAAAAAAAGAAGATGGGAAACTTTAGCACAGCAGTGAACATGCTAAAAAAAAAAATTATACATAACTAGAAAATCTGATGATACAAAAAGTATAAGAATTTTTTTTTAATCACCCAGAAAAGTAGGAAGAATCATAGAATCACAAATTTCAGATTAGAAGACACCTCAGGGACCATACTGTTATATGTGTACCAGGGGCAGCTAGGTGGCACAGTAAATAGGGCACTGGCACTGGAATCAAGAGGATGTGAGTTCAGATTTGACCTCACACACTTAACACTTACTAGCTGTGTAACCTTGGGCAGGTCACTTAACCCCAATTGCCCTGCCTTCCCCCCTCCAAGAAGAAAAAAAAATCAGTTATATATGTACCCAGAAAAGAATCCTCTCAAGAGCATTCTGACAAATGACCATCTAAACCTTGCTAAATACCTCCAATGTGACAGAACTTCAACCTGATGCCCCTTAAATCATTTCCTCTGTCTCTAATCTTTAATATCTCCTTATCTACTGGCTCCTTTCCTGCTGCCTAAAAATATTCTTAGGTATCCCTCATCCTATGACAAGGTTTGATATATGCCAGGAGTACATGGTGAATTCAGTATTAGGAAAACTGTTAATAGACCATGTTAATAACAAAAATTACAAAAACCACATGATTATATTAATAGGTGCAGAAAAAGCTTTTTAATAAAATATAACACCCACTTCTATTTAAATGTTAAAGAAGCAAAGTCATAAATTTACCTTTGCTTAATATACTGAATTGTATCTATCTAAAGTCCAGAGTAAATATTGCATAATTTTTTATAATAAAAAGGTCTTCAGACCTTTTCAGAGGTCTTGTCAATAAGATTAGGGGAAAAGCAAGATTTGTCAATTATCACCATTATGATTTGATATAGTTCTAGAAAGACTAGCTATAGCAAGAATATAAGAAGGGAATCTAGGGAATAAGCATAGGCAAAAAAATTGATCTTTTTTACACATGATGTGATGGCCTACTTAGAAAATCATTGAAATTCAACTAAATATAATTGAAACAATTAATAACCAGTAAAATAACAATATATAAAATAAATCCACATAAATTATCAGCCTTTTGGTATATTACCAATAAAATACAACAGGAAGAACTAGTATAATAAAATGCATTTGGAAAAAAGAACTACAAAATGTATAAAATAGTTTACCTACAAAGACGTGTTGTTATTGTTCAGTAATTTTAAGTCATGTCTGACTGTTTGTGACCCCATTTAAGGTTTTTTTGGCAAAGATACTATAGTGATTTACTGTTTCCTTCTCCTGCACATTTTATAGATGAAGAAACTTAGGCAAACAGGCTTAAGTGACTTACCATTTACTAACTACTCACGCAGTTAGTAAATAAGTGTCTGAGACCAGATTTGAACTCATGGAGATAAGTCTTCCTGACTCTAGACCCAGCACTCTATGCACTGGGTCACCTTATTGCCCCAACAACTAAAACATACACAAGAATTTTATGACTACAACTGTAAAACAATTTTCATAGAAATATAGACCTAACCATGTGGAAAGACACTAATTGCTCATAGTTGCCCCATGTCAATAAAATAAAAATGAGAATGCTAGATAAATTAATTTCCTTATTCAGTGCCATACCAGTCAAACTACCAAAGGGTTACTTTATAGAGATAGGAAAAAATAGGGAAAAAAAAAAAGACAAGTTAAGGATCTCAAGGAAAGTAATGAAATGAAAAAGAGAGAAGGAAGGGAGCCTTGCAGCACCAGATCTTGATATCACAAAGCAGTAATAATTAAAACTATTTGCTCCTGGTTAAAAAAAAAAAATTAGAAAAGTGAATCACTGGAATAGATTAGATATACAAATCCCAGTGGCAAAGAATAGGAGGACTTCCAGCCAAGATGCATGTCTAAGTGAAAGCAGGCAGATCCGCTCCCACATACCTAAGTATGAAAATCATTCCAGATCAAATAATGATCAAGAAATCCAATTAGAAACTACAATGATTTCTACCCCAGAATTTCACAAAAAGACAGTCAAAAGGCCAGGATGCCAGCAAAACCAGTGCCAGGATAGGCAAATGATGAGGCATATTATCAGAGATAAGTGACCAGTGCAGCCTGAAATGCTCTGTATCTGGAGCCAGAGAGAACGGTTTCCCTAGGAAGCTCCAGGGGTTTAGAAACCCACAGCAGAGACCTTGAAAGCCACTGAGAATAGCAAGCAAGGTAGGCATAGCAATGCTCAGACCACAACCACTCAGGCTGAGGTCCTTAGCACTCTGTCCTGAGGTTCCATAGAAGGTCCTAAAGATCCAGCACTCTGAATTTCAAAGACCCCGGGAGAGCTAACTCCAAGAGGTGGAAATTAAAACAGAAATTCAGTGACCCAGAGTAAAAAGCAAGCAGGCCTGATCACCTCACTCAGAATCAAAATGGGTTGGGCCCTGGCCCTAGAACAGGAACTAAAGCTGGAGAGATGAGTAAGTCAAAGAAAACACCATCCACCATCAAAAATTGTTGCAAATCTAATTTAATAATAATTGAAAGCACAGATACAAAGGCAAAAAGTGGATTTTTTTTTCACAAAGACTACATGAATATGAGAGAAAAAAACATAAAATTAAAAGAAAAAGCTTTTTTTTCAATATTTATTTTTCAATATTTATCTATTTTTTTCAATATTTATGTGTTGATTCAATATCTACAATGGGTAGAATAGTGTGCCATGAGCTGGGGATATGCAAAATTTAGGTAAGAGAAAGTCTTTAACCTAAAGGAGTTTATAATCTAGATTCAAATGGATTTTATCTCATTAAAAACCCTCTGCTCTCCTTTGTACATGTAACCTTAATTAATAGAAAAAGAAAACCCTTGTGGCAAATACACATTGTCAAACAAAACAAATTCTCATATTGTCTATGCCACAAAATGTGTCTGATTCTGCATCTCGAATCTCCTATCACTTCTCTGTCAGGAGGTGGGCATTGTAGTCCTACCATCGGGTTATAAAATAGTAATTTAAAAAGCACTTACATTTCACTTTAAGTTTTACAAAACACTTTCTATATATTATCTCATTTGATCCTCACAGCAAGCTTATGGAGTAGGTACCATTATGATCCTTATTTTACAGATGAGGAACTGAGTCTTAGAGAGGTTAGTTGACTCATTCTGGATCACAAATTTTGGGGGGGGTGAGGGGGGAAGGCTGGGCAATTGGGGTTAAGTGACTTGCCCAAGGTCACACAACCAGTAAGTGTCAAGTGTCTGAGGCCAGATTTGAACTCAGGTCCTCCTGACTCCAGGGCCAGTGCTCTATTCGCTGCGCAACCTAGCAGCCCCTAAGAAAAGAAAAACTCTTGAAGAAAACACTGGAAACTGACTAAGTAGCTTAGAAGAGAAAATGGTAGATTTACCCAAGGAATGGAATCTCTAAAAACTAGAATAGACTAAACGGAAATGACTCAATAAAGCAGCAAGAAATATTAGAACAAGGGGGTGGCTAGGTGAGGCAGTAAATAGAGCACCAGCCCTGGAGTTGAAAGAACGGAAGAAAGAAAGAGAGAGAGAGGGAGGAAGGAAGGAAGGAAGAAAGAAAGAAAGAAAGAAAGAAAGAAAGAAAGAAAGAAAGAAAGAAAGAAAGAAAGAGAAAAAGAGACAAAGAGAGAAACAAAGAATTATTAGAACAAAATCAAATGATAGGGAAAAAATAGAGGAAAATATAAGAACTCTGATATAAGAAAAAATGACCTGGAAAACAGGTCAAGGAATAATAATTTAAGGATCAATGAAATCCCTGAAAACCCCAACAAAACAAAAAGTCTGGATGTTATATTTCAAGAAATACATAAAAACTACCCAGATCTATTAGGATGTGAGAGTAGAAAGAATCAACCAATCACCTCCTAAAAACACTCCCAAAGAAAAGTCTCATGGCATCTACTTCAAATAAAAAATATACTTCAGACAGCCAGAAGGAGTTCACATACCACAGAACTATAGTTAAGATCATAAAAGAGCTAGCACCTTCTATTACCAATGAGGGGAAATTTTAGAATATAATATGCCGAAAAGTAAAAGTTATTGGCTTATAACCTGGCAACACCAAAGCTGAGTATAATCCCATGGGGGAAAATGGATCTTTAAAAGAATAAAGAACTTTCAAACATTTCTGACAAAAAAAAAAGAACAAAGCAGAATAAGCTTTGAAATGTAAAAAATGTCAAAAGAAACCTAGAAAGGTAAATTGATTTGAGCATTTTGAAAGGGCCATGTGATGACGATGATGAAGGACTAACATCCAACTCGCTGGAAAGGAAACAGGCATCTCTTAAGAACTTTACTATCTTCATCTGGTTTTGAGAAATTTGGATTAAAAAAAAAGCATTGTGGATGGATTGATTGTGTTCTTAGGTACTGAAGAGGGGGAAAGAAGGGGTAGCAAATGGGGGGACATACTACTATAGAAAAGAGGAAGGAGGAGGTTGAACTTACTCTTTTTCGTAATTGGGGTACGTGAGAAGATTATACAAGCACAGAAGATGGGAGTGGGAGAGAAGGCACAGGATGAGCATCACTCTTATCTGAAATGAGCAAAGGAAGGTTGAACACACACATACAAAAGCAGTTTGGGTTAAAATACATCAAACTCAACAGAGAAACAAGTGAGAATGCAGGGTGAAGGGTTAAGAGGGAGGCTGATACTGGAGAGGGAATAGTCACAATGAAAGCAAACTTCCAGATCCTGAATAGAGGTTTAAATGAAAGAAAAAGAAAAAATGAAAAGAACCATAATCTCAGAAGGTTCCCATCAACTGGAGAATGTACTAGAATATTATTGAGCCATAAGAAAGAATGAAAAAAACTATGTCAGAGAATCCTGAGAGGTAGGAATTGATATGGAGGGAAGTGAGCAGAACTGGAAGTATTTATGCATGGACATAACAAAGAAACATTGTAAAGTAAAACACCTTTAAAGGTGTAAGAGGGAAAATGACAAATGCTGGTCAGGCATTGGGTTAAAAGCACATTAATACACTGTTAGTGGAACTGTGAATTTGTCTAGTCATTCTGGAAAACAATTTGGAAATATGTTCAAGCAAAGGGCTACGGGAAATTGTTATCACTTTTCTGCCCCCCTCTATTCTCTGTCTCTATTCCCTTCTCTGTGTGGCAGAGGGGAAAGAACATTGGGAGTAATCCCACCAGACTTGTCCTACCCTTGTGACCTCAGATATGCCCCTTAATTTCTGTGAGTCTTAGTTTCCTAGTCTACAAAATGGAGATAATAATTATTTCCCTGATCCCCCTCCCCCTGAGTCTTTTGTTGTTGTTGATGTTTGGAGATATGTTACCCTTAGATCCACATTCTACCACAATTAGTCCTATGCCTCAAAGACAATTTTTTAAGAAAAGAAGAAAAGGCCCCCCCAAACTGGAAATGAAGGGAGAATTCACCTGTTGGGGAATGCTTAAACAAATGGTAGCATATTGGAGTAATGGAATGTTATGGTGTCATAAGAAATTATGAAATGGACAGTTTCTTTTTTTGCATTTACATTTTATTATTTTTATTCAGTCATAAAAAACAGATATTCTAAACCTCTATGAAGTAGACTGTAGAGCATTAATCATTAGTGCTGGTTCATTTCTATGTAACTATCTAAATATAAATTTAGTAGACTATATAAAATATGCAATAACCTATTAGACATAATATAATATGCAAACAAAATATAAGCTGAAAATACTAATTATACTGGATTTGCAGTCAAAGAACCTAGATTCAAATTCTGCTCACTTTTGTCATTTATAATCTGTGCAACCCTTGGTCAAGTCCATTTCATCTTTCTAAGCCTGTTTCTTCCTCTATAAAAAGAGGGGAGTTGATTAGATGCCTTCTGAGGCTCCTTTTTTGCTCTAAAGATACGATCCTCTGACACAGATCTTTCCATAGCACTTCCTGATTTTCCAGGGATTTTATATGTATTCTCTCACTTGTTCTTCACAAGAACCCTGAGGGAGCTATGACAATGATGATGGTGATGATAATGACAACAACGACGACAACGACGACAACGATGATGATGATAATGATGATGATGATGATGATGATGACAATGATGATGACGATGATGATGATGATGACAATTATGATGAGGAGGACAATGATGATGATGATGATGATGATGATGATGAAATGAACAGTTTCAAAAGAAACTGAGAAGATCTTTATGGACTGATACAAAAAGAAATGAGCAGAACAAGGAGAATGATTTAAACAATGATAGCATTTTAGAGAAAAATAAGTCTGAAAGTCTGGATCACAGATTTGGTGGGGGTGAGTACAGTGTAAGAAGATGGGAAAAGTGGAGGCAAAGGGGGACAGATTATGAAGAGCTTTGGATGTACAAAGGATTGTATATTTAATCTTGGAGGTAATAGGGAGCCACTGGAATTTAACGAATGAGGAGATGATATGGTCAGACCTTCTATTTAGAGAGATCTATTTGACAGTTGAGTGGAGGATGAACTGGAGTAGGGAAAGAACACAAGCAGAGAGACCCACCAGCAGGCTACTGCCAAGAGCTCAGATGTGGGGGGAGGACTTTTTGTTGTCATTGTTTTACATCAGTTGTAATACTGCTTTCTGTTTTTATATCAGTTGTGTGTGTGTGTGTATACCCCCTACACACACCAAACATCTTCCTTGCTACCAATAAATAAAATAACTGGATTTGAATTTGATAAAGTATCCAACATTCCACACCCACAGTCCCTCCCTCTAACCAAAAGGAAGGAAGTGTGTTTCATCACTATATTATCACTCCAGAGACAAGAGTAGCAATCACAACCATTAAGAATTTGCCTTTGTTCCAACGTTCTTTTCATTCCTATTATTGTATTCCTTGTATATATTGCTCTCTCAATTCTGCTCATTTCTTCTGTATCATTAACACAGATCTTCCCATTAAATCTCATAATTTTACATGTGAGTAAAGTGAGGCCTGGAGAAGGGAAAATTAATTGCCCAAGGTCACCTGACTAGTGAATTTGGGAAGCATTGACTTCCAGCCCCGGCTGAGTGAGGGAAGGTTTGGCAATCTGCCCTGGTTCAGAGAAGATAGAGCTCTAGTCATCTTTGTTACTTAGTGGGAGGAGTGACCAGTCTGAGGAGCTGGAGAAGATGGGTGTGCCAAAGCTGGGCAGCAATCCCTGAACAGGATAACCCCTTCCTCCCCCTGCCCCTGGCCAAAGAGCATTCTGCCCAAAGTCCAGTCACTGTCTCCATTGTGTTCTTCCCATCTGCATTTCTGACCCCTCAATATTGCTGTTGTTATTCCTTCTTCTCTCTCCAAGAGGACCAGAGACATCATGGGCAATGTCATGACTCCTTCATGAACAGCATTTAAATGAGAACCTGAGTTGAAATCCAATCCCAAACACTTACTGTGTGACCTTGAGCAAGTCACTTAATCCTGTTTGCCTCAGTTTTCTCATCAGTCAAATGAGCTGGAGAAGGACATGGCAAACCACTCCAGTATCTTTGCCAAGAAAACCCAAATGGAGTCCAGAAGAGGCAGACGTGACTGAATAAACAAATAACAACAAAAAATAAAAGATGCGGGGCGATGGGGAGGCAAGGAAGTTGTTATTATCTCCATTTTGTAGACTAAAACACTGATACTTAGAGAAATTAAGGGGCATGTCTGAGGTCACAAGGGTAGGACAAGTCTGGTGGGCTTACCCCCATGTTCTTTCCATCTGCCGCCCAGAGAAGGGCAAGGAGACAGAGAGAAGAAGAGAACAGAAAATTATTAACAATTTCCCATAGCCCTTTGCTTGTGCCTGATAAATGTCTCTGTCATCTGCCACTGTGTATTAAAAGTTATCTGTGCTTATGTTTTATTGGTCTACCTAACTATAGTTCCAGGAGGATGGAAAATTGTGTCAGATGACCTCCATCTCTCCTTCTATGAGTGCAGTACTCCATGTACAGTAGGCATTTAATAGTAATTATTTATATAGAACTTTAAGGTTTACAAAACACTTTCCTTCTAGCAGCCATCTGAGATTTTGCAGGTATTTTCCTGCCCATTTTACAGATGAAAAAGTTAGAAGAGGTCAAGTGATTTACTCAAGGTAACAAAGCTAGTTTATAGTAGAGCTGGGATCTGAATGAAGGTCTATTGATGACATACCCAAAGTTCTTTCCATTATGTCACACCCTTTCTATCAATATTATATTATAGTATCATATATTATTATATAATATATAATACTTATTACATTATAATGATTATAATTAATATAATATAATTAATAATTATAACATAATGTTAATGTGATTATTGTTACATAATGTATAATATTGTTAATATTATATATTATAGTTATTAACTATCCATTGTAATTACTAATAAATACTTATTTAATTAAATTTCTTTATAAACAAGGTGGGGTGGGGGGATGACAGGAGTCTATTTTTACTGAGAGACATCTTTGACTCTGGAATTCCCAAGAACATATGGGTAGGACACAGCAGAGAAGAAGCCGAGATTTGGCTGCTTCTGGCCGATTTGGAACTCCAGCCCGAGGGTAGAGAAAAATTGGAAACAAGTAGGCCTCATAGTCTTCTCCTGGGGAAGAAAGAAGGCAGTCAGATTTTTCTTTAAAGCATGAAGATTGTATACTGGCCTACAGCATTCCCTAAGCCAGATCTCTGGGGATTAGGATAGCAGCTATGTGGATGAGGAAAACCCCAATTCCACTCTACTACTACTCCCCAGTTAATTATAGCAAAATCAAGGCACCACACACAAAAGTCTCCAGGATTAGAGTCAATAGGCTCAGATCTTGGCCCCAGAACTTAGAAGAGATGGGATGGACCATTAGAAAGAGTTCTGGAAGGGAGCCAAGATGGCAGAGTAGTTAATCACTTTAGCTTTCCCATATTCACCTCCAAACTACCACGAAATAGCACTCCAGAACAAATCCTGGAATAGTGGGGGCAACAGAAATATGGGGTGAAGTGGTCTTTTAGCCTGGGAGACTTGGAAGTTTGAAAAGAAAGGTCCATCTCAGCTGGGTAAAGGGGAAGAAAATTCCAGGACAGGAGGTGTCAGCAGCAAACCCCACCTACGCAAACCAGTGGGAGATCCTGAGCCCCAGTGTGGTAGAGAAGGCAAATGCCAATGTCAGGACACCTCCCACTCTACCCCAACCCCACCCTTACATATCACAGCATAGCCAGGGGAACTGGCATACTCCAGCTCTGAGAACCACCACATGCTTCAGTAGAGATCCTCCAGGAGCCAAATCCCTATGTATTTCAGTGTAGCTCTGGGGAAATGCAAAAAAAACAAAACAAAACCATCTGGCACATGCCAGACACCACTACTAGGACCCCAGCTCAGCACCAGGGAAGTTTCCAGACACCTACAACCTCCAGCAGTGCCAGCTACCCCCCACTTACTCCCTCAACAAGGGTTCCCCATGGGCCTCAGGGAAACATTAGTGCCACACCAAGTGAACAGCCAGGGCCTGCAACCACTGGCACAAGAAGCCTGAGACAGAGCCCCTTTCACCCTGGGAGCAGAGATCAGATTTAAAAGAAAAGAAAAAGGCCGAAAGAAAAAAAAAGATGAGCAAAAAAACAACAAAAAAATAATCTGACCATAGAAAGCTATTATAGTGACAGGGAGGACCAAGACACAAACTCGAAAGAGGACAACAATATCAAAACATCAATTGGCAAAACCCCAAAGAAAAATAAGAAGTGGTCTCAAGCCCAGAAAGAACTCATGGAAGAGCTCAAAAAGGAGCTTTAAAATCATTTAAGAAATGCAGGAGAAAAATGGGGAAAAGAAATGAGAGTAATGGAAGAGAATTATGAAAAAAGAGTCAACATCTTGGAAAATTGCTTTAAAAGTAAGATTGACCAAATGGAAAAGGAGATTAAAAATACTCACTGAAGAAAACAACTCCTTAAAGAGTACAACTGGCCAAATAGAAAAGAAAGTACAAAAACTGTCTGAGGAAAACAACACCTTAAAAGTTAGAGTTGGGCAAGTGGAAGCTAATAACTCTATGAGATATCATGAATCAATCAAACAAATTCAGAAGAATGAAAAAATGGAAGAAAATGGAATACCTCAACAGCATCTTTTAAGAAATTATCAAGGGAACTGCCTTGACGTCCTGGAACTCAAGGACAAAATAGGCATTGAAAGAATCCAACAATCACCTCAGGAAAGAGATCCCAAATAAAAACCCCAAGGAACATTATAGTCAAATTTCAGAACCATCAAGTCAAAGAAAAATACTACAAGTGGCCAGAAAGAAACAATTTAAAAATCACAATCAGGATCACACAGTACTTGGCAGCTGCAACATTCAAGGACTGGAAGTCATGGAACATGATATTCCAGAAGGCAAAGAAGCTAGGACTTACAAACAAGAATCCCTTGCCTGGAAAAATTAAGCATAATACATCGGGGGGGGAGGGGATGGTCATTTAATGAAATAGAAGAATTTAAAGCTTTCATAAGGAAAAGACCTGAATCAAATCAAAAATTTGACCTTCAATATCCAGACCCAAGAGAAGCATAAACAGGTGAAGAGGGAAAAGAAAGCATAAGAGATTCAATAGAGCTAAGCTGTTTACATCACTACATAGGAACATGATACTTTTAACTCTTGAAAATTGTATCATTAACAGTACAGAGAGAAGAAATATCATAGACAGAGAGTATGGGTGTAAGATGTGTTTGAGAGAATGACACAAAAAAATTAAAGGATGAGAAAGAAGAGTACGATGAGTGTAGAAGGAAGGGAGAGGTAGAATGGGATAAATTATCTCGCAGGAAGAAGCAAGAAAGCCCTATTATAATGTAGAGGAAGATGTGAGAGAAGGGCAGTGGGTATTGCTTGGACCTTGCTCTCATCAGTATTGGCTTAAAGAGGGAATGATATACAGTATACAATCAGATAAATATAGACATCTATCTTAACCAACAAGGAAGTAGAATGGGAGGAGATAAGGATTTCAGGTAGGGGACTGACAGAAGGGAAGACAGATCAAGGGAGGTAGTAGATGGAAGCAAAAACATTGGTGATGTGAGAAAGAGTGAAAGGAGAGAGAGGACATACAGGAGGAAGAACAGGATGGAGGGAAATACCCAGTCAGTAATCATAACTGTGAATATGAATGGGATGCACTCTCCCATAAAATGGAAGTGGATAGCAAAGTGGATCAAAAATCAGAATCCTACAAGATGTTGCTGACAAGAAACACACAAAGCAGAGAGACACACATAGAGTAAAGATAAGGGACTGGGGCAGAATCTATTATGCTTTAGCTAAAGTTTAAAAAGCAAAGGTAGTCATTCTGATCTTCAACAAAGTAAAAATAAAAATAGACCTAATTAAAAGAGATAAGGAAGGAAACTATGTCTGCTAAAAGGTACCATAGAAGAGCAAGGAATAGTCTACCTGTCGGATCTATGGGGAGGAGGAAAATTCATTACCAAATGAGATAGAGAGCATTACAAAATATAAAATATATAATTTTAATCATATCAAATTGAAAAACTTTTGTGCAAACAAAACCAATGCAACCAGTAAAAGCCATAGTTCTCAAATATGTAGATAACTGAGCAGAATTCATAATAATACAAGCCATTCCACAACTGATAAATGGTCAAAGGATATTAACGGGCAGCTCTCCTATGAAGAAATCAAAGCTATCTATAGGCATATGGAGAAGTGCTCTGAATCACTTTGGATTAGAGAAATGAAAATTAAAACAACTCTGAAGTACCACCTTATATCAATCAGATTGGCTAATGTGACAAAAAAGAAAGAAAAATTATCAATGTGGGGAAATTGGAACACTAATAGAATATTGGTGGAGTTATGAACTGATCCAACCATTCTGGAGAGCAATTTGGAACTATGCCCAAAGAACTATAAAATTGTGCATACCCTTTGATCCAATGATGCCACTACTAGGTTTGTGTCTCAAAGAGATCATAAAAAAAAGGGAAAAGGCCCCATATGTAAAAAATTTTTGTTGCAGCTCTTTTCATAGTGGCAAAGAATTGGAAAATGAGGAGATCTGCCCATCAATTGGGGAGCGGCTGAGCAAGCCAAGGTATATGAATGTGATGGAATACTATTGTGCCATAAGAAATAATGAACAGGCATATTTCAGAAAAACCTGGAAAGACTTGTACAAACTGATGCAAAGTGAAATGAGCAGAACCAGAAAAACACTATGCACAGAATCAGCAATATCATGTGATGATCATCTATGAATGATTCAGCTTTTCTCAGCAACATAGTGATCCAAGACAAGTTACAAATGATTCATGAAGGAAAATTCTATCCATATCCAGATAAAGAACTGATGGAGGGCTGCTAGGTGGTGCAGTGAATAGAGCTCTGTCCCTAGAGTCAGGAGGACCTGAGTTCAAATCTGACCTCAGACACTTAACACTTACTAGCAGTGTGACCTTTGGCAAGTCACTTAACCCCAATTGCCCTCCAAAAAGTAAAAAAACAAAAAACTGATGGACTCTGAATGCAGATTGAAGCATATTTTTTTTACCTACTTTATTCTTTCTCATTTTTTCTGTTTAATCTGTTTCTTCTTCCACAATCATGATGAATATGGAATATGTTTTACATGGTAGCATATGTATAAACTATGTCAAACTGCCTACTGTTTTCAGAAAAGGGGAAGAGAGAGAAGGGAGGAGAAAAATTTGGAACTGAAAATCTCACAAAACTGAATGCTAAACTTTTACTTGATATATAATTGTGAAGGAAAATAAAAGAATATTTAAAGCAAAAAAAAGAGTCCTGGAATCAGAGGGCCTGGTGTCATTCTCTTCTCTCTGCTACATGGGACCCAAGTGAACTCAGGTCATTGGTTTACCCACTCTGGGTCCTCATTTCACAGAATCACTAACTCACACAGTAGGAAGGGACCTCTGATGCCATGTAGTTCTGTAATTTATGTAAGAATTCCTTAGATAACATTCCCATCTATAAAGTGACCTAGTTGATCTCCTAACCTTAGATGCTAACACTTATGTGCTACATGACCCTTAGACAAGTCACTTAACCTCTGTGTGCCTTGGTTTCCTCATCTGTAAAATGGGTATAGTAATAACACATACTTTCTTATGAGGATCAAAAGAGATAATATTTATAAAGCACTCCATAAACCTTGAAGTGCAATATAGATGCTATTATTATTATTATCATTATTTAGGCTACATCTTCAAAGAGTTGTTTTTATGACATTCTTTTTTCCATCATATATGTATTATCTATAATATATAAATACATATGTTTATACAATATGTGGGTATAGTATATATATTATATATATATATATATATATCATTATATATACCTGCATAATATGCCATAGAAGTCATTATTAGCCATGATTTTCCTAACTCTCTACTCAGAAGGCTTTCATCACAGTCACCTGTCGGTCTCATCTGGCCTTGTCAGACTTGTCTTCTCCCAGCACTGTAGAAACCTTGATGATTCATTAATTGGGGCACACTATTTAAGGTGAGGATGTTTTCGGTGCCTGGGCAAGCAATAAAATCGAGCGGCTGCCCCGTTTATGGCTCCACGGGGCTATGATGAGCATCAGTAGACGAGCGGGTGAATTGTAGATATTGATTCCTGGCCCAGTGAAAAAGTGCAGCTCCTGGCATGGGGGGCCATAAATCTCCATGTGGGGGTGACATGAATCTTGATTCCTACGCCGCCTGTCAGGGAGGGCAGATGGTGATGAAAAAAGATAAACCGTGCTCCATAAATCTCTTTTTATCAACATGTTTGTGGAACATTTGATCTCTCAGGGAAAGAGAGGCAACCAATCCTGATAGAAAAGCCCACCACAAAGTCCAATTAAAAGATTTTTCTCCTCCTTTCCCTAGACCTCACTGGAAGAAGAATTGGAAATTTTCCCGTCTTAAAGCCGAGAGCCAGAACTTGAGGACAAGGAGTCAATATAAACAGCTAGGCCAAGAGTTGATGTGAACATATCACTGGACCCAAGAAGTTCAATGATTCCTATTTCTATTATTCTTAAAGATTTACCAAGCTCTTTCCTCATAGCAAAACTATGAGAGAGGGAGGACCAGGATTATTCTATCCACTTTAAAGATCTATTCATTCAATTCATTCTGCAAACACTGATGAAGAACTTACTATGTACAGAATACTGGGCATGAAGGGACATGA
The DNA here is from genome assembly GCA_028646515.1 of Pseudochirops corinnae. NCBI lineage: Eukaryota > Metazoa > Chordata > Mammalia > Diprotodontia > Pseudocheiridae > Pseudochirops > Pseudochirops corinnae. The sequence goes on along the minus strand of CM053585.1, from coordinate 313,036,466 downwards.
AAAGTTTTCCATGGAGCTCCCAGTCTACTAGGGAGATAAGAAACAAACATAGATAGATAGAAAACCCAATCGTACATGACAGACAGTGTGGATAATAGATACAGGGCTAATGTTGGAATCAGGGAGAGCTAGCCTTTGTCACACACTGACTATATGACCAGCAAGTCGCATCTTCTCAGTGCTGCCACAACTCTCAATCAGTGGCAGGACAACTATTAATCTCAGTCTCCAGTGGTAGGAAGAAAGAAAGGAAGAAGGAATGAAGAAAGAAAGAAAAAAGAGGAAGGAAGGAAGAAAGGAAGGAAGGAAGGAAAAGTATTTATTAAGTGCTTGCCATGTACCAGGCAGGCAATGCATTACATTTTGAAAATACAAATGCAAAGGGCCCTTCCCTCAAGAAGCTCACCTTCTGGGCCTATAATATGACAGAGATGATACATAGAGTGACATGACACTTTTCAAAGGAATTTCTGCCATCAATTAAATCAATGAAACAAAAACCGGTGGGGAAAGGGGCTGAAAATTACATGAAAACAGAAAGACACAAAACAAAGTGCTCCATCAGCTCTGAGTGGGGGGACTGTCAGGATCTGGAGGATGCCAGGGATAACCTCCCCAAGAAAATAGTGTTTGAGGTGAGTTCTAAGGGACAGTCAGACTGAGACCCTAAGAAGTTAACGAATTTGCCCAGATGGATCATACACATAGTCAAGAACCAGGAATGAGACTCAAGTTTCCTGACTTCAAACCTGTATGCTATAGAACACCACACGCCATTCAGGGAACAGCTCCAGGTGGTAATTACTCTCCAATGAGAAAAATTATCATTGTCTATATTTGTGATATAGCACAGCCTTGACTTCCCCCACAGGAAAGAGAAATAATGAGAACCACGTGGAAAATCTTATCGAAGGGTAATTCAGGAATGTTGAAACACCATAAAAATAACAATTCTTTTAACCAAATAATTACATCATTAAGAACCTACTCAATGAGTGTGCAATGAGATTCAGATAGAGAGGGACAGAGAGAAAGAAAAGAGAGACAGAGAAGGAGGGAAGGAGAGAGAAGAGGGGAAGAGAGAAGAGAAACAGATCAACATAGAAGAAAAGAGAGACATGGAAAAGAGAGAGAGAGAGAGAGAGAGAGAGAGAGAGAGAGAGAGAGAGAGAGAGAGAGAATCTGTTAAAAAAAAAATTACATAACACAGCATTATTTGCAATTGCAAATAACAAGAAACAATAGACGTGTCCAACAGTTGGTAAATGGCTGAATGAGCTGTGTTATATCAATGTAATGGAATACTACAGGAGGAATATGAGAAATATAAAGGAATTTGGAGAGACTTATATGAAGGTATGTGAAGCAAAGAAAGCAGAAGCAGAACAGTATCTGCCCCGAGGACAACAACGTGAAAGAAAAATGCACACACAAAAACAGACTGGAATGAACAAACAGAGAACAGACGGGAATACAGAGGGAGTGACAAGCTGTTACGGACATATTATACGTGGAGACTTGTTTTTAAGTGTAAACAGTTGTAAATGTATGTTGATTTGTTTCTAGGGGTTTTGTTTCTTTCTTTAAAGTTAAGTACTTAACGCTGTTTTTAAAGTGTGTGGGGAAAGGCCAGCTGGAGGGTGAGTTTGCCCACAAACATCCCAAGCTCAAAGCGGTTCTCAGGAGTTTTTTCCTAGAGGTCTGGCAGCAGAGTTGCATGGTGACAGAGGGCATCAGGCTGGGAAATCAAGCCGGCAAACACACACAGGAAAAAACGACTTCACTGAAGACTCAGAGGTGCCAGGCTGCTCATCTGTCCCTGGGAGGTCAGGCAGGGCTCTACAGTCCCCTCTCCCCTCCCCAAAGCTGGGAACCCTTTTCATTAAGAATTGTAGCTGAGAGTTCACAACCTCCAACCCCAACAAATTCTAGGTCTCATTTCGATTGAAGCCAAGAAGCCCTTCTGACTGTCCAACCTGAAATCATCCCATCGTGTATCCACCCAGCTCCCTCCTTACTCTGTCCTTAAATCAAACATTGAATGGCTGCTCACCCGTGATCGTGTGGCCAACCTTTCTGCCATCGAGGGGAAAATAATTCCCTGGTTTGTAGGTCGGGCCTGGGTGGGCTATTTATCTCTTCCTTGCACCTCTCACATTTTATCTTGTATGGGAATTATTTGTGTACAAACTGGATAATCCCTGTTGGATTATTAGTTTTTTGCTGGCAGAAAGGATGGGCAAGTCAATACGTATCTGATAATCTCTTAATATGTTCTAGGTATTGTACTAAAAAAAAAAACGGGATACAAATGATTCTTGTCCTTCATGCTGGAAGAGGACCAGAATGACATCACTATGCAGGGGTCAAGTTACAGAGACTGTGACTGCTTCAATACAAACAAATAGTCCCTGAGCTCAAGGAACTTGCATTCTAATGGGAGAAGACACAACATGAAGGAGAGCTAGAAAGTGGTAGAGGAGGCAAAGGGGGTCTTGAAAGGGGAGCTTGAAGGGCCAGCCTGGCCATCCCCAAAATGGAGACCCTAAAAGAAACTAACTAATGGGAGACCGGGTCCCAGCATTGCAGAAGGGCATTGCAGGGTGGGAAGGTTCCAAGAAGTGAAGGACAACTAAGTCACGTTGGCAAATTCTCTCATCAGAAGCACAGATGGAACCATGTGGTTTCTCATTTCTGTTTCTCCAACACAAGGTCTTGAAACCCATTTGTGGAACTGAAACTGCTCTGTGCCCTCTGCTTCCTTTCTCTTGCTCTTTTCTTATTAATTTCCCTGATACTCTCTATCCAGCATGGAGTCAGGAAGACTCATGCTCTGGGTTCAAATCTAGCCTCAGACACTCCCTAGATGGGAGACCCTGGGCAAGTCACTTAATACTGTTTGCCTGTTTCCTCATCTATGAAATGAGCTGGAGAGGGAAATGTCAAACCAGTCCTGTATCTTTGCCAAAAAACTCCAACTGGGATCTCAAAGAATTAGACATGACTGAAAAGAGCTGAACTGGACTGAACTCCTTATCTAAGAACACCATGAGAAACTTTGCTGCAGAAGTTACTGGCAGTGGTAGGTGCTCAAGGGAAGGGTGTAGGGATGAGAATAGGAAGAACATCATGAGCCCACACAACATTTTGCAAATGGAGCAGAATATTTGGCTAGATAGTGGTTTTCATGAAAAATAGACCCAGGGATCTTAGAATCCCAGATTTAGAAGTGGGAAGGGATTTAAGGGGTCATGGAGCCCTCCCCCATCACTCTATATAAGAGGAAACTGAAGGTCAAGGAGATTAAGTGATTTACCCAAGTAGGATCCTTTAAACCTAAATCACTCCGACTCTCACTGATTGGCCAATAACTGATCCCAGTCCTAGTCTCACTTACTCATCCTTTGGTTTTTGATGGCTCAGAGTGAGTATAAATAGTAATTGTTTCTGTTCTGGCCAGAAATCCTGAGAGTCTTCCCCTCCCAGACTGATCCTTTTGAGAAGGCCAACTGATTAGGCCAACTTTTGCCTCATTTCTTACCTTTCCTTTAATCACTGAATGGGTGTTGCCTCAGACAAACTGAGACCTGGGAAAAGCCTTAGCTTAAAAGGCCAAGGTCTCCCACTGCATCCTGGGCCATCGTCAGTCATCCCAACCTATGTCTTACCACTGGACTCCAAATGACTCTGGAGGAGTGAGACTAATGACTTTTGCACAGTCCTGTCTCACTTAAATACAATTCACTTGCAAGTCAAGACATCGCTCTTCTGACATCCTTGGTCTTCTTGAAGAACAAAGGATGATCAATGACACCAATACAAGTAGAAAGTATCAGAATTGGAATCCTCAGTAAACTGCAAATTCACAAGGAACCAGGAGTGTTATGTGATTGCCCACAAAGTGAACGTAATCCTAAGCAGTCAAAAAGTATAATGCAATCTCGGGACAATAACATGTTAGAAGACAGTCTTGCTCATACTCTTCCTGGTCAGAACCTACCTGGGCAGGACCAGTTCCAGATGCCACATTTTAAGAAGGACATTTTTGAGGCAGAGCCAAGACGGTGACATAAAGGCAGGGACTCACATGAGCTCTCCCCCAAGCCCCTCTGAATGCCTTTAAAATGACTGTAAACAAATTCTAGAGCAGCAGAATACACAAAAAAATGGAGTGAAACAGATGTCCAGCCTAAGACAACTTGGAAGGATGGCAGGAAAGGTTTGTTGCATCAGACTGAGAGAGGAAGGCGGTCCAGCGCAGGTCACACCTGCACAGACCCAGCCCCAGCAAAGCCAGAGCAGGCCTTAGGGCAACTGAAACACTTGCAGCAGTGATGGTTTCCAGACCTCTCAGCCCACAGATGCCAAAGACAACTTAGAATATCAGCAAGAAAGGCCCATCATACCTGGGTGAGAGTGGAGAGCAGTTCAGCACAGGCCATGCCAGCACAGCTCCAGCCCCGGAAAACCAGGAGCAGGCCTTGAAAATGACTGAATCAGAAGCAGCAGTAGGGTCTTTTTGCAAGCACTGAGGCAGGACTCTGTTGCTTTGCCCATACTCCATTCCATGTTCTGGGTGGCAGTACCAGGGTGAGGAGGAAGCATAAGCAGAGCAGAGCTTGCAGCCACAGCAGAAAGGGGACCCTCCTCACAGTTGCTGGGCAGAAAAGAGTGCTTGTGGTCACACACAGACCAGAGCACAGGCCAGGAGAGGAGTAAACACCTCTCTCTAGATCATACCACCTTGGAAGAACTGAAAACTTACAGGTCCATAGAAGTATCTCTGAAAACAGCTACTCAAACCCCCTCAAATTTGGGAGAGTATTCCCTCCACCCTGGAAGCAGAGCCCTACCTTAAAAAAGAGCTAAAAATCAAAATAGGCTGAGAAAATGAGCAAACAATGGGAAAAAACTGTGACTATAGAAACTTAATTCGGTGGCAAAGAAGATCAAAACACAAACTCAGAAGAAGACAAGAGCCAAAGTTCCTACATCAAAAACCTCCAACAGGGGATGGAGTCAAGATGGTGGCATAGAAGCAGCAAAACTCTGCAGCTCTCCCCATAACCACCTCAAATACCTATAAAATATGACTCTAAACAAATTTTAAAACTCCAGAACTCACAAAATTACAGAGTAACAAAGTTCTCACTGAAGGCAGCCTGGCAGGCAAATGGGAAGGGGTTCATCGCAACCCGCTGGAAGCCCAGACCAGCACCACATGAACCCACAGCTGGAGCCCTAGGGCTGCCAAAACAAGTTACAGCTGGAGTACAAATCACCGGCAGCTGTGGTGTTTTCCAGATTTACCAACCCATAAGAAACAAGGACTAAGTGAAAGGTCAGTGGAACTTGGATAAATTCGGGGGAGAGGGTCCAGCCAATTGCCCCAGGGCTAGAAGTGGCTGAAGTGGTGGCCCTGCAGCCATCTCCACATGGCTACTTCAGAATCTCTTGGCCTGCAGATTGCAGGGGAGCCAAGCAATCATTCAGAGGCTAAGTGTTCCTGCCTTCAGCTGCCTGGATCAGGATCGTGGTCTTGGGTGGTGGTCCTGAGGTGCATTTTCAGTGAACCAAAGCTGGTGGGGGCTGCAGAAATGGTGGCCTCCAAATAGCTCCGGCAGCTGTGAAAACCCCAGCAATTTGGGACAGAGCTCTCCCCTCTGAAAGCAGAGTTCTACTGAACCTAAAAGTCAAGTAATTGACTGGCAACATGAGTAGGCAAAGGAAGCAAAGCAAACCCAGCAATGCAACTTTAGATTCCTTTTTTGGGAACACTGACCTGGAAAACAGATCCAGGAGAGACAACTTAAAA
>CM053585.1:312999843-313030151 GCA_028646515.1 Pseudochirops corinnae | reverse complement strand
GGGAAGCCCTGATTTTCTGGACTAGAGCATGTCCCCATGGAGCTAGACATGCCCTCGGGGAAGGAAACGATGGCCGAAGAAGGCAACCACGAGCTCCAACTGGCCTAGGCAAGCAGGCTACCTACCATTCTGTGTTTGTCCTGCAGGCCACCATCACCACTGGTGGGAACTGAGGGGTGAGGGTTTGGTGGGGTGGGGGATTAAAGTTATTTAATAAAGTTTGTTATTTTGTTATTTTGTAACAAATAACAAATAATTTTTATTATTTGTTAATATATAATTTATATATTATATATAATATATATATATATATTATATATATAACAAATAACAACAAATAACAAAATAACAAACATGGTCTCTAAAAAAATATGAGAAGACATCCCTGTGTAGAAGTGGAATGATTATTTTTTTCTCTACTTCTTTTTCTTTTCTTTTTTTCTTTAAAAATATTATTTGTCATATGGGATAGCTCTCTGGGAACAAAATGAGGAGAGAAACTATGAGAAACTTCAGTAACAAGCCCCCAAAAAAGATATCAACAAAATTTATTGTAGAAAAAAACTAAGAGTAACTATCTTACAGATTGAACTGGTCCTTAGGACTAAGACTGGAGCCGCTAACAGAATCCTCGTTGAGTAAATACAAAATCCAACACGCTTCGGGGTAGTGTGTCACCATAGCAAAAGCAATGGGGAAGCCCTACCCAGCCTAATCAATGCTGTGTCCTTCTTGAATATACTTTCCATGCTTTGGTTAGGTAAGTTTCCTTTTGTAAATTGCTAGATGGCTCATGAGAGTTTCATTTTCTTTCATTCCTGAACCTAAGCCTGTTCTAGAGCACTCCTTCAGTGAGTAGAAGGCATGTATACACCCACATATACCAAGTTAACCCCAATGGAACTACATGCCACTCTGAAAACCCCAGACCTACCAGAGTAAGGGTAGATTAAATGCACAATCTAGCCCAGAGCATAAGCACAGGAATCCGCATCACCCCCGGGCTACATTAGGTAGGACATCGTCAAGTTAGAGTAGGTTCAAGTTGTTTCAGAGAAGGGTCACTGGCATCAAAACTTAGGATGATAGAATGAAAGAAATAGGTATATTTATCCTGAGGAAAAATAGACTTAATAAATTACACAGTAATTTATCTCTGAATATAGGAAAGGTTTTCACATAGGACATTTGCTATTTATCGTCCAGAGCAAAGAACTAGGAACGACGCAGAGGCTGAGACTGAATCAATATGAGGGAAAACTTCACGTTTTAAAAGCATCGTGGGAAGCCTCTGGAGCACCCAAGAAGGTGAAGACTGAAGAAGACCTCAGAGTTCATTTAATCCAAGTCCATCTTTTAACTTGTGAGGAAACCATAGTGGAAAGTGGGGGGCTCCCGGTCACCACAGCTCGGCAAGTCAGGGGTGGATGAGCATTTCTGTAGGAAGTGAACTAGGGGTTAGACCAGATGACCTCTGAGGTCCCCTCCTCATCTGGGATTCTGTGAAGCACTGGTTTAAAAAAAAAAGTAATAATTCTCCACATAGTTGATAATCTTAGGTGACCAGGACAGCCCCTCCCCTCCATACCAGGCTGCTATATATCTCCCATCAAGGACACAGCCCTGGTTATTTACAGGCTATAATGAGACTGTCCACTGTTTAATGTTACCATAAATAAGCAGCTAAAACTGCTGAGTTTCATGTATTTTGCTCTGATTGCCTGTAAGGCATTATTATTTTAATAAAAAGAAAGTCACGTGAATCCTGTTAGTTTATGCAGAGATCCCAAACTCAGATTTAATTATGAAGAGACCAGCAAGGAGAGTGTGGGCCTCAAATCCCAGGTGGCTTCAAAATGAACTTTCTTCCCTCAACCATCTTTCCCTTCCTTTTTGTTTCTGACTGGCACCCCTGTCTTTTTCATAGACAGAGCTAGGAAGGGCACATTTAGAAAAGGAGGAACCTTGAAATCTCAGGTACCATGGTCCCTGCCTGGATCAGGTGAGACTCTCTCTCTATTCTCCTTCTTTAAGATTTTAATCCAGGAGGACGAGGGGACACTCAAGCAAGACTTTGGGACTTTGGGTCAGATACAACCCAGAGTCTTGCTTGAGTGTCCCCTCGTCCTCCTGGATTAAAATGTAAACACTTAACTAGCCTCTTTGAGCCTCAGTCTACTCATCTTTAAAGTGGGAAGAATTTAACATCTATCTCACCAGGCTGCTGGGGAGCGGGGGAAATCTTTGTAAATGTTAAATAAGATTTATTATCCTCATTGTCCTTAAGGGCAACTGGATAGAGCACCAGGCCTGGAGTCAGGAAGAGCTGAGTTCAAATGTGGCCTCAGACACTTACTAGCTGTGCCACCTTGGGCAAGTCACTTAACCCTGATTGTCTCAGTTTCCTCACCTGTAAAATGATCTGGAGAAATGGCAAACCACTCCAGTGTCTTTGCCAAGAAAGGGTAACAAAAAATTGGACAGTCCGAAGCTTGTGAGCAACAACAAAATTGTCGTTCGTGATCCGTTCATACACCAGTAAGCTGCGCCAGCTTGTGACTGACCCCTCCTTCTCTTCTAAGACATCTGTCTAGACTTAGTCTCTCAGCTTTATAAACCCCCATGTTGCCTCTGGAGAAGCCACTCCCTCCACTCTCCAAACTTCAATCCTTTTTTCCTTTTCAATTCAATACGGTTTAATCCAATTCAAACATTCATTTTAAAATACCAGCTATTCAGGGTGCCTAGGTGGCACAGTGAAGAGAGCATTGGCTCTGGAGTCAGGAGGACCTGAGTTCAAATACAGTCTCAGACACTTAACACATACTAGCTATGTGACCTTGGCCAAGTCACTTGACCCCAATTGCCCTGCCCTCCTCCCTCTAAAAAATTCTGCCATGGGGAGGGGGGAGGAGAGAAAGGGGGAAAAAATTTGAAACTCAAGGGATTATGGAACTGAATGTTGTAAACTAAAAGTAAATAAATAAATTTAATCTGTAAAAAAATTTTTAAAAAAATGTCATGAATACATATGTTTTTTTTCTTTTTCAAGGAGCTGGCTGTTAAACATGTACTAGACTACCACTGGGTACTTCCCAACATTTTCTGTTTTCATGTCTTTCTGGGCACCATTAGTTTTCAGCCCACTATTAGAACAGAGAAATATTGACATCTAGACACAGACAGAACTATAGGGCTGTTAGGAATCTTGAAGATTATAGAAACCAATCTCTCATTTTACAGAGAAGACCACTGAGAACTAGAGAGAGAAAGGCTTTTGCCAAGGCTACGTAGCAAATCAATGGCAGACTTGGGATTAGAACCTATGTGGTCTGCCTCCCTGACCAGGGATTTTTTTTTTTGTTTTTCCAGGCTAAATTTACTACTTCATACTCATTCAGGTCCAGTTGCTGGCTCCAGTCCCTTCACTAGGGCCTCATAATGACTCATGATTGTCAAGCAGGTCTCCCCACCACCCAGCAGAGTTCTCTTACCCTAAGCCCCCTGCTATCTAAGACCTGTCTCTCTGTCTGAGCTAAGAGCTCACTCTTATCAATCCTGCTGCTACTCAGCACATATCAAGAATGAAAATAGTGACAGTTTATGTTGATAAAGCACTTCAGTGTTTGCATGATCTCATTATTTACGCATGTAAGAGACATTCTCATGACATGAAGCTCCAAGGTACACTTTGGGGAAATTTCTCATTATTTAGGATCCCAATCAGGCAACCTAAGAACAAATGCCTAGATACTTCACAGTAGGGTGGCCTGAAGCCTTAAGTGCTTGTTGCCAGCAAGATGCCCATAATAAAGACAGAAATTTGTCACAAAGAACTGAGGTGAGGAATGATGTTTCTTCTTTCCCATCTCCCTAGGGTTGTTTGGTTATTGCCTCTCCCTCTTTCTTTTATTTGCAAGGGAGGCCCAAAGAATCTTGAGCTGAAAGGAAATTAAAGCAGTTCAGACCCATGTACGACTCTTGTGGGGTCTCTTCGGCAGAACCCTTCCACTCCTCAAAATAGTGATGAGGTACAACTTCCCATAAAAGAATTAAGTGCAAGTGACAAAATATTTCTAACCCTAGGTTAGATAGTTGTAAGGGGCAACGATAGCAATTTCAGCCTCAGACGTGGTGGATTCAAAGACAGACTAATGCCTTTGAGCTCTACTTGGTTTAGATGGCTACATGCTTGAGTTCTAAAAGATTCTCTTTCAGAAAAGAAAAGGTATCTATATCTTATTTATTTGAGAAATGACTGATCTCCCTCTTCTTAAAGGGAGAAGAGAAAGTGAGTTTTTTTCGCCCATAGACTTGAAATTGAGTTGTGATGGTCTGCCCCATTCAGAGAGCTTAATTCTGTGGATTCCAAGTTAAAAGGGAGATTTTAAAGCATTCTCTATTTTATGGAGAGGAGATAGTGCCTCAGCTGAGTATTCTGACTAATGACAAAAGCTGGAAGTAGAGAAACTCCTCAAGCACATGTTTGGATGAGCACTACCCAACAATGACTATGCTACATGTGAGGTCAACAAGGACAAGGACAAGGCTTGATGGCATTACCAGAAAACACTAACAGTCACATAGCATTGGAAGTGTGAGTTCTGTGTCCACATTTGTGTCTTAGCCACATTTACACGTGTTACCTTCCACATGAGTTCCCTAAATGTACCCATTTTCCCCACTGTTGGTTAAGTGTATTTGTAGGAAGAGTGTACCCCATTTATGGAGGAAATGTTCTTTTGTCCCATTTCTTAATATGCCATGTCATTAAACATCTTAACTTTGAACTAAATATGTCATCTGGATGACTAGAAAAAGCAAATACATTGATGGGGACTCAAGCTAGGCTTTTTTAAGTGGATGCAGACCTACAGAGTACATTGTACCTGGGGTAGCTTTCTTAAGAGCACCCATGGTGGGCGAGGGGGAATACTGTGGGTTCCCAATGTGATAAAGAAAGTTTTATTAGAAAAAGCAAAACTAGTAAAACACTTAAAAATAAATCATGTAATAAGCAACCATTTAGTTCTACAGTTGTATGTAAATCCCTGGACTCACTTATAATCTCAAATATTTGTGCTCCTCAGGGTCCTCTACAGAAGTCCCTTTTCTATTTTTTTTTTAAATCATTCCTTCTAGAAGGCAAATAGATAGTATCTCTCTGCCTCTCTCTGTCTCTGTGTCTCTGCCTATCTTTTTGTTTCTCACTTTGTCCCACTTTCTGTGAGTCTTTCTCTGTGTCACTGTTTCTCTCTGCTTCTATCTCTCTTACTCTCTCTTTTTCTGTCTCTCTCTCTCTGTGTCCCTTTCTCACTCTGTATCTCTCTCTCTCTCATTGTCTGTCTTTTCTGTCTCTGTCTCTGTCTCTGTCTCTCTCCATCTATCTCCCCATTTCTGTCTCCCTGTTTCTGTTTCTTGCTCTATGTGTCTTCATTTCTCTCTGGTCCCTCTCACTTTCTCTGTACCCTTGCCAATTTCATTTTTTCCTCTGTCTCATTGTTTCTCTCTCTCATTCTTTAAGTCTCTACCCTCTCTCACTATCTCTCAGACTCTATTTCTCTCTGTTTCTGTCTCTTTCTCAAACTCTGTGTCCTTCTCTATCTGTTTGTCCCTTTCTCTGTGTCTCTGCCTCTCTCAAAAATGTGTTTTTTATTATGAACTTAAAAATTATCAACAAACCTGAATATTTTAGAATCCACAGAACAACAAAAAAGAGGATTGTGCATGAAACCATTAATTTCTATCATTTCCTGTGTGTGTGTGTTTAAAGGACAAGGATTAGACTTGTAATTTCATTGCTGTAGGAAATTCCCAAATGAGGAAACTTGTTCCCCCAAAGCAAATTGGCATTGCAACTTAAAGTCTTACAGAATTACCTAGACTACTGAAAAGTTAAGTGACTTGCCCAGGGTCATAGAGCTGGTATGTGTCAGAGGCAGGACTTGAACCCAGGACTTCCTGATTCCAACATGAGCTCTCTATTCACTACATCATGCTTCCTTTTTTTTTTAAAGTATATTAAATTTTACATGTTAGTAACAAAATCACTGTTTATATTCCCTTCTGAACTTCTTTTATTTGTTGATGGGTTTTTTGACATCTCTACTATTACCCACCATGCCCAGTAACCCCTCCCTCCCCCATAACTCCACCTTTATAACAACAATGTAGAATCAAGCAGAATAAGTCAGCCCATTAAGCCCATCAGAAAATGTATGTCCTACTCTCTTTCTCTCTGTTCATGCCCGCACTCCTGGTTCCATAGCCCAAAGCACAGGCTACCAGATCTCAAGCAGGAAGAACAAGATCAGCGCTCTGATCCACCAATGACATCTCCCTCATTCAAGTTGTCAGTAAAAAGGCCTATCTCAATCTGTCTCTGCTTTCCTCTCTCTCCTCTTTCAGTGGTCTTTGCCATCTCACTGCTGGTGCTTCTCAGCCTCTCTCCTCCCACTCCCACATGCACACACATGCATGCACACACAAGCACTCATGCACAGTTATTAGTCTCTTGCCTATTTCTTAGACCTGCCCATCACTATGTACATATATATCCCTTAGGGGTAGACACTTTATTATCTCCATTTACTCAAATGGGAAAGGGAGGGGGGAGAGGCCAATATCCCAGCACTTAATACATATATATGATCTCATTTTCATATAAATGATTTCATTAGAGCTTTTAAACTTTAGTATACTGCTCTGCACATAGTAGGTACTTAATAAATGTTGAATGAATAGGTAAGTTCAGAGACTGCTGTCTTTTCTCTGTGCTTCAATACTCTGATCCATGATTTAATTCATGCATATAGTCCCTCTGTCTCTGTAAAACACAGTCCCTTCATCCTGCATAATTCTTATCCATTTATTCTTGTGAATCCTTCCCCTCTCACAAGCCATAAAACTCTTTCTGGAATTCCTTGAACATTTCACAGATACTATTATGACACTTAGGCCATCCATCTGTCCTTCCTGCCTTTCATGACACACCTAATCCACCTCCTTTTCTAGGCTGCATGTCCTTGGTCCTCTAGCCCGTCTTCCAAAGGACTAGACTGAGGTTCAGAGAGTTGGAGGAATTTGGCCAATATCATGCATCTAGTTAGTGATAGAGACAATACCTGAACCAAGAGCTCTAGATGCCCATTCCAGGGCTCTTTCCATTTATTGTCTCACATTGCCTCTAAAACCTGTGACCCCATAAACGTAAGAGACAAAAATGAAGGTCTGATCCACACCAAAGTGTGCATAGCAGTACTCTTGGTGGGAGCAAAGCACTGTATCCTGAGGGGATGGCAGAGAGCCTGGCTCAGAGAAAGCCCTTCCAAGATGTTTATCCATTGATTGGGTGCCTCTTGAGTGAGGAATAGCTTTTTTTTTTTTAAGTCATGGAATTTCGATTTAATGAATTATTATTATTACAGTAAGAAATTACAAATATGAAAAGTTACTATGATTATTAACAATAACCCTAATAATAGCTAACATTTATGTTGCTGTTGAATTCTGAGCCGCAGAAAAATGAACAGTGAAGGTCCCAGAGAAGAAATAATGAAATGTGCTCCTCCCTCACAGCAGAGAGATGGGAGGTTACAAGGACAGAACACTGGATGCACTTTCACGCAGTCTCTGGGTTGAACATTTTTGCATTATTTTCTTTTCTTTGTCACAAAGTAGATTTCAGTTGGATGGTGGGGGGGAGGATTGAATTATATAAATAAAAGACATCAATGAAACATAAATTTTTTTAATTAAAAATTTGCCTAGGATTTAGGATGGAGGAAACATCCCAATCCTACCTGGGCTTGTTCTCTTTAAAAAATACATTATCGTGAACTTTACATTACTGCTTATCAACAAGCATGTGCATTTGTTATACAAAGAACAAAAAAAGACTATGGTATACAGCTTGATTTTTTTAAAAAAAAGAATATATTAAATTTAACTTGGTGGTTACAGCCTTGCCCTGCTTTTCTATGTTTTCTTCTGAACTTCCTTCTGTTTCCCTCTTTGTATTTTTAAAATATTTCATTGATACTCTTTTCTTTCAGGTTCACAATCAATATGGGCCTCCACTACACTCATAACTCCCCCCAAAAGCCCTCCTTTGTAATAAGGAATTGTAATCAAGCAAAACAAATTTATATATTGCATGGGTCTGAACATGTATATGGAATTCTGTACCTCTAATCCATCAATTATCCCCAAGAGGGCATGAACATGCTTCAACATCAGTCTTCAAAAATTACAGTTGGTCTCTGCATTGATCAGATTGCTTAAACTTTTTATGATTGTTGACTTTACATTGTAATAGTTATTGTATAAATTGTTTTCCTTGTTCTTCTCACTTCATTCTGTAACAGTTCACTCAATCTTCCTGGGTTTCTCTGAAACTGTCCCTTTCATCATTCCTTAGGAATGAAACATTGTGTTACATTCTTAGACCATAAACTTAGTCATTATCCAATTGATGGCCACTACTTTGGTTCTGGTTCTTTGCTACAAAAACAAAATGGTGTTATAAATATTTTTGTATAAATTTCTCTCTCTCTGTCTCTCTTGTCTTCATCTTTCTGTCTGTCTGTCTCTCTGTCTCTGTTTCTGTCTCTGTCTCTGTCTCTGTCTCTCTCTGTCTCTTCTCTTTCTATTTGTCTGTCTGTCTCTGTTTCTATGTGTCTGTTTCTGTGTCTGTGTGACTATATCTCTTTTTCTCTTCTCTTATTGTCTCCTATGTCTTTAGTTCTGTATCTGTCTGTCTGTCTTTCTCTCTCTCTCTCTCTGTTGGATAATCATCATTCATGGTCCACCTCTCCCACAGCTTTCCTGGCTGAAGTATCAATAAATTTTGCTATTTGGGGGATAAAATTCCAAATCGTTTTCCAGAATGGTTAAACCAATTCACTACTCCACCAACAGTGCATTAGTGTTGACATCCTCTCCAACAACTGTCATTCTTTTTTGTCACTTTGCCAACTGAATAAGTGTGAAGTAAAAATGCATAGTCATTCACCTTTGCATTTCTCTTAATATCAGTGATTTGGAGCATTTTTCATATAGTTATTAATAACTTTTCTTCTTTTGAGAATTGCCAATTTAGCTCCATTGACCATTCTTTGAGGTCTGGAATCTGATCAATTTGTATCAATTACCTATATGTCTTGGATATCAGACCTTTGTCAGAAAAAATTGCTGCAAAAGTTTTCCCCAGTTAACTATTTCCATTCTAATGCAATTGTGTTGTGTTGATTTTGTATTGCTGACATTTTTCAATTTTGTGATCAAAATTTTATAAATTTTGTTAAAAAATTCAATTTTTATAATATAAAAAGGCAATTTCTATAATTTTGTAAATCAATTTTTATGTTTTTCAAATTTTGTAATCAGCTAAATTTTACAATGTTATGTAATTGAATTGTTCTTTTTATTTCCTATGATCATCTCTAGTCCTTGTTTAGTCAAAAACTCTTTCCTTATCCATAGTTATAAATGCTGTCTCTTTCTCTGCTCCTCTAATTTGTCTATGATGTGACCTTTCACATCTAGATCATGTAACCATTTGGAGCTCAATGTTGGTTAATGGTAGCCAAACTGACTTCCAGTTTTCTTGGTAATTTTTGTTAAATAACAAATCCTTACCCTAGTAGTTGGAGTGTTTGACTTTGTTGAATTTACTGTTGCTATGCTCATTCACTTCTATAGGTAGGATACCTATTGTTGTTAAAGCAACATTCAGTGTCTCACTTTTCTATTTTTTTAACCAGTACCAAATAGGTTTTGTTTTTTTTTTAATGATTACTGCTTTGCAGTATACTTCAAGGTCAGATATGGCTAGACTCCCTTCCTTCCCACTCCTTTTCATTATTTCCCTTGAGACTCATGGCCTTTTGTTCTTTCAGATGACTTTTGTTATTGTTTTATCTGGTCTTATAAAGTAATTCTTTGGCAGTTTGATTTCTATGACCCATAACTGGCATTGTTTCTTTTCAAACTTCCCTGGAAGTCAAAAAGTAGCATATGCTTCCTCTCCAAAGAAAAAACATTTGCTGCTACTGCTTTTGATTTGTTGAAGAAGAAAGAGATGATCACCACAGAGCAGAGAAGACTTAAGACAAATATTCTTACTGTCCATAAGTTTTGAAAGAATTGTCACGTGACGTGGGGATTAAAATTGTTCTTCTTGACCCCAGAAGACCAAGTTAGGTGGAATGGAGTGAAAATGCCAGAGAGGAACATTTCAAAGCAATGTAAAGAAAAACATCCCTACCTACAGAGTTATACAAAAGTAGAAGCAGTTGCCTTAGGAATAATGAGTTCTCTGCTGTAAGAGGTCCTTAAGTGGAGGCCACTTGTCAGGTATGTTTTTCTGGGGATTTCTGGGTAGGTACAATTAAATTTATGACCCTCTGGAATATCTTCCAACTCTGCATTTCTGTAATTCTAAGTATTCATACCAACAAAAATGAACAAAGTGTTCTAAGATATCAAAGGAGGAAGAAATCACTTTCAATGAAGGTAGAATCACAAGTATTCAAAGGGGAAGTGGCAACTTGGTTGTATGTGTCTTGAAAGATGAATGATTTCCAAAGGTGCAGATGTGGCCATAGGGAGGTCATTCTAGGCAGAGGGGATTTCGTGAGCAAACTAGAGGCAGGAGGACAATAAGAAGTAATGGGAAAATAAGCCATAAGTAACAGAGTTAACATGGGTTCTTTATCATGGGCTAAATATGGTGGAGGTAGGAAGGGTATGTGTACTCCCAGAGTAGGGGGTGCCCACAGTAATCTCTGTATCTTGTTCTGAAATCACTCATAGAAAAGATAAGCCAACATTCATGGTCCCCCCTCCCCCATACATACACACCCCACCCAGCTTCCCAAGACTATGGCACTCCTTTCTTAGGGACTTATTCCTTTTAACCTCCCCATAGAGGCAAGAATCAAGCTATCTCATCTCTGGGAGAGATAATACCAATGTTCCAACTATGCTGATTCTTCCTCTGGTCTCTCTATACATATGACAGCCTTTCAAATATTCCATAGAACTTTAGAATTAGAAGGAGCCTATGAGCTAATGCATATTGACCAAGAATCACTTCATCACTGACAAGGGATAATCCAATATCTAACTGAAGACCTGCCTAAGATCTTCAGTCACCTTCTGGAGGTGGCCCATTCCACCTCTGATAGCTCAAATTGTTAGAAAAGTTTACCTTGCATCAAGTTTCAATCTCTACAACTGCCACACATCTCTGAATTCTGTCATTCACATCTCTCTTCAGCCTGAGAGCCCTTTAGATAATTCATCTCGTTATCTATTTAGATAATTTAGACAAAGTTTTCTCTTCTCCAAACTAAACACCCACAGTTCTTTCTATCTCTCTTGTAGCAGAGTCACCAATCAATCTCCTCACCATCTTTCTTCCTCTGAACTCCTGGGATCTGATCCTTAGGGCTAAATATAATACCTGAAGATGAGATCTAAGCAGCTCACTAGTCCAGTTACACTGTTCCACATGAGTTCAAGTTCCAGCCCCAGTTCTGTCCTGAATTCTTCCCATACACCATGGCTGCAACACACTCTTCAGATTGCCAAAGTTGCCTATAAATAGGAAACTGACAGACATTTTGACCCCAGCTGCCTTTGGGCACCACAGCCTGAAAAGTATCCCTGATCACTGACCCCATTCCATTATTAGAGGCCAGGACCAACAATTACAACATCACCTCCCAATATTACAGTCTTGTGACAGTGATGGACGCTCTGGATATCCTGCTGTCCATAACCATCATTTTATCTGTCCATTGGAAATGTGATCTCCATACAATGGTCATGGTCCACTAGGCAGATGCTCTTCCCCAGCAAGACTCCACACCCACCTATCTCTCTGTTCAGTGCCTTGGCCCCAGGCTGTTCTCTTACATCATCTAGCAATTAAGGCGCCTCTACTCTGATAACAAGGAGGGGGTGAAGCAGCTGGAACGGAGCCACCACATGGGACAACTGATGGAATTAGCTTCAGGAAATCTATTTTGTAATAAAACTGTTCATAAAAGTGAAATGTCATTTAAAGGCCCCATTTCCATGGGGAATAAGTTTTTATGTCTGCGTGCATCTTTGAGGGGCGGAAGTCCTCCTTTTTAAAATTCTTCTTTCATTTTCATGTGTTCATAAAGGCCTGGAATATGCAGAGGCATTTCCAGACCCCAGGGAGACACATGTTAGACACTGTGTATTACTTCCCTGGGAAGAGAGAGGTGATGGTGGGACACCAGTGTACAGGAATTATCAAGAATGAAGGGATGTGGATAATTAACAGAAAGCATAAAAAATTAGCCAATTTCCTTCTGGAGGAGAAAAAAAAAGAAGCAATTTAAAATTGGTCAGAAAAGCCTGATGGAATCTGCTTCTCCCCTGTTCCTCCCCTCTTCCTCTACCCCAGCACTAAACAAATAATGTTGGGCGCAATTGACTACCCATGATGTTGAACACACACCCACAGACCAATGAATGAACTGTGGCACCATGTTCCCCACACTGTGCTGACCCAATTCTGTCCACACAGAAACAAAAAGCCCTAAATCTGGAAGGGACTTCTGTGTTCAAGAAAATCAACCCATCCTGAACCTTTTTAACACACCCCGAAAAAGCAACGATCTGGCCTTCACTTAACAGTGAACTCAATGCCCGGCCTGCATTCCATGTTCAGACAGCTCTGACCAATTACTGCTCAATTTTTCCTGCCAAAATCTGCCTCTTTCAAACTTACACCTATTAGACTAGTTCTGCTTTCTGAGGCCAATTACAAAGCACACCTCTCTTCCAGAAGGCACAGCTTTACAAATACTTAAAGACAGTTATCATCAAAATTATGAAAATGAGAATTCATATATTGTTCTAGAGCAGTGGTTCTCAACCTTCCTAATGCCACGACCCTTTAATATAGTTCCTCATGTTGTGGTGACCCCCAACCATAAAATTATTTTTGTTGCTACCTCATAACTGTAATTTTGCTACTGTTATGAATGGTAATGTAAATATCTGATATGCAGGATGTATTTTTATTGTTACAAATTGAACATAACCCACAGGTTGAGAACCATTGGTCTATAGTGTCCTAAGGCTTCCAAGAACTTTCCTCACAACAAATTTGTGAAGCAGATAGGGTGAGTATATATTATACCCACTTTTTAAAATGAGGAAACTGAAGTTCAGAGATTCTGGCTTGACCAAAGTCACACAGTCAGTAAATATCAGGGGCAGGATTCAAATCCAGCACTCTTTGCATTTCACTTGGGGCAGATACATCACATTCTCTATAATTCAATTTGATTCCACATAGTGAACATTTAAGTCCTGAGCAAATACTGAACGGGAGAAAACAAAATAGAAAACTCTGCGCCAGAGATACAAAGATGAGGAACTGCACGGATTCAAAGTCTAGGGCAGGGAGGGGAGGAAGGAGACACACATTCATTTAAAGCACCTACTAAGTGCTAGCACTTTACAAATATTAGCTCATACAAAAATAATAACAATAATTAACATTGATACAGCACTTAGTATGTGCCAGGCACAGTGCTAAGTGCTTTACAATTATTTTATTTACAATTTTTACAATTTACAATTATTATGATTTTTGAATAATTTTAATGATTTACAATATTCACAATTATTATATCAGTTGACTCTTACAACAATCCTGGGAGGTAGAGGCTGTTATTATCCCCATTTTAGGAAGGAAGGAATGAAAGAAATAAACATTTATACAACATCCACTATATACCAAGTATGATGTTTTATAAATATTACCTATAATAATAATAATAATAGCTAACACTTATGTGGTGCCTACCTACTGTGTGCTATGTGCTACACTGTGCTATGAGCTTTACAATTATTATCTTATTTGCGCCTCACAACAACCCTGGGAGGTAGGCACTACTATGATCCCCATTTTATAGAGGAGGAAACTGAGTCCGACCGGAACTAAAGGGACCTGGGTCACACAGTTAGTTTGAGGCTGGAGCAGAACTCAGGCTCCCGACTCCATATCCAGTGCTCTAGCCGCTGAGCAGCCTAGCTGAGGAATCCATATGCACAGAAAGTGATGCGTTCGAATTTAAGCTCCCTGAAGTCAGGTACGTTTGCGTTTTATCTTTGTTTCTTCAATGCATAGCAGATTGTAGGAGCTGAATAAATATTTGCTAATTTGAGTTGATTGGTGTGATAAGAGAAAGAAGAGATCCAGCCCAAGTATTTTAAATTTGACTGGGTGGGTGTCACATATAATTCCATTGGCCAGGGTCTGAGTGTGTGTGGGGGGAGGGTTACTGGTACTACTGTAGCTGGAAACCAAGAGAGGCTCTGCTTTCACCCTTTCTTTTTGTAAAACGTTCATGCAAATCACCTGTTCCCTATGGCTACCTTAGAGGGTTAGGTTGAGGAAATGCTTTGTAAACTTTAAAGTGCCACAGAACTCAGATTTATTAAAAATCATTATTACAAAGATAGGAAGCTCCTCGAGGGCAGAAAATATGACTTTTTTCATTTTTATTGCTTCTGCTCATTCTCATCCCAAGTTTGGCTTATGCGAAGTAGGTACTTAACCACTGTGTAATTGAATAATCTCAAGAGTTCTTTTAACTCCAGCAAATTCCCAGGATGTTCCGTGAACCTTTCTCCTCTACCCAGACTCCCCCACAGGGAGACTTTCTGGAGAAGGAGAGGGGTACAATGAGGTACTCCCATCTAGTTGGGAAGTCAAAAGGCATGACTTGCTTTCTCTGTCAATGACTTACCGTGTGACCCTAGAGCAAATGACTTCCCCTCTCTGAGACTCATTTCACTTCTCTATAAAAACATGAAGGTTGGATTAGAGCTAAGCTCCAAGGTCCCTTCCAGCTTGTGTGATTCTGTGATGCCATTCAGTCATATGGGACTTTGGGCAAAACATACCGCTTTTGTCTGGACCTCGGCTTCCTCATCTATACAATGCCTCATCTACCTTGTAGGCATCAGCTACAAATGAGAAAGAAGCTGGAAGGTCAGATGGTTAGGTCTCTGAAAGGAAAGAAGAAATCTTGATGGAGGACAGGAGAAAATATATGTATGTATGTGTGTACATATATATGTATGTACATATGTACGTGTGTATGTATAAATATGCACACATACATTATGTGTGTGTGAAATAGACAATGAGATTGTGAGCAATGGCATCAGGTTAACTTTTTCTTCCTTTCTCAGCACCTGTTTTACAGTTTTCAGCCTTAAGCAGCATCCTGGAACAATAACAACTAACATGCCAAGTGTTGATACATGTTCGAGGCAGGGGTTGGCCCCCACACTGAGCCTGCCCCCTGCCCCCACCCCAACTGTGCCTCTCTGCTATAGCAACTACCCCTAGGAAAAGCTCAGGGTTCCTCCAGGGCTGGCCTATGTGTGCCATGCCCTCAAATGATGAGTACACCCAAGTCTGGGCCACATTTCCTTTTTCAGAGCGTACTATATATAGCCTGGCAATCCCCTTAGGGAATACCTAAATAGAGTTGCTAGTCTAAGTCCTTCTCGAAACTCAAATGGAAATTTAAAGCCCTGGATATGAAACCTGCCCACAGAAGTCTATGGTTAGATGCAATCTTCCTAGGCTAAGGCAATCACTCCTTCAATCAGTCAGCTTTTCAGGACTTCATGAAGGTTTAGTTCATGCATAAGAAACCACACACATACACCTCCCTTCCCCTGCTGGAGGCTCAGCCAGTCCACATCCCTGCCCCAAATGTCTGGCCACAGATGAGCTCCAGCATGATAAATTAAAAGCACTCATCCAATATTTCCATTACAAACGACTTCCATTACCTTAGGTAGCCTCCTCAGTGGCCTCAGGGGCCCTCTGGCCTTGGCTTTAATTTAAAGAGGAATCTTGTATCTAATATGTGTTCCACGGTCAGAGCTGAGCCATCTCATGGGGCAGTCATTTGGAACAGCAATCTCAGGTGCCAGGTACAGATGGAAGGCTCGATACCTGCCTTCTGAGAGAACAGCCTCTCCACCCAGATTTGGAGCTCCCCATCCTGACAGTTCCAACACAGAAACAGAGAAGTATGTGCAGGGATCTTTGCAGGTAAATAGGTCTTAGGAAGCCCCACACAAGTGACAGTCTCACTTCACTTAAGCTTAAGTCAGAGAACTGAACAGAGAAAGGGGATAGTTAGTCTAGGGTAGTAGACCTGTGACTTCATTGGTTTGAAGAACTCCTAGATGAGGAAATTCTCTCCACCAATGCATATTGGTGCTCTCTCTATGGCTTACATTCTCAGAAAATCACCTAGACAGCACTTCTTAAACTGTGGGTCTTGACCCCATCGGGGTGCATGGAAAATTTGACAATAGTAGGTTTCTGAATACTCTCACCAAAAATTAATCAAAAGTCAAATGAGTAATGAATCTGAGGTATTTCTGGCAGTGCTTGCCCAGGTTGGGGCAATTTCACTGCAGGCTTGCTAGAACCAAACACAAAGCATTCTCACTTTGCACTGAGCATGTCCTCAGGTCACACAACAACCACAGCAAACACTGATGAAACAGGAAAAGAGGTCAGGGATGGAAAAAGTTTAAGAAGCCCTGAAAAGCACTACTAGATGAAGGGACTTCCTGGGACCCACAGAGCCACCGTGCATCAGAATCAGTACTTGAATACAAAACGTCCTGCCTCTCATGTAGGCAAATCCTCTATCTGTTTAAGCTAGGAGGCTTCATGGACAGCTCTTGAGTCAGAGAGGACCTAGGTTCAAATTCTTCCTCTGAAATCTTCTACATTGGTAACCTGGGGCAGATCATTCAAACTCCCTGGACCTCAATGAACTCATCCTTAAAATAAAAAAATTGGGCTAGATGACCTCTGAAGTCCTTTTTAGCCCTAGTTCTGTGATCCTGGAGTCAATCAACTATCACTCCTTAAGGACCTACTATGCACGGGGCACTGTGCTAAGTGCTGAGATTGAAAGGAAGACAAAAAACAGACCCTGTTATCAAGGAGCTCACAGTCTAATGGGGTGGGGAGGGGGGAGACTACATGCAAATAACCATGTATGAACAAGATGCATATTAATATATGTGAATACACCTATACACATCTATGTGTGTGTATATATATATATATATATATATATATATGATAAACTAGGAGTAATTTCAGAGGGAAAGGATTAAGATTAAGGAGGACCGGGAACGGTTTGGGGTTTTTTTGTTTGTTTTTTACAGAGGGTGAGACTTCTGCTGAGGCTTAAAGAAAGCCAGGGAAACCAAGGGTGGAGACGACCAGGAAGAGAATTCCAGGTATAGGGGGAGAGCCAACGAAAATTCACATTGGGGAGATGGAGCAGGAAGGCCAGGATCAAGGGATCACACACAGAGTATGGAGAGGAAGTAAAGTATAAGAAGAATGGAAGGAGTCAGGTGGAGGAGGACTGAAAAAACCATGCAGAGGATTTTACGTTTGATGTTGGAGGTGATAAGAAGCCATTGGGATTTACTGAATTGGGGAAGGGGGGTGATATGATCAGGTTGGTGAGAATTGGGTATCCATTTTTTTTTAGTTTTGAAAACAATGTGTAGTATTTTTTACATTATTTTCTTTTTTCAGACTTTTAAAAAAAATTTATTTACTTCTAGTTTACAACATTCAATTCCACAAGCCCTCAAGTTCCAAATTTTCTCCCCCTTCCTCTCTCTCCTCTCCCCTCCATGGTGGCATGCAATCTGATATAGGTTCTACATGTACCTTCACATTAAGCATTAGTCAAGTTGTAAAGAAGAATTATAATCCCATTTTTTTAAGTCAGCGAATGCCCTTGACTCTCTCCTCCCCCTTTCTAAAACCTGTCCTGAACTCAGTTCAAACCCTTCATCTCCTCCCAGAAGCTTTCACTGACCTTTCCAGACTCCTCTGACTTCTGTAGCACTTAGCATCTGACCCATCCACAAATATTTGAGACCCTATATTTAGAATCACAGAATATCAGGGGGGCCTCAGAGGCTGCCTGACCAACTTTAGCAAGCTGTGAATCTCAGGACATGACCACCTCATGAGAATGACTGGCCCTCCCAGATGCTGCTGTCACCAATAGCTCTCAGAAACTTTTCCCTGTCAGAATAAGTGTTCTCCCACAACAGGAGCTATGTCTTCTATTTCAATGAATGAATTTATCAAGCTTCTATTATGTGCTAAGCCCCATGCTCAGGTCTGGGGAGATAAAGATAGATCCCACATGAACCAGAAGCAGTAGGGAGGATTAGCAAAGAAGTAGAAAGAGTCCTGGTCTTAGAATCAGAAGACTGGTGTTGACAATTACTAACCGTGAAACCTGGACAAGTGATCTCACTTCTCCAAGACTCAATTCTCTCAGCTGTAAAATGGGGAAAATGAAACTTGCCTTACTCTCCAGTGTTTGACATGAGGGCTGTATAAATTTCTTTAAGCACTGTGCATTGTGGTGCAGTGCATACAAGACCAGTCTTAGAGTCAGACGCATATTCAAGCCTGCCTCTGACCTATACCAGATATTAGACTCTGGTCAAGTGTCTTAAGCTTTTAGTACCCTAGGAAACCATTTAAAATGCTAAACTACAGAACAAGAGCTGATCTGATTTCGTAGAAGCTGTTGGCTCACTGGGAGTTCCCTTCAGCAGTGAAATCACAGCTCTCTTTCACAAACAGAATTATATAAATATGGTTTTTTCTTTTTATAACTATAATACAAGGAAAAAATGTGGTCACATAAAGGAGGATTTCAGGCAAAGTGCTTTGAGAAATTCAAGGAGAGAGAAATCACTCTCAGCTGAAGGGAGGGGGAATTGAGGAAGCTTCCAATGTGATGGGCCTGGAAGGACGTTATTTGGATTGGCAGGTTAGGGCTAGGTAAAAGTAGTTCATCAGGCAAAGAGGACAACATGAGCAAAGGTATAGAGATGGGAGAAAGCCAGAAGAGAATAAAGACAGAGAAGAGTCTAATTTGACTGAGTCAACAATCAACAAACATGTTAGGCCTCTACAATGCACCAAGCACTGTGCTAAATTTTGTAGATACAAATACAGAGAATGAAGCAGTTCCTGCCCTCAAGGAGCTTACATTCTGCATTCTAAAGCACATGCAAAGGAAAATAGCAAAGGAGAAGTCAAAGAAGGAAGGGTAGAGATGGTCTAAGGGATTTGGATTTTACCATGGAAGAAGGAAGGGAGCCAGAGAAGAGTCTTCAGCAGGAAAGTGATGAGATGAGAGCGATGCACTGAAATGATAACAGGACTTTGATGATGTCTCCGGGATGTTACAGGGCCAAAAGGCTTGCTTAGTAGAGGTGCACTAAGTGAAAGTCACAACTAGGCCAGCTTCACTAGCTACCTATGAAGTCAAAGGACAGAGAAGGCACAAGGAAGTCAAAGGAAATTTGACCATCTGGGTGAGTCCTCTTCAGCAAAATTCATGCATCTTATCATCACCATCATCAACAATTATCTGTCTCACTCCACAGGATTTTGACATCCATACAGATACGTTCTCAGTTACAGATATGCCTCTATTTGTTATCTCTTTCCCTCTTTCATCCACCCACCATCTTTCCCACTCATATATTTGATATCTTTTGCATCACTTTCTGCACATGCTTCACTGATGGCAAGATGGTGAAGCCTCTTTATGCCTATCATGAACCCTTCCCTTGTTCTCTGAGTCATCTATAACTCATGTTGTCCTTTTTGCCCAATGAACTGTTTCCCTAGCCCTGACCTACCAGTTAAAATAATGTCCTTGCAGGTCCAGGGATCCCAACTCAGCCACCAATTTCAGATGGAAAAACCTCTGAGATTAAGCACTTCTACAGATAGAAATTATAACCCATTCACATCTTGGTGCTCTTGTCCATGTCCTCCCTTCAATTTTCTTGGCACACATTAAGTGCTTAAAAATATTTGTGAACTTGACTTGACTCCTTAAGGAGTCATCTTGGACAAGGGGTGAGGTGTTCTCTTCACATTAAACGGTACCTGCACTGCACAGATAGCATCTGTTTATTATCTCTCTCCCTCTCTCATTGACCCATCGTCTTTCTGCACATGCTTCACTGATAGTAAGATGGCAAAGCCTCTTTATGTCTACCATGAACCCTTTCCTTGTTCTTTGGGGGATCTATAATTTCATTTATTCTGAGACTATGATATTCCATTATTTTCAATCATATAGAATCATAATAAGAAATTTGGTGCTTTGAAAGGTAAGTTTTTATTTTGATGGAAACTTAGGATCTTTGAAAACGTACAATTTTTCATATGTAACAAAGCCTACTTTCTTACTCCTATACAATTGTGGGACCAACTCATTATTCAGTCCAAAATATGTAGACTATGGACTATCTATCTAATCCAGGCCTGCACAATTTGCAGCCTATCAAGGCAGTATGTTGTGCAGGCCTATTTTACATCCTCTACCTTTTTTGCAGGCCACACAAAGAGGACCATAAGCAGCTATGGGCTGTATATTGTGCAGGCCTGATCCGATCTCTAGACATTTATCATCCACTTGGTTTTTCCTGTGGATTATTTGACAACTCTTGACTGATTGTGAATCTCATTGACAGGGAACATGATGTACTAGAATGATCACTGGAGTCAAGAGGCCTGGGTTCAAATCCCACTTCAAATACTTACTAGTCATCTACAAAATGGGGATAATTATACTTGCATCACCTACATGGGGTTGTTCATAGAAAGTACTTTGCAATAAAGTGGCATATAAATGTAATTTATAGGAAATGCGAATCTGCTGAGTTTTGGTATTTGAGGCATACCACTTGGTATCATCTGCAAACAGATACACTAAAAAGACCTCTGTGTAGATGGAATTACTCTTGAAGCAATATAGTACAGTAGAAAGAGTATTGGATTTAGAGTCAAAGGACATGAGTTCAAATTCTTCCTCTACAACTTGCTAGCTGTATGAACCTGTACAAGTCAACCAACCTCTCTGGGCCTCAATTTTCCTCATGTAAAATGAGGGAGTTGGAGGAGATGCCCTCTAAGGTGCCTTCCACCTCTAAATCTTGTGTCCTATGATCGATTTGCACATCTTCCACCACAGCAGCAAACACCTTTGATAAGGATGTCTTCCTTGTATAATCACCCCGTCCAGAACCACAATGCCCAACTTCAATGAAAATTGAGTCCTTGCTACAGAAGAAGAAACATCAGAGAAACCTAATCAGTGTTTACTCACTCTTGCTGCTGGTCATCCAACTACAATCACTGAGGAGATATGTGAGGAGTCCTATCACATTGTCCTAGGGTAATATCTCCATGAGGCAAATGGTGGGTGCGAACAGTGGCATGTCCAGGATGCTATTCATTCACAATTTAGATTGGACATCAACAAACTGGAATGCATTCAGAGAAGGGCAGTCAGGATAGCGGAAGGACTAGAAACTGTGCCACTGAAGGATCAGTTCAAATGATTACAGGATCACAGTTTTAGGGCTGGGAGGGGTAGGAGAGGTTATTGAGTCTGCCCTGTTGATTTTCCAAATGAGAAACTGAAGCTCAGAGAGGCATAAGGCATTGCTCAAGGAGCAAGTGTCAGAGCCAGGATTCAAAGAAGATCCTCCAAGTACGAACCTAACGGTCTTTCCACTGTATCCCACTGAAGGAATCCATGGAGTTAAGCCCAGAGGACAGAACATTTCTGGGGAAAATGATATTTCTGGTAAAAATTTTTAAAGGGCTGTCGAGGTAAAGAGTAACTTGATTTATTTTATTGGGATACTCTGTGGAAGTTACAGCGGGTGGGTTCTACAAACATCAAGTGAAAAGAATGGTAGTGGAAAGAGGCTTGAGTACAGTTAAGAAGGGATTCCTAACCTCAGATATTCAGCCCTAGCCACACAGAGAAAAGTGACAGAGTCAAGCATGAGGGCTGGGAGGGTCCCTAGACACGATGAGCCCAAACCTCCACTTTACAGCAGGAGAAACCTGGCTATTTATGTGGCAATTTCCATCTCAGTGGGGAGGAGATGAGGGTGATGGGTAGAGACACAATCACAAATGCATTGGGGCCAATCCCATTTCAGTGACACTGGGGGACATTACCACAGTTGTGACAGATTGGTTCATCCCCTCAAACAGTACACGCAGAGGAAATTATCACCATCAATTGAGTGAAACTGACACAATAAAGGAAGAAATTGGAGATTTGGTACATTTCTCTCCTCAAAGGAAGGCAAGAACAATTTTCTACTATCTATATGTCTCAAGATCAAATAAGGTGATTCTGCTTTGAGAACCTTAGCATCCAGAGCACAGAAAGTAATAGATCCTCTCCCTTCTGCCCTGGTCAGAACAATTTGGGATATTGTATCCTTTTCTGAGACTATATTTTAAAAAGATTGACAAACCTTGGTCCAAGAAGGTAAGGGAGACCAAATGGAGGGAGACCACAGTCTGAAGATGATGCAACATTAATTGATAGAACTGGTGATATTAATAAAATGTTGATTGATTGTCTGATGTTCAGCCAAATTCAAAGAGAAGGTCTGAGATACAGATGAGGAAAATGAGACAGAAATGGGTTAAGTGACTTGTCTAAGGTCACGGTCACCTAACTAACAGATCAGTGAAGATTTCATCTAGATCCTCTGATTCTAATCCAGTGTTCTTTCCCCCAAAGCACTCTGCTTTCTGAAAAAGCATATAATGGACAGGTGCAGAAATAGTGGAAAGAACAGTAGACTTGAAGTCAGGAAAATCTGAGTTTTAATCCTACCTCAGAACAGACTCTGGACAAGTCACAATCTCTCTCAGCCCCAGCTTTCTCATCTGTAAAATGAAGCACCTACTGTACAGTGTCATGAGGATTAAATGAGATAATACACGCAAAGCAGTGTGCAATCCTTTAAGGGCCATATAAGTGCTATAAGAGACTTCTTGGCAGATGTGACTTTTGGCAGAACCAGGTCCTGGATTTGCATTTCTGAGATTCTTCTCTACCCTAACTTAAATATGCTGTAAGAAGCACATTTAAAAAGTTGCACTGCCCAGTCACTTTTTATGAAATGAGTACTATCTTCAAACTTAACAGGATGACCTAAAACTTTGTAGCACTGTTTAACAGACAGACCACTGTACTTTGGGACTTAGGATATTAGTATAGCCATGTAACCTCAAGCAAGTCTCTTTCCTAACCTGGGCCTCATGTTTCCCTATATTTACATAAATAGGTTATTCTAGATCTCTAAGTCTTATAATACTTGACTTTTGTGACCTATAGAAGTCCTACAGATGATTCATATTGAGCTAAAGAAGAAAGCAAAATAGACACCTGTGGATCAGTTCCTCAAAAAAACCATCCTGTAGCACGATAAGAGATCCCAAAGGCTCCTGTCAAAATCTCCCCCAAAATAAGCCTTCTAAATTTCACTTATGAGGTTGTCACTTACCTTTCTGTTTTGTTGCAACAAAAATAAGGCAAGATTTTTTTTTTATTAAGTAATAGAAGACTTATTATGTCTGAAGTTCTCATCACAGTTGATGGGGAAGAGGTTAAAAAAGATACCTATAGGGGAAATAAATCCATGACTCTCTCAGAAAGGTTTTTTCACCACAGGTTCCCCAACTCCTGAAAGGTTACCATCCCATGGTCACTAGAGAAGTACCAAGGATAACCCCAACACACAAGATGCTCAAGGACAGAAAACCCGCAGATGCTATACATACTCCTGGCTGCCTTCCCACTGATCAGAGCACCACAAAAGACATACAGAAATTACCCCATATCAGAGAAGAATCTCAAAAATGCAAATCCAGGACCTTGTTCTGAATATTTCTCTGCCAAAAGTCAAATCTGCCAAGAAGTCTCCATTGCTGTGGCCAATCTAATTACTACTAGCAGCTGCCACTGTTCTCTCTCCTTAAATTTTCCTGCAACATGCTGCCCAGGATGCCCATAAAAGTGGCATAAATACAAATTCCTCTGGTTGGCATTGGAAATCCTTAACAACCTGGCTCCATTCTACCTTCCAGCCTCATTAAATATTATTCTCTCCCATTCATTCTATGGATCAGCCAAACTGGCTTTCTTGTTGTTTCTCACAAACACTCCCTTCTCCATAGCTCTTTTCTTTGCCTTATCATAACTGGAATGCTCTCCCTGATCACATCCAGCTTAGGATCCCTAGAATACCTTAAAATCCTGGTCTCTCAAGACCTACTTTCTATATGAAGGCTTTACTAATCCCCCAACTGCTAGTGCTACCCCCCCCCCAAAAAAATACCTTGTGTTTTTGTACATACTTATATAAGTACATGAGATTTGATAAAATAGAAGCTTCTTGAGGACAGGGTTGTTTAATTTTTGTCTTTGTGTCTGTACTTAGCACAGTGTCTGGCACATACTAGAACCTTAATAAATGTCTGTTGGTTGATTGCCCAGTTGTTTGCTATAACCACAAATACTAGCCTCTGTCCATAGTACTGAAGTTAAAATAGACTATTACATAACAATGTTAAATACAATTTTATAGTATTTATAAATGCATTCCTTGTTTAGATCAATTTAGTTCATTTTAAATTACTTTACACAGTGTAAACTATAAATCTGTCCTTTGTATGTGATTAGATGTGGTGTGTTTGGTAATTTTTATATTAAATTGTCACCAAAGTCTTGATCAAGAATACAATCCCAGTTTTACTATTGTTTCTGAGACGATTCAATCTGTGTAATTTCATTTTATTGCCCTGACACTAGACAGTCCCTCTCCTGTGACTTAGACAGAAGATACAGTTAGCAATTATGTATATAGTGAAATTCCCCCATCCCTGTTCAAAATATTTCCCTAGCAATCTGTCCCAGGGCTTATAATCTCATTCTATACTCTTTGTGGGGACATGTGGGTTCTCTTGCCAATTTAAAACAACAACAACAACCCTAGACAGCCCTTAATCTTTACATAGTTCACTTCTCTTCTCATTTTAAAGTGTATGGATTACATCTCTCCTAGACTATGAATTCACCAGGGATAGGCTTTGTGTCAAAGGTCTCTCTTGACTTTCTTGCTTTCCCTCCTTTCAAAACATACAGCTTGATCCACATAGTGTAACATACCATGCTGACATCATTCTGGAAGTTCTGTCAGGGAAAAGGAACCCATAGTAATTGTATGTAAATTCTGGAATCCCAGGAGGTGTGAGAAGTCAATGTGAGAGATTCTACAACAGAAAGAATACTGGACATTGAGTTAGAAAACCTGAGTTTGAAACCTGCCTGTACCACTTACTAGCTATGAGACTGTGGTCAAAGCATTTACCATTCTGAGTATCAGTTTCTTTGTCTGTATAATAAATGGAATTGGGATCAATGACTTCTAAATTCCCTTTCAGCTCTGTCCCAGAATCATAGACTGCTAAAATTGGAAGAGACCCATCTAGTCCAACCCAATCACTTTCTAGAGAGTAAAACTAAGACCCAAAGAGGTTAAGTGACTTATCTAAGGTCATACAGCAAGTCAGTGCCAGAGCTAGAACTCAAGTTCACGTGTCCTAACTTCTCATCCAGAGTTCTTTCCATTTCAACCTTTCTAGAAGGCAGTGAGGGAGGGAAAGAAGTAGAAGAGTCTTTTAAATACCCTCCTATCATACCACAATGATGATTCTCCATTCTGCCAGTGTATTAGGTCTTTTTGTCATTTGTATTGAAGATCCAGAATTCATATTTAATGCAACCCTGAAAAGAACAGTCTCTGTGGACCTTCCCCATCAAATTAGTGGTAAGGAGAGTCAAGTAATAGTACTACCACCACTCCATCCTACAGTATCTCTGAGCATCATATTATGGAGATTTGTGTTGAAAATCCCATCAGCACCTACTGTGGAGATGGAAATTAGCAAATCTGCTCTCAGACCAATGTAGTCATTGAAGAGTGAACCAGAGAGGAAGAGGAGAAGAAGATCCTATTAGAAAAGTTGGCTTCATATCAGTCTTGTTTATCCTGCCCAACCATGGGAATAGATTTGAACAAAGCTGTCAGGTTCTGGGAGGTTAGTCACACCTGCAACTCATTCCTTGGGGAAGATTAAAGTTGATAAGAAGTAGTTAATGGGGCATAAATCTCCCCAGACTTCTCCAGAAGGGAATAGATTCTCCTCCATTAACTGCCGGTGACCTTCACTTCACTTCAATTTACCAGCCCCTGGCCATGACAACCCTTACAGAGAAACATTTCTTTTTTAAAAAGTGGTCTTGTTCACTGTTTTCTTCTCCTTCCCACAACCACAGACTCCCAAAGATGGAAGGGCTTCCAAACACATCCATTACAACCCAGACCTGAGCAGGAATCCTTTGTTCTTCAGCGTCTCCTACAGATGGTCAACTAGCATGGCCTGAGCATTTCCAGTAACAAAGAACTCACTGCTCAACAGTGCAGCCCATTCCATCTTGGACTACTTTAGCTGCTAAGATGATTTTCCTTCCCTTATTCGTGGCATCTGCTTCTTTGTACCATCCACCTACTACTCCTTGTTCTGTTCTCTGGGACCAAGCAGAATACATTAAATCCTCTTTTAAAAAGAAGAGATGCTAAGTCTCTCCTTAGTCTCCTCTTCTCTATGCCTGCTTCCTTGATATCCTCATATTTCTTGTTGTCTAATACTCTCATCATCTTGATAAATCTCCTCTAAACCCATTCCCAGTTTGTCAATGAGCTTCTTAAAGTGTGGCTCTCAGAAATGACCCTGACACTCCAAATGATGTCAGACCAATGTGGAAGATAGCACAACCATCACCTTCCTCGATCTGGGCCATACCTCTCCTTTCATGATGTAGCCTACAATCATATGCATTTATTTTGGCCATCACAGGAACATAACTCCAAAGCTAGAAGTAACCTCAAAAACCTTCTAGTTCTACTACATCATTTTGTAGATGCAGGAGCTGATATCCACAAAAGTTAAGTGACTTACCTAAAGAGACACAGAGTACTATTATACAGGCAGTAAGCCTCAGAAGTAGGCTCTGAAGCCATATCCTCTGCCTCCAGCGTCAGTGGCCTTTCCCCTGAACCACTCATGTCATAATGCTTACAATGTTTAATTTGAAGTCCATCAAAACCCCAGAAGGATTACACATGAAGTACATGATGTACATGTACATCACTTCCCTGTGCTGTCACAGAATCACAGAATATGGGAGCTGGAAGGGACCTCAGCACTCATCTCATGCAACTCCTACCCAACAGAATGTCCCACAATAACACATCAGAGAAGCAGTCACCCAGTCTCTGCTCAGTGACCTCCAAGGAGGGACATCCCTTTCCACTTTTGGACAACTTTAATTGTTAGGCAGTTTTTTCCTAACAAGACTAAACTCCTAAATCTGTTCTCTGGGTCCAAACAGAACAGTTCTAAAGCTTCTTCTTCATTAAAGTCCTTCAAATACTTGAAGACAATGGTTATATCGTCCAGTTTGTCTCTTTTCCCAGACTTAATATCTTGTCTGTCTGTTTTGTCTAAAACCTAGACCCATTTATATAAAGGGTTTTTCAAGATTTAAGAGGCTATGAAATGTAAATTGTTATTGTTGCTGCTTTATTTTATGACTTTAAAGGGTAGTCTGTCATCATCCAAGATGAGAGTATTTCAATAGGGTAGGGTGAGCCTGTCAGGAGAAGGAAGGCTTGGGCCACCTGGGGTCAGGATGGAAAGCTAGGCCTCAACCATGGCCCATATCCTTGCAGCTCAGCAATCTGGAGGGGAATGAATTACCAGCAGACTAGAGGGAATCCTACAGTCAGAACTGGTCATGGGATTCCAAGAGATCACACTTCAAGAGGTACAAAGCCAGAGCAAAGCTACATTAGTGAGGGGAAGCCTGGGTCCAGGACAAGTGGAAGTGTCCATGGAGGGGGAGCAATACTAGGCAGAGGCCATTCCTTGACACTGATGGTGTCTCTTTGGGTCTAGCTGGATTTTCAGTCCATCCTTTCTGCTACATCCATTTTTCATTCTTAAGGATGCTTGATTAAACAAGGTTCTGAAAAAGAAGTTAATTTTTTTCCCATTGTGTCTTCTCCTTTCCCCATCTTCATCATGCTCCTCACCCTGTAGTCCAGCTTCTGGATGCCTGCCAGCTGTGTAATGTGTGTGCTATCTCTGGAGCAGGGGTATTTAACTTGGAGACCACAGACTCCAAGAAGTCTGTGGATAGATTTCAGAAAGTCCATGAACTTGGAGGAGGAAAAAAGTTAAATCTGTTTTCACTAACTTCTAACTGACATTTTAACATTTTCTTTCATCATTAATATAGCCGACAAATATTATTCTCAGAAAGCGTCCGTAGACTTCCTCAGATTGCCAAAAGGATTGATAACATTCCAAAAAAAAGATAAAAATCCCCACCTTAGAGAGAGGGAAAACTAAGTTTGCTTGACCTCAGATCCCCATCCTCACCTTAATAAACTATTGTCCCATCTAACAGAAAGGTAAACTGTGACTTATTCCTGCCTTCTCTTCCCTTCTAAACCCTTCCTTGACCTCTGTTCCATCCCTCCCAATCCACATTACACTTAATGATTTGGCATGGGGTATGGAGACACCTGGGTTGAAAGAGGCCTCGGATGCTCTCCTGGCGTCTTGATCACCAAAAGAGATTGATGACTTCAATTTATTGGTCAATGCTAGCCTTGCTACTAAATTGATCTATCATGCATGGAACTCTGCCTCTCAGAATTTCACTCCCAACATAACCCCTCTTGCCAATTACAACCTTCCACCTAAGCGCTCTCTTTATGTTTCTCAAAGTCATTTATCACACCATATCAAGAATTATATTTGTCCATGGGGGTTGTATCTCCCTATCAGAGGTAGCCAGCCGGTGGTGCTGTGAATAGAATGCTGGGCCTATAGTCAAGACGATCTGGGTTCAGATTTGGCCTCAAACAATTACTGTCTGTGTCGCCCTGGAAAATTCATTTAAACTCTGTCTGCCTTGGTTTCCTTAACTGTCAGATAGCACCTAGTCTAAGACTGTTGTGAGGATCAAATGAGATAATGTTTGTAAAGCACTTAGCACATAGTAGTTCCTTAATAAATGACTATTTCCTTCCTTCCTTCCTACGAGACTAGAAACTTCATGAGGGGAAGGACTGCATTTTATCTGAATTTTGTAAATTTCCCAGAGCCTAGCACAAAGCTCTATAGACCTGAAACCCTTGATAAACTTTTATTAAATTATCAATATTTGTTCATTAAGAGAGGTTAAAGGGAGTGAAGATAGAGTTTAACTTCACCTGACTGAAAACCTTAGAAAAAAGCTAAACAAAAGATCATGGGTAAACTTGACCATGGTAGATTTTTTTACCATCTTATACTAATTTCACTTCTTCCTTTAATTCTCTAGTAAAGTTTTATTTTTAACCCAACTGTGTCTCAGTAACAAAAAAAAGACAAAAAGCCCTTCTTTGCCGAGATCAGAGTATCTGGAAAGTCAAAGAGTGGCAGTACTCCCCCCCTACACACACACACACACACACACACACACACACACACACAAACTTGTGCAGGAATGCATTTGCACACAAACATTCACCTCCAATCAGTAGGGCCTGGGTTTTAGCCCTGTTAGGGAACAATAGAGCCTAGCACATAGAAATGACTTAGGCTTGTCTTTTCATCCTGAAGAGTTGAAAGAGGCAAGCAGCAAGTGGTTTTTAATATCATCAGAAAACCTAGTTTTGAATCCTGTTATCCTATGTGTGACCTTGGGCACTCCCCCCTCTCTGCATCTCAGTTTTATCTGTGAAATAGTTTGGTTTTTCTAGAGACAACTATTTCTGATGTTGCTTTCAGCTCTTTGTCCTAGTTCTTCAAGTAAGGTAGAAGCCAGATTTTTTTTTTAAAGCATGTGTGAGGGATGGGAGGAATTCACAAAATGAGACAGCACTCCTTTCAGTCCTGGGGAGCTGCCCTTGAACCAGATGGCTGATCTCAGGTGCCAACTTCTCTGTGAAGCCTTCCTTGATCCCCTGAGCTGAAAGAGTCATTAGAAATAATTTTGTCTCCCCCCTACTGTAACAACAAGCACCCTAGCATACCTAGGGCAGCTACTAGCACAGGTTCTTAGATCTGCTTTTCTAAAGGAAAGCAACTCAAAATGGGTTAACAATCTTACTTTAATCAAACATATCATTTACCTAGTTCAGGGGGAAAAAGTCAGCACCCTGAACTTCAGAGAATACAAACAGAAGTTACAAACAAACAGAAAAACAGATCAGCA
>CM053585.1:312984712-312999343 GCA_028646515.1 Pseudochirops corinnae | reverse complement strand
TCTGGACCCACTGCCCAATCACAAAGCTACAAGGCATGGGCATTCCTGGAAAACAAGCCTGGCGCCACAGGCTCCATGTGACCACATTCAGCCTATTAGGGAACAGAGTATACTTTCAAATATCCAAGGGTCCTCAGAGTCACGTAGCCACATTAGCAAAGGGCCTAGGGGCAGGGAAGATCTTTAGATTCCCATAACACCTACCAAAAAAACCCTTAGTATATATAATGCCAATGCAATATTCACAGTGCCCACAGTGGCTATGAATATGCTGGTGTAGTTCTGAATCACAAAATGTAACAGACTCTACACATAGAAGACAGAACCGAAAGATTTATTCGAACATCAGAAAGCCAAAGCAATCAAGAAGTTGGTACATGTAACCAGTGCAGCGAGTACCAACATCCCCAAGCCTTCCGTCCATCAGGCCTTCAAAACAAAACAGGCTCCCTTAAGTAAAAATGCCCCTCTCTCACTCACACTACATGTTCTGCCTCCATGCTGCTTGCTCTCAGCTCTACTAGTGCTCTCTCTCTGCTCCTTCCTGATCCACCCTTTCAACAAGATCCTCTCACAGTGGATTCAATGTGATTACATTTGGCCTATTAAGGGGCAGGTAAAAATCTCCAAATTACCATTACCATTACATCATACAGAGGGAGGAACCAAGATGCCAAGAGGAGAAATGATTTACCCAAGATCACACAGTGAATAAGCAGCAAATTCAAAAATCACCTCTCAGGTGATTTTTCCCTCCTCCAATTTTCCTTAGTGTACTTTGATTGAATTTCCCCTTTGATCTTATCTTTAAGGTGTGGCAGTGGCCAGAACAGGGGTCCTGGAGCCAGAACCAGGAAGAGCTGTCCTTAGACTCTTACTAGCTGTGTGACCTTGGGGAAGTCACTGAACCTCTGTTTGCTTCAGTTTTCTCAACTAGAAAATGGGAATAATAATAGCATCAATTAAAATAATGCTTGTAAAGTGCTAAGCACAGTAACTGGCTACATAATAAAAATGCTGGCTTTTATTATATCACATCCTACCTGTCAGCCTACCTCACTATGTACATGCCATATCTCATCTCCCCCAGCACCCATTAGACCATAAACTCCTTTAGGATACAGGATGGTATAGATGTATATGTGTATATGCATGTATGTGTGCATGTATATGTATATGTATATATACATACATATATATAAAATATATTCTCAATGCTTAGCATTAATGCATTGAACATAGCATGCACTTAGTAAATGTTTTTGTATTAAAATTGAATTGAATCTAAAAGCTGGCACTTTATGCTCCCCCAAAAGCTCCAAGATCAGGAAAAATAGAGACCCTACAATTAAGGAAGACTGAGGAAGAAATCAAGATACACATTTGACTATAAATATCACTGATCAAAGAGGACTCTTCCTCCGCTCTGCTCCCCTCCCCGTACCCCTCTCCCCCTCCTCAACCATATATCTTGTCAGCCTGCATTATCCAACATCAGCCAGGACGGTTGGTATTACATGACATGTCTCTAGAACACATGTAAATCTGCTTGTAGATTTGCTTTAGAAAAAGCCAGCAAGCCAGCCAATGAGATTTGGGCTCTGGTGTTCCTAGGGAAGCGGCTGGTAGTTCCTGATATTCTTTTTCCCCTACATCACTGTAATGTCAATCACCGACAGCAGGCCCCCCAGAGAAAGATAAGGAGCTGTATAATTGAAAAAGGCTCAATTCCGGTCTCTTAATCTGCGGCCTGACATCAGAGCTGGGAGGAAGGAAGAAGAGAATTGCCCCCTAATTTGCTGGTTTGTTTGTTTTTGCCCTGATCAGAGTTCCTGTTGGAGACACTGGATCTTGGTCCTCCTTCCAGGACTAGGTAACCTCATGGGTTTCAGAGCTGGAGAAGGCTGTGAAGATTTTCTGATTTAACCACCCTCATTTTGCAGAGAAATACACAGACTCATAGAGGTTAAATGACTGGCCCAAGGCTGTATTAATGGTAATAAAAATAACTACTATTTAGATGGCACTTACTGAGGGATTTATAATATATTATCTCATTTGATCTTGACAACAAAAGGTGCTATTATTACCCCCATTTTACAGATGAGGAAACTGAGGCAAATAGCAACTGGGTGACTCATCCAGGAGCACACAGCTAATAGACATCCAAGGCTAGATTTGAACTCGGGTCTTCCTGACTCCAGGCCAGGCACTCAGCTACGCACCACCCAGCTATGACCAAACTGAGATTTGAACCTGTTGTCACCTCTTGTGGCTACAGACCCAACATACATTCCTTCATACCAGGGGAAATAGTCTGTCAACACTGGGAAAGGAGAGAGACAGGGAACTAGAAATGTGGAAGGAGCAACCACTACCACCCTAAGTAGCCCTCCCTGAGGACAGAACCAAGTACAAAGCCCATAGCAGTAACTCTGTAGTGCAATGAACAAGAGTTAACATGGAAGCTGGCTGTAGCAGAGACAAAATAGGATAGGTCAGAGGTTCTTAACCGTATATGTATCATGGAACCCTTTGGTGGTGCAATGATACCTATGGACCCCTCCTCTGAATTTGTTGTTGTTCAGTTGTTTCAGTCCTGCCTGACTCTTTATGAACCCATTTGGGGTTTTCTTGGCAAAGGTATTAGAATGATTTGCCATTTCCTTCTCCAGCTCATTTTACAGATGAGGAAACTGAGGCAAACAGGATTGCCAAGGGTCACACAGTTAGTAAATGTTTGAGTCTGGATTTGAACTCATGAAGAAGAAAAGTCTTCCTGACTCCAGGTCCAGTGCTCTATCCATTGCACCACGTAGCTGCCTCCAAATTATGTTTTTAAATGCAGAGAATTAAATTTGTATGATTACAAAGAAAATCAATTACATAAAATGCAGTTGTCAACATATATATTTCCCACCCCACCCCCAAAAAGCCACAGACCTCAAGGAGCAAGAGCTTTGTATCTGGATTCAGAGGGCTTGAATTAGTATCTTGATTCTGCTGTTTAGGG
The DNA here is from genome assembly GCA_028646515.1 of Pseudochirops corinnae. NCBI lineage: Eukaryota > Metazoa > Chordata > Mammalia > Diprotodontia > Pseudocheiridae > Pseudochirops > Pseudochirops corinnae. The sequence continues at coordinate 312,996,330 of CM053585.1, read as the reverse complement.
GCTGGGTGAATGTTTGTGGCCCTCTCCTCATTTTGCTCTACCAGGCTAGGGAAGGAAGGTACAGCAAGCATGAGCCTCATGCTTTAGGTCATTCCTGCTCTTAAAGCTTCCAAGAGTGGTCTTGCCCTCAGATAAAAATGAGAAAAGAACCCCTAAGAGGTAGGAATTTGGTAGAAGTTACTGGCTAGGAATTGCAAGTGAACAGAATGTGGGAATGGGAGGAACCAAATTCAGGTTTGAGAAGAAGACTTAAAAGAAGTTTCTGTATCTCAGTCTATCCTAACTCTACCCCCTCCACTAACAAGGAGTCTGCTGCAAGGGTCAAGGCCCCTACCCTGCCCAGAGGATGAAGAGGTCATACGAATAAGTGATTAGAGTTCCCAGGCAAAAACAGAGCAGCGAGTGAGGAAAGTTCTTGAAAGGAAGAATTAGTGCCGAGGTGAGTCCTTGAAGGCCCCAAATGGAAGAGAAATGGGGATACTTGCTAGTAGCAATGGACAGGGAGGTCTTAGTCTAAGCACCATAATGATGTCTACAACCATAGGGTTTGGATCCTGCCTGTAGACTGGTTTGGGGTTGCCTAGGTTTAACAGGAACAGCTTGTTTTCAGAAAGGCCTTGATTTTAAAGTTTAATACATTTGATTTTATTCATTTTGCTTTTAAGGGCACAAGAATTATATAATGTTAAAACATGTTAACTTCATCAAAATATAACACAGAGGGAGAAGGGCAGTTTTCCTAATGGGTGAAGGCTGAGCTAAGAGACTAATTGGATAAATCCACATAGGCCACAGCCCTAGACTAATAGGACTAACAAAAACATAGCCACCAACAAACCTGACAGAGATAATGTGCTCTCTGAGACCTGTAGAAGAGAGCTTGACATTTTATCCCAAGCTGCTGTCTGGTGGAGAGTATCACCATCAAGGTGAGCATGAAACAGACAGTGAGTTGTCAAATGAGATCATGCCACCAGCATTCCCAAACAGTCAACCTCCATGAGCCTCAGTTTTCCTCATCTGGAAAGAGAGAAGGCTGGACTAGGTATCAGGCCTAAGATCCATTTCAGTTCTAAATGCTGTGAACCTATAACCTTTCCAAACAATAATGCCTTGCCTCTGGACGCCAGCCCCATGAAAGACTTGGGGGAGGAGGGGGGTCAGTGTGTCGATACAGAAAAAAGAGAAGTTAATATCTCTAGCTGAACTGTTCTATTCCCTCAGGTCAGAGTCTAGGAACCATGAGCAGATAGTGCCAGTGACTGAGATCTATCCAGGAAGCAAGAAATTAGGAGCTATCGTACCCTGTCTGTAACTGTGGAAGGTTTGCTTTCCTGTTTAACCAGTCAGTATTACTTATGGGGCTTATGCCTCAGGGGGAAAGGGATTGAAAGTAACCTCAAAGTGCTAAAGAAAACATATCATTTCGAGGGGTGTAAAACACTCAGGGAAGGATGTGTGATGGTGATTGCTTCTAAAGTAAGGACCATTAAGGAGCCTTGTCTCAGCTCACACCAGACAAATACATCTGTCGTGATGTAAATAGCACATGCCGAGGGAGTCATCGTAATGATAACGCCAAGTCCCATTTATAGATCCCTTTAAGGTTTTAGGCTCTTAACAAGTCCTCCCACCTCAGGGCTCTCGCGCTCTCTCTTTCTCTCTCTCTCTCTCTCTCTCTCTCTCTCTCTCTCTTTCTCTCTCCCTACGTTCCTCCCTCCCTTCCACCTCCCTCCTGCTCCAATTCATCTTTCATATCACTGCTGAAAGAATAATCTTTTTTTCTTCATTGACTTAGTAATGCAAAACCTACAGCATAAAGTTCCCATTTCTTAACTTGGCATTCAAGGCTCTCCTATCTTTCCAATGCTTTCTCACCCTTAGCTCTGAGAACCCTGTTCTCTAGTCAAACAGGACTTGTCCTGCTCTCTGATCTCTGAAGATGCCTTTGTTCTCAAAACTCTGAGTATTATTCACAGAATGCTATCCCCTACCGACTCTGGGATCCTTTTGTATTTTAAGGCAGCCTAGAATTTCACTGGTATAGGAAAATTCTGATGAGAAAGCTCCCTTCGCTGATGAAGAGCTGCAACTTAAAATATTAGAGAGGAGCCTGGATGCTTGAAAGTGACACAGTTCACCCAGACTTACTCAGTCTCACTCAGTCAGTGCATGCCAGAGACTGAGCCTGGGCAAAGGTCTTCCTGACACAGAGGCCAGCTCTCTATCCCTTGTTGTTGTTGTTCGGTCATTTTCAGTCTTGTCTGACTCTTCATGACCCCAGTGGAGGTTGTCTTGGGAAAGATACTGCCATTTTTCTTCTCCAATTCATTTTACAGAGGAGAAAACTGACACAAACAGGGTTAAATGACTTGCCCAGGGTCATATAGTCAGTAAGTGTCTGATGCCAGATTAGAACACATAAAGATGAGTCTTCCCAACTTCAAGTCCAGTCCTCTATCCATTGTGCCACCTAGCTCCCCTTATCTCTATTCATTCCCCCATCTCAAGTGAATTCCTACCCACCCTTTAAAACCTACCGAATTCTGCCATGAACACTTCCTGTATATAAGTGTGGACCTTCCCACCTGGACCTCACAAGGTACTTATTGCTGGTAGTGCAGTGGACAGAGTGCCAAGTCTGGAGTCAGGAGGACCTGAATTCAAATCTGGCCTCAGATACTTATTAAGCTGTGTGACCCTGGGCAAGTCACTTTACCTTATTTGCCTCAGTTTTCTCATCTGTAAACTGAGCTGGAGAAGGAAATGGCAAGCCACTCCAGTGTCTGTGCCAAGAAATAATGTGAATAAGGTCACAAAGTGTTGGACACAAAGGGAGAAATAGGGTGGGGGGAGGGAGGAATCAACTGTTATTGCTGAATTGCTTCTAATATCTGTTCTTTCTAGGCTTCTGATGGTCTTCAAATGCAATTGGCACCCACTAAATTTGGTACCTAGAACCATCTTCAATAGACTCTCCCCTTCCCCTTAGGTATGGCTTTGAACAAGAAGCCCCCCAGCTCTTAACCCGATGAGACTATGCCCCCTCTTAGACATAGATCAAATCAAACGCCCTAACTGAAGAGACTCTGGGGGGAAGAAAGGAAGATCATTTCTCTCTGTGACCCTTGAAACACAGCTGCTTTTAGCAGAGCCATCGGAAAGGTGAAGGATGGAAGGAATCTCAGATGAATGAATGCAGCTTCATTCTTCCGTGACACTTGCCTGGTTCGTCTCCTATAGTATTGGCTCTCTGCAGCCCCAGCTCTCCCTTCTCACCCCTCTCAAACTGCTACCTTAGTAACACTCCCCGGGAGGCCTGAACGTTCCTCAGTAAGCTGTTCCTCATCTCAATCCTTGCTGCTTTTGAACAGATGCAGCCAAAGCCTTCTCAAGCTCATGATAATTTACAAGCTAGCCAGTACGCAATATATTTTTTTAATAAAAATTAGATACAGGCAGATACAGGGGATTAATAGTTGTATTATGATTTTATAGTTCTCAATATAGCCCACCACAGCAAATACAATCAAATGTCGGGAACATCTCAGGATGTAAAATGGGGTATTTATTTTTAATGGAAAGAGAATTTCAGGAATTACTGAGCCGTGGAAAGCTGATGAATGCACTCACCAGACAAAACAAAGGCCTTTAAGGAGGTGCAGGGAAGCCACATTAGAGGATGGCCAGGATGTGATGGGAAGGCCCTGGCCCTGAATCTGTTGGAGTAGGAGGTAGGCGGTGAGTTAGATTTGAATGCAACCTCAGAGATAACTGGGGCTAATGGCCCTTCGGGATCATAGGATCTTTGAAGAGACCTCCATTCACTATGTAGTAGAGAGCTGTACTCGAACCCAGGTTTGAATCCTTCCTGGGACACTTACTAGCTGTGCAACATGGGGTAACTCATTCATTCTCTTTGAGCCTATTTCTTCATCTATAGGGGAAGGCAGGAAATAAGCATTTATATGGTACATTTTACATGCTAGGGCCTGGGCTAAGCGGTTTACACTTATTATTTATTTGATTCTCACAACAACCCTGGGAGAAAAGGCACAATTATTATGCTCATCCTACAGATAAGGAAACTGAGGCAAAATAGAGTGACTTATCCAAACTCATCCAGCAATTAAGTGTCTGAGGCCGGATTCGAACGCAGGTCTTCTTGCCTCTAGGCCCAGTGTTATCACCACTGAACCACCATCAAATAAGGAGATCTAGCACTAAATCTATGATTTTTTGTTCTGTGATCCTAGGATTTAGAGTTAGGAAGATTCTTAGAGATCATCTGGTCAAACCTCTGCAGATGAGAACCCTGAAACTCAGAGAGCGACGGTGATGTCCCCAAAACCACGCAACATGTCAGCAGCAAGAACAGTATCAGACCCAGGTCTCCTGACCCCCAATGCAGGGCTCTTCTTGTTACCATGCTGCACTGATTTGTAGGATTTTGAGAAAGTCAATTTGAGATCAGCTAGACCTACCACCACGGGCCACTAGGTGGCGCCATAGTGCATAGAGTCCTGGGTCTGGAGTCAGAAAGATTCCTCTGCCTGAATTCTAATCTACCCTCAGACACTTCTTAGCTGTGTGACCCTGGGCAAGTCACTTCACCCTATTTGCCTCAGTTTCCTCATCTGTAAAATTAGCTGGAGAAGGAAATGACAAACCACTCTAGTATCTTTGCCAAGAAAACTCCGAATAGGGTCACTGAGTGTCGGACACGACTGAAACGACCAAACAACGGTAAAAAGGAAAGAGGTTTTGACTGTTACCATTTCTTAGAGAAATTTAATGAACTGTAGTATTTACAACAACAAGAAGGTCAAAAGAGTCCAGAAGCTACCGCTTCATCTCCTTAGCAGATATTGGGACTAGGAGTACTGATGAAAGAAGATGATTCGTGGCTGTTCTTCACTGGTTTCTGTCTTGTCCGACTCTGCGTGACCCCATCTGGGGCTTACTTTTCCTTTCTTTTTTTATTTATTCATTTGAACTTAAATACAGAAAGACAGAAAAAAGGAACTTTTCCATGTTCACAGTACAACACAAAAAGAGAATTCAACATAAGACCATGAATTTCCACTTCACACCATTTACTTCATTTGGGGTTTTCTTGGCAAAGATATTGAAGTGGTTGGCCATTTCCTTCTCCAGCTCATTTCACAGTTGAGGAAACTGAGGCAAACAGGTGGAGTGACTAGCCCAGGGTCACACAGCTAGTAAGTGTCTAAGGTCTTCCTGACTCTGGGCCCAGTGTTCCATCCATTGTACCACCCAGCTTCCCCAAGAAAGATGACAGAAAATTACAAATAGCATCATCTTATTTGAGAAAACTAAGTTAATTATACTCTCTTGAGAAGGCTTAGTGGTCATCGAGCAGTCCTCTGAGTCAACAAGACCCGGGTTCGGGTCTTCTCTCAGATACCGACTGGCTGGGAAAGTCATTTAATTTTCAGCACTCCAAAGGAATTTTCCAAAACTGCAGGTTGTGGAACTGGTGCTAAATCACAATGGTAGAGAGAATTCTTCATCAGCAGGAATCATATCAATGAACATATGATACACCAATTCATGTAATACATATATAGAGATTTTATATATGCATATATATAATGGAACAAACATAATGAGGATTGATAGATAGCTAAACAAATTATTATGCATGAATGCAATGGAATATATATATGTATTTATAATTGAGGCAAATAGTTTTATTTTATTTTATTATTTTATTGGTACACATTCATTGTTGGTAGAATTATGAACTGGAATTATGCCCAAAGAGTCATTAAATTGCCTATACCCTTTGACCCAACAATACCACAACTTGGTCTGTTTCCAAAGATGATAAGGAAAAGAACCTACATGTTCTAAAATATTTATAGCAGCTCTCTTTGTGGTGGCAAAGAACTGGAAATTGTAGGGATGCCTGTCAATTCAGGAACAGCTGAACAAGTCGTGGTATGTGATTGTGATGGAATACTACTATGCTGTAAGAAATTATGAGCTCAATGATCTTAGAAAAACGTGGATAGACTTGCCTGAAGTGATAAAGAGTTAAATACAACCTGGAGAAGGTTGTATACAGTAACAGGAGTATTGGTTTAAGAACAACTCTGAGCAAATAAGTCATTTTGACTACCGTAAATACCTGCGCTAACTACAAAGAATACATAAAGGAAGACACTGTCTGTATTCAGAGAAAGAACTGATAAATAGAAGTATGTATAGAATGATTTTACTCACACAAAAACATGTATGTATATATATATATATATATATATACACACACACAATACATATTTGTGTCTAATGGTAGCCATCTCTAGGGCAGGGGGAGAGAAGAAAAAAAGGCGGGGAAGAGATTTACATGATAACTTTATTATATATTTAAAAGAAATAGCAAGTTGTACATAATAGATTTGTAGTTTAATATGCAATCATTTTCATTATACTATATAAATGAAATTCTTGTTTTATTCCATAAATTAAAAATAAAGAAAAATTTTAAAAAGAAAAAAATAATTTGATAGGACAGAACCAAGCCTTTGGCAGCTAGGTGGAGCAGTGGATTGACTACCAGGCCTAGAACCAGGAACCTGAGTTCAAATCTAGCCTCAGACACTTATTAGTTGTGTGACCCTGGACAAGTCATTTAACTCTGTTTGCTTCAGTTTCTTCATCTGTAAAATAAAGATAACAATAACACCTACTTTCCAAGGTTACTGGGAGGATCAAATGAGAGAATAATTGTAAAGAACTTAGTACAGTACCTAACATAATAACATAATAATAATATATTAATAAATATAATATATAATAATAAATATTATTATGAGGATGATGATATAACCTGATCCCTTTTGCTCCTTAAGGGATAGCAATCACAGAATCAGTTTGAACCCAAAAATCATTTCCAGAGACTAACAAGATTTAAAAGGGCAAGTAGATATAACCGTCCTTTGGTATCTCTCTCTCTGAGAAGAACAGAGCGGGCATCTCCTGCTCCCCTACAGGCAAGAATCTCAGTGGCTCCTGGAAAGAGTAGACAAGTCACATTGATACCAAGTGGAACTGTTTGGAGTTTGAATTTAGGGTCAAAAAGACCTGAGTTCAAATCCTAAGTTAGACACTTAATAGCTATATGAACCTAGTAACCGAACCTCTCAGCCTCAGTTTCCTCATCTGTAAATTATATATATTAAGAGCATCACAGATTTGTTGTATAGATCAATAACATAATATGTGGAAAGCATTTTTCAAGCCTTAACATGCCATATAAACTCTACCTATTATTATTTTACAAATATAAAATAATACGAACCTACACACAACATGCATGCCTTACATATGCGCACACACACACACACACACACACACCACAATTTGTTTAGATTTTCCCCAACTAAAGGGGCATCTACATTGCTTGCAATTCTTTGTAACTACAAAAAATGCTGCTATATTTTTTATCCTTGTCATTCTTTTCATTTACATAACTGTACTCATTGTATATAGTTTTCCTGTTTCTGTTTATTTCACATTACATTTGTTTCTATATCTTCCTCTGTTTTTCTATATTCCTAATAGTCATCATTTCCTAAGATGCAGCAACATTACGTTACATTCAGATACCACAAGCTGTTCAGCCATTCCCCAATCAGCTGGCATAAACTTTGTTTCTCATTCTTTTCAATCACACAAAGTGACATTATAAGTATTGTGGTGGATATGGCTCCTTTTTTTCCACCTTCAACCTCCTCTGGGTATATACCTAGCCATGACATCTCTGGGTCAAAAGATATGGACATTTTCATCTCTCTCCAAGCAGAATTTGAAATCACTTTCCAGAATGATTGGACTTACAGCAATTCTACCAACTGTGTATTAGTGCAACATAGCCTTTTCTGGTGATCAACATTTCCCTTCCTAATGCCCACAAAACTCATTTGAGTAATGCATTCTATAATTTTTGCCATAAATGTAAGTCAAGTTCACTAAATGACAACAAAAGATTTCACTTCCATTTTTTCAAAAAGATCTGCCTATCTTTAATCTTTTGGCACCTCTCAGGTTCCCCATGTTTCAAAGACCATTGATGGTGACTCAAAAAGCATAACCACCAGTACTTTCAGTTTCTTGAGACATAGTTTGTTCATTCCTGCTGCCTTGAATTCATTGAGGACAGCTCAAGACTCTTTTAACATCTCCTAATTTACATTTAATTTCAATTCCTTATTAACTTTTTTATTTTCTATACTCTCGTTTCATTTTCCCTCTTATCATTCCTATTTGGATATATTTCTCCCCCCTCCCACTATATTATATACTTGACAGCTGAATCTTTGTTATAGATATGGCTAAGTATGTGTGTATGTGGACATATATACATGTATACACATATGTCAATGTATATGAATATATATATAAAGCTCTGGCTGAGTGTGTTTAGATGATGACGACGATGATGACGATGACGATAGCCAACATTTATATGGTGCTTACTATGTGCCAGATGCTCTGCTAAGAACTTTACACAATTAATGCCTCATTTGATCCTCACCACAGCCATAGGAGTAGGTACTATTATTATCTCCATTTCACAGACAAGGAAAGTAAAGCAAATAGAGGTTAGGTGATTTGCCCAGAATCACATAGCTAGTAAGTGTCTGAAGCTAGATTTGAATTCAGGTCTTCTTGACTCCTGGTGGGGTGTGTGTGTGTGTGTTGTGTGTGTGTGTGTGTGTGTGTGTGTGTGTGTGTAAAACATTTAATGGTGCTTAGTAGACATTCACTGAATTGAAATAAGTTAAATTTCTGACACTCAGGCAAGGGATCCATTCTACTGTATACATAGGACAATGCTAGAACAGATAGTCATACCTAAGTTGGTTTATTGTTGTCCTTTCTCAAAGAGGACCAAAATGACCTCACTACATTAAGGTAGAGTGTGTCTGACTTTGGCTAATCAGACCAATAAGCGCTTGAAAGGCTCTACCATAAAGAGGTATAATGTTAATAGGATATAAGATCTTCCTGTAATAGGTCACATGGAGCCCATTAAGGGAAGTTTGCTTAGGGGGGGCTTGCTAATAGGAAGGCTTTCACACTTATGTTAATTTCTAATTAGGCACTGAGTCAGGAGGGTTGTGATGCCCTCTGGCTCTAAAAAGGGTATATATACTCTAAGGTTAGCATTTTGCTTTGGTATGATTTGACCAGATGAGACTCTGGGTAGCCATTAAGGGCCCCCCCCCACCCCACCTTTGAAAAACCCAGATGTTGGTGCTTCTCTCTCTGGTAATTACATATGCCTTGGTCAGACAGTTCTATGCTAATTTCTCAGACAGTTAGAAGCCCTGTCTGTTGGTCTTTATTTCTCTGCTTATAATTTCTCTGTATATATTCTTTCTGAAGTTCAGGGTGCTGACTTTTCCCCTGAACTAATGAATGTAATGAAAAAGATTGTTGATCCCTGGAATACCTATCTTTCCTAGTAAAGCAGATCTAAGAACCTGTGCTAGCAGTCATCCTGGGTATGCCAGTGTGGTTGCCATTACAGGAGGGCACAAATAGTCCATATGTCATGCCTAGTAACTTAACTCAAGCTCACCATTTCCCAATAACCCAAGCATGGCCATGCATGTAATACACAGTGAAAGTGTGCAGAATGTGCCAACATGCTCTACACAGGCTCTGTGATTCCAAGGGGCCCTTGAGAACTCAGCTGGCTCAATGACAAAGTCACTAAAGTAGCCTGCAAAATCTTCCTACTTCCTCTCCAGCTTCCTGCTCCCTAGCAGACAGATGCCAACAGTTCTCCCTCAGGTCCTGGCTGGTAGTCAAGAGCACATTAGCTGATAATGTATAACAGGGCACTGGAAGACATAAAGTTTTCAAGAGAAAAAAAAGGTAGTTCAGATATTATAATACTCATTCTGCAGCTAATGAAACTGAGGCCCATAACAAATGAGGAGGAGGAGGAGGATAAAGATGATGATGATGAAGATGAAGAAGATGATAATAATGGCTACAATTTACATAGCACTTTAAGTTTTGCAAAGCACTTATGCTTCATATTTAAAATTTTCTCATGATTCCTTGGAACAACCCTGAGAGCTAACCTGAGGAGTTATGGCTTGCCCTAAGCTCTACAAGACTGAGACTAGGACTCAGGTCTCCTGATTGTTTGTACTTTTGGCTTAAATGATTAAAATGTGCTCCTTGTTTTCCTATTAGATTCTTGGAAGACAATCTGCCTAAAGAACCCAGGATTTGGAGCCTTGAGTCAAGAGACTTGGCTGTGATTCCCACATCTGCTATTTACTACCTTGGGTAAGTCATTTCCTTTCACTGAAACTTGGTTTCCTCCCCTAAGCTTTGGACTAGATGATTTCCAGGTCTAAATCGCATTATTCTGACCTGGCTTTGCCCCAAGCATCTTGGTGAGTTCTGATTAAGGGCTTTGAAAACTGGCAGCCCTGCCCCCCATGTGGTGGAGAAATGATAAGGCATTATCCTCAGATGCCTATTCCCTGGGAATGGAAGGTCCTTCCGTGGGGCTCAGCCCAATTAGTCGCTTTTCAGCTGAGTTACTAAATATAGCCCCAGTACCTGACTTTAAAAATCCCCAGTTAATGATGCTAATTACCAAAGCAGGTTCCTTCTCCAAAGACCCCAAAGACTGTATGGGACTAACAAGGCTTTGAAGCCAGAGGCTAGTGTTGTGGAAATAGTAGAAAGAAGAGCTGTCAGGGACTTTGACACCTTCAAATGAGAAACCCAACCCTGGTGCTCTATGGAGGGAGGGATGAATGCCAGCTGAGGAATAGCCTCTGCTGAGAGCAGTCCTCATCCATTCAAAAGGACTAACTCAACAGCCTGGAATTATCATTAATAGCATGGAACCTTTGATGAGGCCCTCCTTGGAGACAGGAGCCTTTGAAGTGATCCAACAGGCATCCAGTCCTTTGGAAAAGTGAACTTTGGAGGGGAGGAAGAAGGGAAACAGTGGATCTGAGGGCAGGCAAAATCACGGAAGTTTCAGAGCTAGAAGGGACTGCAGATTCAGAGCTGGAATAGACCTTAGGGAACATCTAATTGAACCCTTTCATTTTTAGTTGAAGAAACTGAGATACAGAGAGGGGAATTAACATATCCAAGGTTGGCACACTCACAGCTAGGAAGAAACATACAGGGAAGATACAAACCCTGGTCTCCAGCTCTTCCCACTGAAATACAGTGCCTCTAAATTAAAGGACATTTTATATAACCTTCCTAGAGCAGGAATTTCTTCTGTAATAATGCTAACAGTTTAGATGCTATTCAATTCAAATAGCATTTATTAAGAATATACTGAGTACCAGGCACTGAGCTAGCTTCTGGGAGTACAAAGGGAGTACAAAAGGAAGGAAGGAAGGAAGGAAGGAAGGAAGGAAGGAAGGAAGGAAGGAAGGAAGGAAGGAAGGAAGGAAGGAAAGGAAAGGAAAGGAAAGGAAGGGAAAAGAGAGAGAGAGAGAGAAAGAAAGAAAGAAAGAAAGAAAGAAAGAAAGAAAGAAAGAAAGAAAGAAAAAGAAACCATCCCTGACCTCAAAGAGCTTACAATCTACTTGAGGAAA
>CM053585.1:312952760-312984612 GCA_028646515.1 Pseudochirops corinnae | reverse complement strand
CTATGTCTCTTCTAAAGCAATCTGTTCTACTTTGGAATAGTTCTAGTCAGCTTAAAATTTCTTCAAGATTTTAAAGAATATAATAAATTCAATATTTAACTGTCTTTTTTAATGTAAAAACTTTGAAATGCTTACTGTGTATCAGGTATTGTGCTAAGCTCTGAGGATACAAATACCACATCTTGATTCTTTTTAAAAATAGCTTTTATTGGTATATTTTGATTTTTTATATCACCATAACTTCATCCAGCATGCTTTCTTCTCCCTCTCCCAGAGAGACATCCCATATAACAAATAGCATTTTTAAGAACAAAAAAAAAAAGAAGGAAGAAAAAGGTAAAGAAGAAGGAAAAAAATCAGCATATCTGATCGATACATTGGAAAAAGTCTGAAAATATGTGTGAGGGACAATACTGGTGGACATCCCACCTCTACAAAGAGATAGAGAGAGAATATCTTCTCATATCTCTTCTTTCAAGTCATTCTTGTTCTTTATAATTTTGCAATTTTCACTTTTTATTTCTTGTGTGGTTATTTTATTACCATTTACATTGTTGTAGTCATGAATATTGTTTTCTTGACTGTTTACTTCACTCTGCATCGATTCATGTAGCTTTTTCTATCCTCTATATTCATCATGTTTGTGATCTGACAGCTCAATACTATTCCATTACCTCCATGTACAATAATTTCTTTAGACATTACCCAATCAGATGGATATCTACCTTCTAATTCTTTGTTGTAACTGAAAGTGCTACAATAAACATTTTGGTGTATATGGACTTTTTTATCAATGATCTTTTGGGGGATATAACCTTGATAATGGAATCTCTAGGTACAAGGTCATTTCCCTTTTTATTTTCATCTTTGCCATTCTGATCGATGTGAGGTGAAACCTCAGAATTGTTTTTAATGTGCATTTCTCTAATTATGATGATTTCAATTATTTTTTTCACATGTCCATAGATAGTTTGGCACTTCCTTTAAGAAGTATCTGGTCATATCCTTTGGCTACTTGGCAACTGGGGGAATGGTTCATCATTATAAATTTGAGTCAATTTCTTATATATCTTGGAAATGTTTAATATCTTTATCAAAGAAATGTGTTACAAAGATTTTATTCCTTGTTAACTGTTTCCTTTCTATTTCTAAATGTATCATTTCTATGTATGCAAGAACTTTTTAGTTGTATGAAATAAAAATTGTCCACTGTATCTTTTGGGATCCTTTCCCTTTTTTGTTCTTGAATACTTTCCCTGTCCTTAGTTTTAAAAGGCAATTTCTTCCTTGTTGTTCTAATTTATTTATGATGTGACATCTTATATTTAAGTGATTTATCTATTTGAAACTTATCTTAGTACATAGTGTGAGATACCGGTCTAAACCTAATTTCTACCAGACTTCTTTCCAGCTCTGCCTGCTATTTTTTGTCAAATAATGAGTCCTTGCCCTAGTAATAAGAGTCTTTCAGTTTATTGATCACTAGGCTACTAGGTTCATTTGCTTCTGTTATGTATTTAATGTGTTTCACTGAACAACCTTTTATTTCTTAGCCAATACCAAATAGTTTTGATAATTACTATCTTAGTAAAGTTTAATGGAGGCAGCTAGGGGGCCAGGAGTCAGAAAGACCTGAGTTCAAATATGACCTCAGACTCTCACTAGCTGTGTGACTGTGGGTAAGTCACTTAACCTCTCTCTGTTTGCCTATTCCACTGGAGATTCCAGTACCTTTGCCAATAAAACCCCATACAGGGTCACAAAGAGCCAGACACAACTGAATGACTGAACAACAAATAGTTTAAGAACTGGAACTGCTCAGTCCCCTTTATTCATATACATATACATATACATATACATATACATATACATATACATATACATATACATATACACATACATATACATATACACATATACACATATACATACAATACATATACATGCATATATACACACATAAACATATATACACCTACATACACACATACATACACACACATATGTATCACCAACACAATAATCACAGTGCCAACGGCAGCTATAAATATGCCAGCATAGTTCTCAATCACAAAATAAGACAAGACTCTCCATATAGAAGACAGAAGCAAAACATTTATTCAGACAACAGAAGACCAAATCCCAACACCACAAAACCAAATCCATCATAGCAGCAAAGAAGTTAATAGACCACAATGCAGCAGAGAGACATATCACCCTTTAGCCTTCCCACAAACCAATACTCAAAAGCCTAGCTGTCTTCATGGGTGCATCCTCTCTCTCTCTCTCTCTCTCTCTCTCTCTCTCTCTCTCTCTCTCTCTCTCTCTCTCTCTCTCCTCCTCCCCCCCCCACTATCTAGCTCTGACTCCCAGATGCCTGTGGGCTCTGTTCCACCCTTTAGCAAACTCCTCCCATCACATAATAGGCTGATTACATTCAACCTATTAAGGGGCAGAGAAAATCTTCAAATCAGGAAAGGTTTTCAGATTCCCTTAGGCTTATTAAGGGTCAGAGAAGAGCTTCAAATTATGGTTACCATTAAAACATACATATGTATGCACATATGCATATATGTATTGTGTACATATACTCATACATACACATACTATATACATATATAGTATGATAGATAAATAGATATAATGTCATTTGCAGTTGGAGGAGTTTCTTCCTTTTTCTCACTCTGTTTCCCCATATGTAAAGAAAGTGGTTGGTCTCCATGGCCTATAAATCTATGGTCTTATGATCCTAAGACTTACTGACAGCAAGACTTATTATCTCATACATAAACTGCGATTTCTGGCTTGTGACTAGAAGTTCCATGTCTATATAGATATAGTTCAATTTCAAGTACAAACTGACAGCACGGTGACTTCCATCTTGCCTGGTACTAAGTTGAATGCTTCCTACCAGAAATTATGAGCTATGCAAGGGTGCATGATAAGTCAGAGAAGGGGTGGCTAGGTGGCACAGTGAATAGAGCATCAGCCCTGGAGTCAGTAGGACCCGAGTTCAAATGTGACCTCAGACACTTAACACAAAAATTAGCCATGTGACCTTGGTCAAGTCATTTAACCCTAGTTGCCCTGCCTTTCCCCCTCCAAAAAGTAAACAAATAAATAAATAAATGAAAAGATAAGTCAAGTAAAACGAATTACAAGGTAGGTACTTGTCTCATAGGCCAGGTAAGCAATGACTAAACCCATGGAAGGAGTGAAGATACTCTGTGACATGCACAGAGCTGAGTCTTTATCTCATGAAAGTGCAGTTGAGAGTCTCAGACGTCAAGCAAAGCATATGCCATCAAGGTGGCCGCCATTTTTGTTGCCTTCTACTTTGCCTTAGTTGTCCTCAGATGACGATGAATAGGACCAACTGCATGATGAGGGACTACAAGAAGTGATACAAGTCAAGAGGAAATGGAGTGACCCTCAAGAACTCAAGCTTCATCCCCCAAAGGGCCCTTCACTGCTGAGACAATGACAGGTGTTAGATTTATGAGATGGAGTACTACACTAGACTACAATTGATCCTACACATGGTACCAGGATGCAGCCAGTGCTGCCCGAGACTCTTTCACTTGGTTCTGTGGGCCTAGAAACATGTGACATTGATTTTGGACACATGGGCCAAGTATGCACATGATCTGATAAGACATGGGTTTGCTGATACAAAATGACAACAGGTCATTATTCAAAGTGTAAAAAATTGTGATAACGTTTTCTCAGAAAAACATTAGTCTTTCATGCTTTGGAACTTGTGTTCATCGGTTCTTTTTGTTTGGATTTTTCCTGGGGCAGGGTTACCTCTGGAAGGAAATAGGAAATTCATGAGTAATTGTTTTGTTGTTGTTCACCCTAAATTATTGAAAAGGACCAATGACATTACAAGTTGGTGTCTTGACTTGTGTGTGAATTGGAATCAAGTGAAGCAAAGTTACACAAAGTTTTCAGCTTCACTCTCTCTTCCAGAGTCACTTAAGTCTAGCGGCAAAACAAAAGTCAAGGTGACTGGCTATGGCCAGGGATGCAGTGGATGACTTCAGGATCTGCAGTGGATGGATCTTCAATGTCTGACCAAGCTCTAAGTGCTCCAAAGAGCCTGCTTCAGCTGCTTTCATGGCCATTGGAACAAATTGTTCTCATCCACCTGTTCCACTGGGGAAAGTCTGCATATGCTTGGGTAGACAGTACCATAACTTAGCAATGGATTTGAGGCCTGTCAGCTACCCTCAAACTGTTCTAGCCTGTTTGCCAAGACATTTTTACTGGCATATGGCCACAGCACAAGCTACAGCTTCTTGGAGCCACAGGTACAACAAAGATGGATGAACGGTCCTGAAAAGGCCTTAGCAAGCCCTCACACCAGAGGTGCTAGTCCTCCCTGAACACCCCATATACTCCATAAGAGTAATATCATGGTGGTGAAAGACCATTTAATCTGCCACTTATAAGCACTCCCAATCAGAAACCAAATGTGCCTACGGTTTGTAAGGTGTATTGTTTTTATGTGGCTGAAAAGATTCACTCTGCCCAAGACAAAGGCTTTGCAAGTCAGCTTCTTACAGAGGTATTGGCATTGTCAGGACTCAAGCAGTGCAGAAACACACCTTACTACTCTCATGGAAACCCAGTCTTTTTCACCAGCATTCTGTTGTACATGGCTGGATGACAAAAAACCTGAGAAAAAGGTTCAATGGAGTCAACACATAAAATTTCTAATGCAAGCCTACAATGCTACCAAGAATGATGTCTTGTGCCTTATTCCATACCTAGTGACGTATGGGAGAGAACCACATTTACTTATTGTTTCAGAGTCTTAGAAGATGGAGAAAATGTGAAGTGTCTGGATTGAGAGAAAAGCTGACATATACCCAGAGCCTATTTATATGGCCTAGGGTCACAAAAATCTCTGATATAAAACAGAGACAAGATGATAATCAATTTCATTGCCAAGATCTTCAACAAGGTTATAGAATGGTGCTGGGAAATCTTGGTGTGCAGAGAATAGATAAGATAGTGGACTGATGGAAAGACATCTCCTACCAAGTATCTGAAAGATTGAGCAATCAGCCAGTCTTCAAAAGAGTCCCCAGACAATGCCTGGAGCTGAACCAAGACAATACATCTAAAACCCCTATTGTCTCTTAAGGAGTTAGCAGCACTACCTGGTGAATAAGAGAAGAGATGGAGAATCAGTCAAGTGAACTCCAAGAAGAAAAGGCCTTTCATCAGCTGCAGAGAGACTGTCTAAACTGTCACATTTTTAGGAAGAAAACAGATTCTGGTACCTACCAAAGAGTCAGTGAATCAACCAAGTCTGTTCTGACCTTGTAGGGACTTATGTTTGGGGAGGGGGAGGAGAAGGACTGAACACAGAAGTAGGTCTTTCTTCCCTAATATTTCATCTGTGGAGGCTCCTGTGAAGCAGTTAAAACCCTTAGAATTTGGAGACAGTGATAGGAAGAAGAGCCAGCCCTAATTGGCCATTGACCAAATTCCTTTGTGACGATTCAGAGAAAATGGGAGAAATGGTTACTCATGTAAAAATGATAATAGCTAATTTTGTGTGGGTCTTCAAGGTCCGCAATGCTTTATATATGTTTGGATCCTCACAACCCTATGTAGCAAATAAGTGTTGAGTGGGCACCAAATGTGTAGAAAGGTCCATGTGTTACACGGGACACTGTCCTTATGTGGCTTAAAGAGAGGCAAAATAGACATCTTTAGCCTCTTTTCTACCCACTTCTCTCCAAGGAAGACTTTCATTCCACCAGGAGGGGAAGTGGAAGGTTGGGGTCAGAGGCCACCACTGCTTGCCTCAGAGATGGAAAGTACTAGGCTAGAAGTATATCTGCTCCCTTAAAGATTTTTAGCCTAGGAGATGTGATCAAGATCTATCTAGCTTCTGATTGTTTTGCCATTTTCCAGCGAGGGAGAACCCCAAGTTCTATAGCCAAGGCTTCACCCCTTTCCCACCTAATACCGGTGCATACATAGCAAATAGGAAAGAAACACATTCATACAAATCATGGCAAAACAGAAATACAAGAAGGTCTACATAGGACAATATATACCAGACAGTACAGAATGAAGGAGCTCTCCCTTGGGGAACAAGGTAACAACTGAATCGGGGAAGAGAGTATTGGATCTCCCCTGAAGAAAATGTCCCAAAGTCTCTAGAGTAGCAAGCTGGAAATAAGGGCATGATGGAGACTGCCTAGTCTTCTCATTTCTTCCCAGAGTCTTTTCCTTCAGTGACCTGAAGTGGGCTTGGCCTCTTCCAACTTCTCTCTCAAATCTACAGCCAATTAAGGAAGACTGCCCCTTGGAGAATCCCTGAAAGGAGGGACAGCTAACAACAGAAGGTCTCTGTCTCTCACCAGCTCTGCCCCATTCCTCATGTAAAGCAGGGCCTTCATCTCAGCTAACAAAGATAAAGTCCTCTGCCAATGGACTAGGGCAAGGGGTTATGTATTTACAAGAGAGCAGCCATGCCAGACAACGCTACTGCTGGAGTGAGAATAATAAGCATCTCATGCTTAGCCCCCAAATATGCTATTATTTTGCATATGGCCTGTGCCTTGCTATAAGGCATGTTCTTCTTATTGTCCAACTATACATTTTTGCTATATACTCTAATAGGCAATGTTATGCCTGTATGATTGTCATACATGGAAGTGTTGAACATTATTCCAATCCATCAAATATTTATCAGATGTCTGCTGTGTTCCAGGTGCTGTGCCTAGCTCTGGGAATATACAGTCAGCCACAGAACTGTCCCCACCCTTAAGGAGCTCATATTCTACTAGGGAGATAAAGTGTGTGTGTGTGTGTGTGCGTGTGTGTGTGCATGTGTGTGTGTGTGCATGTGCATGTGTGTGCATGTGCGTGTGCATGTGTGTGTGCAAAATAACTAAAAAATAATGTCAAAGAGATGGTAACAGGGTGCTGGTAGGAAGGGAAATCAGGAAAGGCCTTATGAAGGAAGCAGCATCTAAGCTGTGTTTGGAAGGAAGCTGAGGATTCTATAAGCTAGGATCAGAAGGGAACACTTTCCAGATACAGGAAACCTCTTGTGGAAAGGTTAAAAGTGTGTTCAAGGAACACAAGTTTAGGTGGGTTTGATTGAAACAAAGGAATATTGTGAAATGAGGCTGGTGACATAGGTGGGAGCCAGCTTACGAAGGGTTTTAAATGCCAGGCTGAAGATTGTGCATTTTATCCTAGAGACAATAGAGAATCCTTGAAGATTTTTGAAGGGAAGAGGAATCATGTGGTCAGATTTATGTTTTAGGAATATGAATTTGGTAGCTGTGTGGAGGATGAATTGGAGAGGGAAGAGTTAGGAAATGAGAAGAATTAGGAGGTTCGCTGCAATAATTTAGTTAAGAGATGATGAAGTTGTCAAGTAGGCTAGAGTGGGTATGAGTAGAGCTAATGGGAGAGATGAGAGCAATAATGTAGAATTGGGATCAACACAGCTTAGTAATTGATTAGGCATATGGGGTAAAGTAGAGGTAAGAATCATGAATGACTCCAACCAGGGCAACTGAAGAATGGTGGTGCCATCAATAGAAGTGAGAGAGTTTGGAGGAAGTAGGAATTTAATGGAAAAATGAGATGATTACCATTTTGGATACCTTTCATACCAACATCTTTTGGTCTAACATCTCTCCCCAGTCACATTTAAAAGATAATTTGAAATGAGAAGCACCCTCCTCTATAAAGTGGTGCAATCATTCCAAAAAGCAATTTGGAAATATACCCCCAAATCACAACCTTATGATATACCACTAGACATACAAAATGAAGAAATAAAAGACTAATTAACACAAAAATCTTTATAACGGCTCTTTTTGTTGTACCAAAGGACTACTTGTTAGGAAGTTTTTCTTTATGTACTCAGATACTCAAATGGACCTCTGATCAAGGTTTTGCCTCTACTAATGCATATTCCAATCCATCCACTCCTCCCCATCTTTTTCTACTTTCATCCATGTTTCCCTCCAGTTCATTAACTTTCTCAATTTCTCTTGGACATGATAAAGAAACCAGCATAGTCCATTGGTTGTCCCTCAGTTTTGCCCTAGGACCTGCCCATCTTCTTTATCCCTTATATGTTTCTGTGATCAAATCTGGTTCTCCTTCCTAATTTCTCTGTTGCCGTAAATTGCATCATTTGCTCACATTCACCACGTGCCTCTCCAGTCTACTCTAAAGGATCCTCATTCCTTGGAAACTGTTGTGCCCCATGGCTTGCAGCCATACATACACACATTAGCATGATTAGAATATTGGCACTGATCTAATTCACTTATAATAGGCCAAAATCTCTGCAACATCTTCCCATTGCTCCTAAATCTGCCCTTTGGAAACAAATAAAACAAATTGAATCTTTCCACACCAGCTCTTATGTGTTTCCCCCTCCCAGCCTCTATCACATTCTTCTCTTGTCTAAGATAAACATCTCCAGTTTCTCTAAATGATTCTCATATTCTATGATCTCCTTTCTGGTTCTGGATCCCAAACTCCTGTTTATGAAGCCTAAGATTAAGTCAGTTTTTTTGTATGCCATGTGTGTATGCCTTGCTTAATTTTGAACTTGTAACCTACTAACTCCAAGGAAGAAAAAGAGACTGAAACACCAGAGAAAGAAGAGGGGGAAAGAATATCAATATTGCCCCCAAATACCCAGTCATACCATTTTTTTGGCCAAAAAAAGTGAACAGTCCATTGTGACTTAAAACTGACCACCCTCCCTCACTGGAGCCAATAATTCTCAGGATGAGAAAGGGCAAGGCAGAAGCATACATATCATAAGGACCTTGGACAAGGAAGGGCTGATATCTTGAGTGGGGAGCTGAGTCATCAGACCTTCGGAGGGTGACACAAATCAGAGAAGAGTACAATGCCTTCCCCTCCAAATCCAACAAAGCAGATCTCCTACCCAGCACAACCTCCTTTAATCTAGGGAGAAGATGTGTCTGGAATGCACAGACTTTCTAAATCACCCCGAATTAATTTTAAAAACAGTCATTCCCTCTGTTCATCTGCAGATTTCTCGACAGCTTCACAAATGAGTAAGTCCCCTTTAAGAAGATAGATGATTCTGAATCAACAGTGCTGATGCCCTGCTTAATTATGCATGCACTTTTTCTAAGCATCTTTAAATATTAACAAACTGTGGTTTTGCACTTATGACTCTAGTTCCTGGGTCTCAGAGCTGCAACCCTTGCAGAGTGGAAGGCCTCTATTAGCCTACTTCTGGGAGAACAGCTACCCTCATGGGATTATGGGTTCTTTGCAAAATGGTCCTACTCTCAAAAATGGGTTGCTTCTTCTAGGTCCAAGCACTGCAGCCTGCAAGTCTCTGTCATAATTCCCTGTATTGAATGGCCACCTGTTACACTGGAAAGAGCACTGTCAACAAGCACTTTTAAGCACCTACTGTGTACTAGCCACTGTAATAAACTGTAATTTTACTATATTTAAACACTCTAATAAACACTGTATACAAGGAAAATAAACACTGGGGGTACAAGGAAAAACAAGAGGCAGTCCCTGTTCTCAAGAGCTTCCCCAGTGGGGAAGACAGCATGCAGACAACTATATACAAGCAAGACGTAGACAGGATAGACTGTAAGTAGTCTCAGAGAGAAGGCACTGAGATTAAGGAGGGAAGGGTTTTCAGCAGAAGACAGGACTTTGACTGAGATCTGAAAGAAACCAGGGAATCCAGGAGGCAGAGATGAGGAGAGAGAATCTTCCAGGCAGAGGGCGTGGCCAGTGAAAATGTTTAGTTAGTGGTAGAATGTTGTGTCCAAGGAATAGCAAGGAAGTCCATGTCACCAAATCAGAGTGTGGCAGAGGGAAGCAAGCCATAAAAAGATTGGAAAGGTAAAAGGGAATGAGGTTATAAAGGACTTTAAAAGCCAAACAGAGAATTTTATATTTGATCCTGGAGGTAATAGGAAAGCCACTAGACTTTATTGAACAGGTCAGAGAATTCTTTTAGAATTCATGAACATGATGAATATGGAAGAATTGTGGGTGATGGTCAGTTCAAGGTTATGACCATTTCTGTGTGTAGCCTCAGTGGGGTGAAAGAATGGATTATAGGAAACCAGTAAATTGAGGAATTAGAATATTGGGGTGTTTGAGGGAGCATTGATATACACGTAGATATTCTCTAGTCACAGTAGGAGTTAGGGAGGAGACAGAGACTGTGAGCCAGACATTGAACCCATTGAGGAGGGAAGGAAAGTGTTTTAGAGGTCAGAACACAATAGCCACCAGAATCTTAATCAGGTGATTGATGATTATGGATTGAATCACTTCAAAGAAGGAGAAGTTACTGAGGAATGGTGGTCGAGGGAGAGTCTGGAAGGCATAATGGGGAACAAGGAGTATTCCAATTCCCCCAATATGACCAGTGAGTCAGAGATTTGAGTGAAACTGCATGAAACAGTGCTGACAAGAGCATCCAGGGAAATGTGGTCATCAAGAGGGAGCCAGGCTTCAATGGAAGTAAAAAAGGAAAAAAATGTTTAAAATGAAAGCTAGATTGTTAGCTTTGGAGCAAGCACTGCAAAGTGCAGAGTGGATTTTGAGCAGGAAAACCTGGTTATTTATAAAAACAAAGGATCATAGACCTAGGACTGGAAATAACCTTAGACAGTCTTCTAGTCCAGCCATTATCCCCAATTTATAGATTAAAATATTGAGGCCCAGAGGTTAAGTGACTTGTCCAAAATCACAAAGCTAAAGAACAAAGGTTGATTTTGAGCCCAGGTCATTGGATTATAGATTAAAAGCTATAAGGAACATTAGAATCCCCCTAAGACCAATAACTTTACAGTTGAAGAAATAGAAGCACAAAGGTTAAGTGACTTGCTCAAGGCCACATAACTAGTAAACACCTAAAGAAGGATTTAACCCAAATATTCCTGACTCTAAGACTAGCACTTTATCCACTATAGCACATGGCAAACTACAGCTCACTGAACAAATGGGGCCCATAGCCTTTATTTTAAAATGTAAAAACCAGTCTGAATTTATGAAGTATACAAAAAAAAAAAAAAGGTGGTGGATCAGATTTGGCCTTTGGGCTACAGTTCGCTGACCCCCATACTACCTCATGCCTTCTCCATGATTCCAGAGCCAGAGATCTCTCCTGAAAGAATGAACATGGGGATGGGCAAAAAGATCAGGCCAGAAGTATGGATCAGGAAATACCTCATGATAATGTTTCCAAAGCTGAACTGATCCTATAGGTGATATAAGACTCTTGGCCTCTTCCCAAAATGGTGGCAGATGAGAAACACAGAAAATATCCACTTGGCTCCTTTTCAAGCTGAAAAAATGACACAAGAGAAGCCTCAACCCAAGATGATGGTTTATAGTCAGAGAGCTAGGGACATGACCCCTAGCTTGACCAACTTACTGCTGTGTCCTTGGACAAGTCACTTAACTCTTTGTAACGAAGAAGAGAAACTATGTTGCCTCTAAGGTCTTCATCATTGGAATAGTTTCTGTTTCCAACTTCATAATTTTGTTCTTAAAGGCTACTCTTTCCTGACTTCCTCTGATGATTTTTAAGCCAGAAAATGTTACCTATAATGTCTTGGGAGCCTTTGAAATCTGTTTTCCTAAAATCTAGAGTGCAGACTGTGCAGAAATTTCAGTTTCAGACTATGTGGGATTTTCTTATCTTCTATCATGAATTATAAGATAAAGGGGTCCTTCTTTTTACTTTATTTACGTATTATATAATAAATATATTTACTTTTATTATCAACTGATTTCTCCCAGTTGATCAGAATCAGGTCTAAAATAGTATATCTCCTAATTGTTTTCCTCATTTTTTGAAGGACAAAATTGTCATTAAAGAAAGCCAAAAGTTTATATTTTGCTTTTGGCTGAGAAAGAGTTCTAGCAGATAAACAGATACTTAAATTCTTCTATCACTAGTATGTCATACCTTTATCCTAGAACTGAAATCCATTGCTTGTATTTCATCCTTCTGTTCAAATGGTAAATTCCCAAGGTAATACCATGTCTGTTTCTCTGCTCATCCTCACTCAGCATCATTCTCCTAGGTAGCCTCGCATGAATATATCTTCTTAATACACAATGCTACTCTACTTTCCCCTTCTCCTTTATCTAATCTGTTATTTTTGAGTGAGGTAGAACCTTCCAGAATTATATTCTAGTCACTAATCCCATCCCATCAAGCCTCAGTGATACCTAAGAAATCAAATTTGCCTTCTTTCATTAAGATTGCTGGCTGTCCCTGCTTGCTGGCCATACCTTGTGCATTTGTGCATAGGTTTAGTCTTTAAAACTTCAAAGAAAAGAAAGGGGGTGGGAAGAAGGTCTTTTTTTAATGAAAAAAAATATGCTAAAATCTTGTACCTCATCCATTTATAATGAAAAATTTCAATTCTAATCATTGCTTGAGCAAGAGCTCCAGGAATGGATGAATGAGTTGTGGTATATGAATGTTATGGAATACTATTGTGCTGTAAGAATTGAAGAAATAGATTATTTCAAAGAGACACAGAAAGACTCATATGAATGGATGCAGGGTAAAGTGAAAAACATCAGAAGAATATTTTATACTATAACACCAATATGATTTTTAAATGACCAATTTTGAGGACATTATAAGTTGATGAAGAATGAAATGAACAGAACCAGAACAATTCTTACAATAAACACAACACTGTACAAACAATTTCAAAAGCTGTAATCATTCATGATTCCAGAGGACCAATGGTAAAACATGCTATCCATTACAGAGAGGTGATAGATGTGGGGTGTGGAACAAGGCGTGTGTGTGTGTGTGTGTGTGTGTGTGTGTGTGTGTGTGTGTGTGTGTGTACAGCCATTGGGGGAATTTGTTTTGCTTGACTACATATTTGTTACAAGAATTTTTTTTAGATTTATGGGTTTTTTTAATAGAGGGGAAAGTATTACCGATATAAAATATCACATGCACTTTCAGATGAGGTCAGTTTATTACTAGTTTCACTTAACCATTTTACCTTATTACAAGAGACCTCTCACAAAGTGTAATGTATGTAATATAAGACAAAACACATCAATAAAACTGAAAGTGACCAAAAATAAAGAAGAAAAAAACATAAACTAATATATTATTAAATACCATGTTATGGGGTTCATACTTTAAGTTGACATTGAACAGAGATAGAAAAAATAAGTAAATTAGAGATTAGAATTGGATAAAAAAAAAAACTTTAGAAATCACCTAAAAACAGGCTGAGCAGTTAGGTGGCACAGTGAATAAAGCACTGGATCTGGAGTCAGGAAGACTGATCTTCTTGAGTTCAAATCTGATTTCAACACTTACTAGCTGTGTGACCCTGGGCAAGTCACTTAACCCTGTTTGCCTTGATTTCTTCATTTGTAAAATGAGCTGGAGAAGGCAATGGCAAACCACTCCAGTATTTTTGCCAAGAAAACCCCAAAACAAGATCACAAAGAGTTAGATAGGACTAAAAAAAAAAAAACTAAACAACAACAAAAAACAGGCCACTAGATCTAGTATCAGATGACCTGGGTTTGCCCTCCAACTTCTGAAGCCAGACTGGGACAAAGCCATAGCCATTCCCATCTTCCTGACGTCCAAAATCTGGCCAGCCCCTTGAAGTTTTACTTTAATCACCAGAGGTTGCTCATTAGACAGGACTCCCCTGGGTGTTAGACATTGTTTAAGAATTCCAACACACTCTCAATTCACATTCACAAGCCATATAACTCAGGCATGAGAGGAATGCACCTGGGAAGAATACACAAATGAAAGCAATAGATGTTAGACAATGTCACAAGAGAATAAGCCGAGCATCTCAGAAGCGACCTTAGAACTTTGAATGTCAGAGCTGGAAATCAGCTAGTCCAACCCCATCACTTAAGAGATGGGGAAACTGAGACCCAGAGATGGCTAAGAGACTTGCCAAGGACACAGAAACAGCTGCGATTTGAACCCAGGTCTTTCTATCCCAATTCCACTGCAATTTCCAAAACACAATGTTCATCTTTTGTGTGGCTTTTTTTCTGTTCTTCCAAACACTTCAAATGTATGTAAGGTTTTTTGTTTGTTTTTGTTTTTGTTTTTTAATGGCGGAAAAGATCAGCTTTCCACTGGGTTTCAAATATGTACCTAATTAAGTTTATGTTGAGAGAGATGAGTAAGGACACTTGGTTGCTGCCCATCTGTCTATTTCCTCTCCACTATTCCTCCAGCTTTCCAACCCTGCTCAGGGGGTACTCCACATTTTCCCACTAACCTTCCTTCTCACCACCCCCACCCTCCAAACAGCAGTGACTCACTCTCCTCAACGTGAACCAATGGGAATTGTGGGCTCTATGTGGATACAGAATTAGTAAGCCTTCCCTCCCTCCTTTGGGAAAAGGGAGACTCCTGGGAAATGATTGGATTCATTGACAACAGTGCCATCTTGTGTCTCCTACACTAGGGTCTGTTGCAGGAGGAAGAAACCTTAGAATCCTTTTCATGGGATTCTAGGGTCTTGGAATCACAGGATTTAGAGCTAGAAGGAATCTGAGAGATCATCTAATCCAACTCCCTCACTTTACAGAGGAAGAAACTGAAGACAAGAGAAAGGAAAAGAGTTGTCTGAGGGCACATAGATGAAAGAGCTGGGATTCTGATTTTGATTTCGTCCTATCTCAACAAACGTGTCAATTTTCAAGGCCTTGAGCTGGGGACTAGAGAGAAAAAAGATGAAACACAGCATGATCACGGCCTGCATGGAGTTTATAATCCAACAGGAAGAGGCACATATATTGCAAATAAGCCTGATACTGAGGAAATTGTGACAAGGCAAAGAAGAGATCTAGACAAAGTTCTCTCTGCAAATTTAAGGCAGGAAAGAAGGAAAAAACTTTCTAAGAATCAGAGCTGTCCAAAAATGGAATGAGCTGCCTTCCAGAGGGAGGGTTCCCCTTCCCTGGAGATCTTCAAAGACTGGGCGGCTACTTCTGGAGTAGATGGCTCTAACCTTCCTTCCAACTCTGAGATTCTGTTGAAAGGGGTCAGGGGCAGGGGTGGAGTTCAGGGAAGGCTTTGTGGAGGAAGTAGCTCTTGAAGGAAGAGAAATATTTGACTAGGCAGATTAAGCCAGAAAAAAATGGAAAAAAAATTAATTGGGGGGGAGAGGAAAGGGGAGAAAATCTGAAACTCAAGGGACTGCAGAACTGAAAGTTGTAAACTAAAAGTAAATAAACCAATTTAATTTTTAAAAATTAATTAGCCCAACTCCTCACTTTTAGAGGGAAAAAAGTGTGCTACTTGGTCTGGGAAGGGGAGGAACGACTCACCCAAGGTCAAATAGTATCAGGCTAAGAGTGGGAACCAGATCACCTGAATCAAAATTCAAAGATATTTCCCTGAAATACAGAATTGGAGAGCTGGAAGTTACCTTGGCTGTCATTAATCCAAACCACAGACAGAAGAAATCCCCACTGTAATATAGCCAATAAGAAGTCATTCTTGAAGACCCCCAAAGAGGGGGAAGCCCCCAGCTCTTGACATAGGTCATCCCACTTTGGGACAATTGGAAAGTTCTTCTTGACCATTAAGTTCATATCAGCTTCTTCACAACTTTCCCTTATTATTCCTGGTTCTGCCCTCTGGAGCGCGACATAACAAGTTTATTCTTCCAGTTGACAGACACTCAGATTCTTGAAGACAGCTATCATATTCCATCAAGTCTTCTCATCTCCAGGATACACATGCCTAGTTCCTTCAACCAATACTAATATTACATGGATTTTCACCACCCTAGTTAGCCTCCTTTTGACACTTCCCAGCTCATCAATGTCCTGCTTAAACTGTGATGCTCAGAATTAAACCCACTCTCATTGTTGCTTCTACCAAGCTGGCAAACTCAAGGACAAGAGCCCAAAGAGCATTAGATCTAAAAAGGACTTCAGAGAACATCTAGGTGAACTCTGCAATTTTATAGATTAGCAAAGAAGGCACAACTTACCCAAGGTCATCCAATGAGTGATCATCAGAGCTATTATACGTGGAGGATTTTCTCAGCAAAGTGAATAAAATAGCCCAACGGAGTAATAATAATTGGGCCTTCACTGAGATTTTCTTGTTGCTGGTATTTGATGCAAACCAGGTGAGGCAGATAAATGCCTACCTTTGTGAGATCTTTCTGTTCTCTCCATCCCTCTATGAGGTGGAACGACTGCCTGAGATTTCTTGGCAAGGACTTTCCAAAGACACATACAATTGTCAACCATTGGAACCTTTCAGTAGTGGGTGCCCAGGCGAGGAATAGAGGAGGGGGGCAGCCTTTAATCAATAGGGCTTTACACAGGGTTACTGTAAATAAACCCAGCCTACCCCAGCCTGGAGACCCTCTGCCTTTGTAGTTCACTTTGGAAAAATGTCAGTTCAGCACTATAGCTAACTACCTGCTATAGATATGGCCTTAAAACTGTCAAGGCCAATAAATCAGGCATAGAATTTAAATAAGCAGTGGTGGCAGGTAATTTTTCAGAACTCCCAAATACTTACTGTGGCCAGGACGCACGATAAAAGAAGTTACACAGGATTATGGGCAGAATTGAGAGAAAATAAATTGAGGCTGGACTGGGTTCATGGCAGGCTTATCATCTCAATATCAGAGAAGTTATCATAGTTAGAGACTAGGCACAGAGAAGGGGGAGGACAGCATTTCGTCTGAGGGGTCAATTATCCTGGTGCAGGGATTCTGAGTGACTGGGGAGGTCAAGGAAGGGGGGAGAATTAAAGGAGATGAGAAACAGTCCCAGAATGTCAGGAATAACCATTCCATTCCCAGATTTAGAGTTACATTGCTATAAAATGCTAGAGTTAGGAGGGACCTTAAAACATATAACATCAGTGCTAAAAAAAAAAATAGTCTTTACAGATCATAGAATACACCCATTTTGTCTTACAGATGAGGAAACTGAGGCCATACTGGGGAAGGGATTTAGCCAAGGTCACACAACAAGCTATTGTTAAAGCTGGGACTACAGCTCTAGCTCTCCAATCCAGTCTTTTCTAAAGCCCTACCCAGCCTCCCCAACCACTTTGCATCCTGAGTGAGCACTCCAAATGGGGGTTAATGAAGTTTTTCTTCTGATCTTTGACCATTTCTTTCTTCCATCATTTTCTTGTCTCTTTCTACAATGTCCCTTCGCTCTGATGCCCTTTTCTGCTCTCCTCCTTCCTCTCAGCTGATGTCACTTTCACAAAGATAGGATAAATGATTTCACACTAAAGATGTGATTGACAACTTTCTAAAAACCTCGGCAGTCCAGCAATGAAATGGGACATCTTTGGAAGTGGTGAGTTCCACCTCAGTGTGGTGTTCAAAAGAGTCAAGAAGTGGTTCGTAGATAAGAGTGTTCCTCAAAAGCTAAGAAGACCTTGGGTTCTATCCCTTACTGTGATCATTGTGTGACCTTATGCAAATAACTTCACCTCTCCAGGGCTAATTTTTCTTATAAAATTATAAGGATTGGGAGCACTAGATAATCTCTGAGCTTGTCCTTGTTCTTACATTGCATTCTATGTGCCAAGGTCCCTTCCAGCTCTGAAATCCTGTGGTATATGTTCTAAGGCCTTTTGAGTGCTGACATGATAAATCTATGATTCTAAAGTCTCTCCCCAACTCTGACATTCTATTTTCTGCAGTCTCTGAAATTCTGTTTGGGTTCTAAGTACCCCCTTCCAGCTCTGAAACCCTTATTACCTTCACTGTTACAGAGCAAAAGGAACATGTGTATAGATTAGAAGGGAGACTAGGGAAGGACCACAATTCTTGTCAGTATTCTCTTCTATGCCTCTTTCCTTTCTGCCATACCCCAACCCCTCCCCATTCCAATATCCAGTCATATGCCAGGTCCTGCTGATCCGACCTCCAAAACATTTCTCACATGGAGCCTGAACTATTTTAATAAGTTCCTAACAAGTCTCCACTATTGACCTTTCCAGTACTTCCTGAAAATGCTACCACCACCACCTTTTTAACACACAAGTTTGATCACATAACCCTTTTACTGAAAAACATTCAGTGGCTCCCCATTGCCTAACAAATAGAGTATAAATGACTGACACTGACATTTAAGGTTTTCTAGAGTGTTCTTTCAACCAGAATTTAGGGACTAAGAATGTCAACTGTTCTATCATCTTTCGGACTTTTTTAGACTCACGATAAGTATCTCACTTTTCCCCTTCTACTACATTATGTAGTATGACACAACACTGATAAAGAACTTCAATTGCTGAGATATTCTTTTTCTGCATCTCTCTCTCTGTGTCTGTCTCTCCCTCCCCCTCAAAGAATAATAGCTAATAATTTCCTAACTTGCTTCCATGAGAATTTCATGCTTTAAAAGGTGAGGGAACCAAGGAGGGGGCATTTGTATTCTAGTTCCTTTCTCACCAACCAGAAGGAAATGATTTCTAGTGTGAAAATTAGGAGAAACTTGTAGAAAAAGTGACCACTCCATCTTAGAATTTGTATTAAAAGAGAAAACCTAAAGCTTGATTTGACATGTTACCTTTGATTTGGGGAGAACAGATTTGAATGTTCAGAGAAAATACAGATAGGACTCTAAGGCACAAGATTCTATGGGAGAAATAACCCCAGGAGGAAGGAAGAACCAAGCAAAATCATTTTGAAAGGGAGAGGAGTTATCTAAAGAGTCTGATGCATAGGGAGCACATCAAGCAGAAGAGTTTTTTTTCAAAGAGATGGAGATACAGAAACTGAAAACAAGAACAGATGATGGAGGATGGACACTAAAACATGGTGTTTGGGAAGTGATAAAGCTCAGAATAAGCCGGTGCTGTCTAGAAAAGCTAAAGACAACCAATAAATTTTTAAGCTCTTTTGGAGAAAGAAGAAGTAACGTTGGATTGTGAGTCAGGGTAGATGAGAAGGTGCCAACAGATGACGATGAAAAGACAGGGATGTTTAATTTCTTAATTTTACTTCATTTTCTTCGACAAAGAGAATGTCTTTTGGACTGGCAAGAACAGATTTTTAAAAGGCTAATAGGAGTTTACCTGAGATAAGTAGAAAGTAAGAGAGTAAGTGAATAACTAGAAAAGAAAGAAGTTATCACAAAGGGTTTCATAAAGGACAAATAACTCCTTACAAACCTCGTTTCTGGATTTGACAAGGATACCAGAGAGTGCCCCTGAAGAGAAATAATGTATACCCAACCTCCTAGCACCAAGCCCTAATCCTGAAGTTAGGATAATGCTGTAGATTTCAAGAAAAGGTTTAACAAAGTCTTTCATACTTTTATTGTGAAAAAGATGGAGAGATGTGGTCTAAGCAATAAAGCAGATGGGGATGTTTAGAGATGGTTGGATACTTAGATCCTAAGAGTAATCATAGTTGGGTAAATGTCAATTTGGAAGAGGTCCTTGACCCAACTGCAATTTGACATTTTTATCCATGACTTAGGTAAAGGGACAGATCACATACTTATCAGATTTTACAGAAGTCACAAAGCTGATGGGGATAGTTAGCATACTGAATGACAGTTGGAATCCAATAAAGTCTTGACAGGCCAGAACACTGGACAAAATTAAATAAGATGACATTTAATAAAGATAAATGTAAAGTCTTTCACTTTGATTCAAAAAATCAATTATACAAATGCAAGGCAGGGAGGGATGAATCAACAATGGGATTTCACAGCTAAAAGAGTTGATACGGTGCAAGTTAATGCTACATTAAAGAGAAGATATAATGTCCAGGATAAAGTAAATGAGAATCTAGCTATGTTCTGTCCTAGTCAGACCACATCTTGCATAACATATTTATTTCTGGTACCATATTTCACTTGGGACTTTGATCATCTAGAGATGGTAGCTAGAGCTATTAAGATGGTAGAAGCAACAGGTTTGCATCATGTGGGAAATCAGTCAATGGAATTTACCCTGGAGAAGAAAGAGTGTTTGAGGTGGGGTATGGGGACAGGAAGGAGAGATGGAATACTCTAACGGACATGTGTGTGTCTGTGTGTCTGTGTGTGTATACACATATATGGGTGCATGTATATGGGTGTATATGTATTCCTATATGTATGTATATATAGGTATATATACGTATACATATGTGTATGTTTATATGTGTGTGTCTACACAAATATATACAAAATCAATTCTCTCACAGGGGTAATGTTCCTAGAAAATGGCACAAAAGTTAAAAATGTGAATTTTGATTCATTGAACCTATGAGAAGTAGTGGATTAGGTTCCTGCAACCACCAAAAGCTGTAATCTTTCACTAGAGATTGCGGGAAACTTTTCTGCATACAATTTTTATGACAAAACATTAATTCTGACAATATGGACTTTTCATAACACAGTAACCATGAAATAACTTATAAAAATACAGCACACAAAATAAAATTGGTAACACATGAAATATTTTTTCTCACTAGTATTTCCATAGAATTCTGTGACCTTTTGTACTAACATCTCAATTTAAAAAAAAAAATACATTGATTTCAGACAATATTTCACTTTTCATAATACTTGAAGTCTACAGTACTATAAATATTTTACAGCAAATAAAAATCTTGAAAGTAAAACTTTTTTTAACCTGATTCTTACTATGTCACTGTGTCAGATGGCTATATGAGGGCATTGTACTATATACTATACTGCCCTACCTTGGCTACCCTCTAAAATTCAAAGGAGAGATCGCTGGGACTTTAGTTGCTGTAGTCAGAAGACATCAAGCCTGGTAAGGTCTGGACATCACCTCCAAAACTCTGTCCTTTGTGGCTGGAAGATAGCACTGGAGATAGCAAAGGAAGCACCAACTTGAAATAATCCCTCAGGGATGTCTGCTTCATGGGTTGTTTGAGATCCCTAAGGGTCTTGGAGTATGGGAGCATGGCAGAAGCAAGTTGATGTTTAACTTCAGGTTGTAGTAGATGTTTGGATTGACAAACCATGAAAATATGCAACGAGTGCAAGGGGAAGTCTTTACCCTACAATAGGGAGATGAACTAGACCAGCAAAGGCCCTGGTAGGGCACCAGCCACTCTGCAGACCTGTTCTCATTGTACCTCTCATCTTTTTCTCCACTGTGTAGAGCCATGAATGGCCAAGTTTGTCAATAGAAAATGTAAATGAGGTTACTATAAAATTACAGGAATGCCTTATCTCTCAAATGTTAGATATAAGAATGTTGAAGATATGCATAAGCTATGGTTACTTTTCATTCAGGGCCCAAGAACAACTTACTTATCCATTCTAGTCTAGTAGAGCTGAGCCCCTCTTTCTGACATGGCAGCTAATCTAGTCCCCTGCACCTTCTCCATTATGGGACTAATGGAAATGATGGTGAGTTGCCTACAGCTTGAACTTGACCCAGAAACTCATTTCAACTTCCCAAAAACAGTAATGCAACCAGATAGCCAGAAAGGAATTGAGCAGAATGAATTAGTTAATGAATCAAAAAGCATTTATTAAATACTTACTATATGCTAAGTACTGTGTCAAGAGCTGGGGATATAAATAGAAAAAGCAAAACTTTCCTGCTTTCGAGGAGTTCCTATTCCAATTGAGGGAGAAAACCCATGAAAGAAAGCTTAGCTGTAGGGCAGACAGAAAGTCTGAGAAGTCATAAGGGTGCAGTGGCAGGGAGGGTGGCAAGGCCAAAGGTTCCTTAGGTTGCATAAGTAGATTGGACGGCAAAGCCTGGGTCTCTGGAGGGAATCTGCAGGGCAGATGACAACCTAGTGGTCCTCTATCTCAATGGAAAGAATAGAGCTGGTGATTCCCACTTCATCCAAATCATGCGAGCAGTCATTTGGCCGTATTAAGGCAGTCGGACAGTGCAGTGAATAGAGCACTGAACTTGGAGTCAAGAAGTTTGAGTTCAAATTTCTTAGACACTTATGAGCTAGGCAAGTAATGTAACCTTTCTTGGCCTCAGTTTCCTCCACTATAAAATGGGGATAATAACAGCAGCTACCTTGAAGGCTTGTTGTGAGGATCAAAGGAGATAATGTTTGTAAAACAGCTAGCACAGTGCTTCATCCATAGTAGGTGCTAAATTAATGCTTATTCTCTTCCCTGCTTGTAGACCTAAAGTGGGAGAGACTTCCCAGGTCATTAAATAAGGTTTGGGTAGCCTGGAGTGGTGGGAAAGGGGGGGAGAGAAAGAGAAGGGAAAAAAATATAGAGAGGAGAAGTCGATCCCCAGGAAGTCACTGCAGAGTATGGGTCTCATAGGTAGAGTCTCCATGGCACTGTGGAGTTCCAAATCCAGCAAGCTCACTCTCCAGCTAATCCAACACCCATACCATGGCAGGGCTGCCAAGGAGGTCAGGAACAGGGGAAAGAAAGGAAGGAAGGTCTTAACAGCAGGCTGCATCAATAGCATAAGTGTGAAATGAATTTGATAATAAAACAGATGTGGGGAATTACATTTAATAATGTTTGACAATTCCCTAAGCAACTAATGGTGTGCTAGAAATGTGGCTGGGACGTTCAAGGGCTATCAGATTGTTTCAAGTGCATGGGAGGTGGTTTCCAGGTCCTGTTTCCCCTTTTAGCTAATCAACATTCCTTTCCTCAATCTAAGAGCCCAGCTCCCTTCACAGATTACAGAATCTCAGAGCTGAAAAAGACCTCAGAACCCATGTAGTCCAACTTTTACTAAAGGACAAATCCCTTCTAAAATATCTCAACAAACAGTATTTCAGCCTCCATTTGAAGACTTCTAGAAACGGGTCTTATTTTGATTAGTCAATAAAGGATAGGAGAAAGTGCCATGGATATGAGGTGGGAAGAAAAGGGTTAGAGTCCCAACTCTGTCACTTTGTGACTGTAAACAAATCACTTAACATCTCAGAACCTCAGTTTCCTCATCTGTAGAATGGAGTTAACACTATTTGTACTACCTACCACACAAGACTATCGTGAAGGAAGTGGTTTGTAAACCTTAAAGCCCTGTAGAAATGTGAGTTGTTATCCTTAAAATCATGGTGCCTGGAGCCAAACTCCATACTCTAGAATGGGCGCTGTCTGAGTAGGCTAGAGAACAGATGTGTCTTTCTTCCATCTGAGTTCCCCTCCCCCCTCTTCTTCTTGCACATTTATTCATATTTTATTCATTTTTCAAGGTCTAGCTTGATTCTCACCTCATCTATCTCCCAATATCAAAGATTGCTTACTACATAATGGCTTATTTGGTCATTTTTCTTTACATTTAATAACTTTTTGTTGTATTGAATGGACTCTGGGTAAATGTGTGTTTTCTCTCCTCTAACATCAGGTAGTAGAAAAGGAAACTGGATCAATAGTCAGAAGATCCAGTATCTTTTCCATGCTACGTCCCTCTGTCTGTGACCCTACACAAGTTCCTTCCTTCCTTCCTTCCTCTGGGGACTCAGCTTTTCCTCATCTGTAAATGCAAGGGGTCAGACTAGAAAGTTATTAAGATTCCTTTCAGCTTTCTGCTCAGTGAATCTGTGACCTCTACTAGACTGTAAAGACCTTGAGGGTAAGAATCATGTCTTATTCATTGCTCTTGGGCTCTGCCTCAGTGCAACTGAGACCCGTTAAAGACCTTAGCTTGAAAAGGCCAAAGTCTTCCACTGCATCCTGGGTCATCTCCCGTCATCCTGATCTATATCTGGCCACTGGATCCTGATGGTTCCAGAGGATAAAATGAAGCTGGTGACTTGGCACAGCCCTCCCTCACTTAAATCCAATTCACTTGAATGTCATGGCATCACCTCCCTGATGTCATTGTTCTCTTCAAGAACGAAGGACAAACAACAACAACACTGCTCTATGGGAACCTCCACAGCATGACCAAGGACAGGCTAATGGGATTGTAGAGCTTCTAACTGTTAGCAATGGAATAGGAAGTCAGGACAACTCATTTGCATCCTCCCTTCTCTGCTACATATCTTAACTCATGGAATCTTCATTGGCCCTGGAATCCAAAGTTGGAGCATTGCTTTTTGGGAAAGTCATCAGATCAAAAGATTTAATACTGGAAGTAGTCTCCTAGTCCAGCAGTCCTAAACCTGTGGGTTGCAACCCCTTTGGGGGTCGAACAACTAAGACCATCGGAAAACACATATTTCCAATGATCTTAGGAACCGAGACACCACTCCTCTATCCATCTCAGGTGGATCTGCTCACATGCAGATACACCCACATAATGAGTATTAAAGGGTCGCAGCATTAGGAAGGTTGAGAACCACTGTCCTAGACCAATCCACTCCTTTCTGCAATGACAAAACAAATCAGAAGTCCTTATTCCATCACTAACTTAACCATATAAAAGAATGCTCCAAATGACTTGCACTAAGAAAAATGCAAATGGTTCCACCTAGTAGCAGTTTACTCAACTATAAAGTGGGGATGAGAACAGCACCTATTTCCCAAGCTTGTTGTGAGCTACAAATGAAGTAATATTTGTAAAGCACTTAGTGCAGTGCCTGGTACAGAGGAGGTGCTATAGAAACTCATTAGAAGGATAAATACTGAAGCTAAAGCTTATACTTTGGCCACATAATGAGAAGAGAGGACTCATTGGAAAAGACCCTGATGCTGGGAAAGACTGAACGCAAAAGGAAAAGGGGACGGCAGAGGATGAAATGGATGGATGGTGTCATCGAAACAACAAACATGAGCTTGGATGGACTTCAGGAGACAGTGGAGGAGAGAAGGGCCAGGTGCACTGTGGTCCATGGGGTTATGAAAGGTCAGACACAACCGAAGAACTGAACAACAAGGCACTATATAAATGCTACCTATTATTTCCATCATCATCATCATTATATATATATTATACTATATATAAATAATTATAAGTATTATAATAAAACTATTAGAGTCATCAGATTAGCAAAGATAACAAAAAATGAAAATGATAATGAATTAAAATGGTGATAGCAATGGTCCAGCCCACTAGAAAAACAACTGGAAACTATACTAGAAAAGTCACTAAACTATACTTAACCTTTGACCTAATGATAACTACTACTGAGCATATATAATCAAAAGAGGAGTTTTAACAACACCATGGTTACCAAAAAAAAAGGTGCAAAATGGATGTCCATCAACTGACTGATGGCTAAACAAATTTAGGTGTATGAATTGTGCCGAAAGAAATGACAAATATAAAGATTTAAGAGGAACTTGGAAAGGCTTTTATGACCTGGTGTAAAGTGAGCAAAATCAAGAAAACTATTTATACGATGACCAGAATGATGAAAAAGAAAGCAATAGGGAACTGGCAGAATTCTAATCAAGGCAGTGATCTATTTTGCTCCCAAAGAACCGGTAATGAATCATGGCCGCCCCTTCCCAACAGAAGAGTAGTGGGTTGCACATCCAGAATGTGGCCAACATTATCAGATAGGACCAATGCATTGATTTCTTTCAACACCTCTATTCCTTTCTTCTAAAGGAAGGTTCTGTGGAGGAAGGAGGTGATGGTGACATAAAAAGCATCCATCAAAAAGGTTGTTCATTTGGATTTTGTTTTAGTGAAAGTACAAATCCAGCGCAAGTCAAACCCTGCCAAGCACGTAGACTTTAAGGGGAAATTTCTAGGTCAGTAAAACACAATGTTATCAAAGGCAACTCCAGTGGAGTATGACTCAGATTAAATATGACATCCAATTTTGGTCCTGGGGAATATATGATAAAAGTATACCCCACATCTCCCAGCAGAAAGGTAAATAACTACTGTCATTCACTTGTTTCTTACTCTTCATGACTCTATTTGGGGTCTTCTTGGCAAAGACACTAGAGTGGTTTGCCATTTCTTTCTCCAGCTCATTTTACACATGAGAAACTGAGGCAAACAACATCAAGTGACTTGCCCAGGATCACACAGCTAGTAAATGTCTGAGGTCAGATTTGAACTCAGGAAGAGGAGTCATCCTGGTTCCAAGCCAAGTGCTCTATCCATGTACCACCTCCCTGCCCATTGGGTACCAAATGTTGCATCCCAATATCAGATTCTATCATTTTGTTAGCCGGTTTTGCTTAATTAGTTTTATTTGTCACAAAGGAAGGTTCAATATTCCTTTGTTGTCTGGGAGAGAAAGTGAAAACAAAAACCCCTTGTGCTCCACAGAGACACCTGGTGTTGCATTAATAACTTCTTCATGACAGCCTTTCAAATATAAACTGTTATATCACACACACACACACACACACACACACAACTTCTCCATGTTTAGCAATCTCAACTACCTCAAATGA
The DNA here is from genome assembly GCA_028646515.1 of Pseudochirops corinnae. Classification (NCBI taxonomy): domain Eukaryota; kingdom Metazoa; phylum Chordata; class Mammalia; order Diprotodontia; family Pseudocheiridae; genus Pseudochirops; species Pseudochirops corinnae. The sequence goes on along the minus strand of CM053585.1, from coordinate 312,958,317 downwards.
TCCTCATAGAGCAAAATATCCAGTGTCTTTATCAGCCTGGTCACTATCCTCTGAATCTCTACAGTTTCTCAGTCTCTAACAATTAGACACAGCACTTTGATGTGAATTGATTGACTAGGGGAATAGAACTATTACTTCCCATATCACGGATGTTATGTCTATTCTTAATACAACCTAGGATAGAATTACCTTTGTTAGTGATCACTTCATTTTTTGAACTCATGTTTAAACTTTCAGGTCTTTGAAATCCCAAATCTTTTTTCACACTAACTTTTGATACAAAAAGGAGTTATTACCATTCATGGGTGGGAGCATTTCAAGCTAAGGGAATCAGGAAGGCTCCCAAGAAGTGATGGTTTTTAATATGGGTCATAGCAGATAAGTATGATTCCAACCGGTTGAGATAGGGAAACAGGGAGAACATTCCAGGTAGAAGCAGTCTTGGGCTTAATAGATAGTAGGTCCCCTAAGGATGTCTGATGAATTACATTAAATCCATAGGCTCGTAGATCATTCAATCTAATTCTCTCTTGGGCAGATGAGGAATTTGAGGACCACAGAGGAGCAGTCATTGTAACTACCCTCTCTGTAGGCCATGAAGGTTTGCAAAGCACTTTTCTCACTGGTACCTTACAGGCTAGGGGGTTACAGATGTTATTCTCCCCATTTTGCATATGAGCATACTGAACGTCAGAAAGAACTAGTGGCTTGCCAAAATCTTGCAACTTGAAAGTGGCAGAACCAGCTAGGACATGAATTCTTATCTTTGACTAAGTTCAGTGTTATTTTCTATACAAAGCATTGCCTTCTGATTGAACAGGACTGACCTCAATTAAATGGAACTGAATGAAAATTATTTAATTGAACTGAACTGAGTTAGTAAGAAAAGAGAGTCTGAATCATCAAATCTCACTACAGCAAAAGGATTACTCTAGACTTACATGTGCAGGCAGGTGTGTATGTACATGTGTGTGTGTATGTATGTCAGGTAAATGTGTTACTTTTCCCCAATAGACTCAAAGCTTCTTGAGGGCAGATTGTTTTCATTTTGGTCTTTTTATCCTCATCGCTTAGTTTGGTGCCTGACACAGACTCTTTACAAATATTTACTGAATGTAATTGAGTTGAATATATGCAAGTAGTGGGAGATAAAACTGGAAAGGTAAGTTTGGTTCCAGACTGGCCAGGGCCTTAAATGCCAGGAGTTCCCACCGTTAGGTACCAGCTCCACACAGAAGGGAAAGAATCTGCCCGAGGTAGGGAAAGGAACACTGGATTTTGAGTCAGAGGACCTGGATTTGAATCTTCTCTCTGTTTCTTAACTATTTGAGCTTGGGCAAGTTCAATGGCCTGGGCCTCAGTTTCCCTGTGCTTCAGTTTCCTCATATGTTTGTTGAGGGGTTTGGACTAGATGGACTCTGTAATGCTAAGACAACAACAGTGAGCACAGTTGCCCTTTTAGAGGAGGGAGCAGGCACCAAGGGGGTGTGTGGAGTTTGCCTAAGTAGGGATATTGATCTTGAAACAGCCTTTTGATCATCAGAAATACCTCCCTTCCCCAGGGGGCTGAAACATAATAAAAAGAGTGTAAATGAGAGAAATTAGAAATGGCCCAGGCAGAAACTCAAGATGCTCCTGATTGCTAATCAAATTCCCATTCTCAAAGATCTTTAAGACCCTACCCGAGCGAGATTATTGTCTCCAAGGCGCTGTTATTACTCTTATAAAAAAACTTATAAAAAATTCTAATCAGCATTGGTCTTAAACCACTGCATTTTCCCCCTCCCATTCTCCCCTTAAGCATGGACAGCCGCTCCCTCGAATCAGTCATGGTTTCAAAAAAGGAGCATTTATGAGATATTCCATGGTTTATGGCTTATTCCTGAACCTTCATTTCTTCTGTTACATATTGGTGGGATAATAAAAGTTAGCACTATGTACCTTATGACATTATTTATTAACACTCAAGATTTACAAATAAGGAAAGAAAGTTCTTACCGAAGTAGGCCCAAGTCTCCAGCGGACAGAGGGATGGCAGAACGTGGTGATGCCATCATGAAATGGACCCTCCCTCTCCCCAGCACTTGAACAGATAACCACCAGGCAAAGGCCCATAGGATCTAGAGCTGAGAGAGATATTATAAATCAAGTCTGATTCCCTCATTCTACAGATAAAGAAAGCAAGGTTCAGAGAAGAAATTTGGTCAGTGGTATACCTGCTATTGGAATCTGATTCTTACGTTGTCCACTTTCCCTACCCTGATTAACTGCAGCCTTTACGATGAATCTCAGTAAGAAAGTGATGCTAATTTTTTTTCAGAAGAAAACAGGTCATTTGATGCTCAGATTGATACATAGGTCAACCTGTTAATGTGGAAGATCAAGAGAAATGGATGCTTAGGGTCACAGAATAAAGGATGACAGAGCTGGGAGGGAACTAAGGGAAGAATGGAAGACAGAGCTGGAAAGGATGGAAGAATCAGCCATGTCAGAACTAGAAGCCACATCAGAGAATCTCCTCTCCAATCTTCTCCTTTTACAGGGAAGAAAACTGAGACCTGGAGAAGGAAAGTGACTTAACAAAGGTCACATGGCAAGTAACAAACACAGCCGAGCAAGGATCAGACTAGAGATACCTGGTGGTGCAGTGAAGACAGAGCTGGACCTGGAGTCAGGAGGACCTGGGTTCAAGTCCAGCCTCAGACACTTGCTAGTTATGTGACACTGGACAAGTTTCTTAACCTCTGTCTGCCTCTGTCTCCCCAACTGTAAAATGGAGAGAATAATAGCACCTATCTTCCATGGTCATTGTGAGACTCAAATGAGATAATATTGGCCTTTTTTTTTTAAGTCCTTAGCACACAGCAGGCACTCAGTAAATGGTGATTCTTTCCCTTAGATGCCAACCTCGAGGCTTTAGCATTTTTCCCTTATGCTTTTCCCTTCACTTTAAATAAAACCACCACATACAAAACCCACTCCGTCACACCCATCCTTCTTATCCCACATGCTAACTGCTTTCCTGCCCAACCTTAAAGGTTCCACTTCTTCTTAGAGCGTCTTATAGATACACCGAGTACCTGGAGGGCCAAGCTCCACCCCAGGAGCCAGGGCAAGAACTAAATATGGTTTCAGCCACAGCCACTTGCTATCACTGGGGAAGAAGTCCAAAAGAGGATGCTCTAAACCTAGAACCCTGGAGACTCCTCCAGTATTCAAGGCTAGAACCTGAGACACCGCCCGATCCAAACTCCTTACTTATGTCACAGCTGGAGACTGAAACCCTGAGAGGAGCAATGTCATGGCTCACCCCAGGTTACCCGGAGCTGCGATGTGAACCCCAGACCCCTAAACTCCAAATCCAGAGTTCTTTCCCCTATACCAAACTGCCTTTCATAGATCTCCCTGCTTCCCATGTTACCCCTGAGATCTGGTTTCTCCTCCCCTCCTCCACTGAGTTCCAGATATTTGTTTTTCAGCTATTTATTTTAGGAAGGCAAAATTAAATTTGAAGTCTAGAGTATAGGCCTGGAAGGAAAGCAGGAATTCCCTCCAAGAAAATCATATTACCTCAAAAGCCGAGATCCCAGAGCTGAATCCTATACCCTCCAAAACAAAGTTTTTGCTAAACAATAAATGCTAGTATCTGTGCAGTGCTTTAAGTCTTGGAAGCGCTTACAAATATTATCCCACTTGATTCTCACAACTATCCAGGAAGGTAGGTACTATTATTATCCCCATTTCAGAGATAAGGAGACTGAGGCAAGAAGAGTGACTTGCCCAGGGTCACACAACTAGTAACTGTCTAAGACAGGATTGGAACTCGTATCTTTCTGCCTCAGGGTCCAGAGCTTTATCCATAGCTCAAGGGTACAGCTAAGGTCTAATGGAAAAGAGCTTCTATCAAAAGATCATTGGACCCCTTTGTTAGTGACTCTTCCAGACTCTATTATCCATAATGACTCAGAACGACATGTAAGGGATCCCAGGCCCTCCAAGGCAACGCCAGCGGGGCAGCCACAACCTCTGGCACATCCTACCAAGGGAGAAGGAAGGGCTTTGAGTATGACGGGCAGGATTTCTGTTGTTGTTAAGTGTGGGGAAGCTCATTATCATCATAGGCCTGGCCATCAAGAGGTTGGTTTTTTAATTAGGAAAATCTCTGCTAAAGTGGAAGGGACTGAAATCTGTTTTAATCAAGATAATGATCATAAAGAAGTCAGGGAAGTTGGTTTGGGTTTTTTTTTTTTTTTTGGGGGGGGGGGGGTGGCAAAGAGGCAGTCGGAGTTAAGTGATTTGCCCAGGGTCACACAGCTAGCAAATGACTAAGGCCAGATTTGAACTTGGGTCCTCAATTCCAGGGCCAGTGCTCTGTCCACTGCACCACCTAGCTGCCCCAGTTTTGGAGTATTTTGAAGTACCCTAGGTTCAAATTGCAGACATGCCAATGATAACCTGGGCAATATTGGCTAAGGCCCTTCTTTTTCTGGATTTCAGTTTCCTTTTCTGTAAAAGGAAGAAGTTAGACTAGATGGTTCATCACTATTGTTATTGTTATCTCATTCTCAACATTTCAGAATAGTAATAATAATAGCACACATATATAAATATGTATGTGTGTATATATATGTGTGTGTATATATATGCATACTTAGGTTTGCTAAGCTCATTATAACCATCTCAGTTGATTCTCACAACAGCTCTGGGAGGTAGATATTACTACTATCCCCATTTAACAGCTGAAGAAACTAAGACAGAAGTTAAGTGACTTGCCCAGGGTCACATAACCAATTAGCCTCTGAGGCTGGATTTGAACTCAGGTCTTCCTGAATCCAGGTTTATGAAAGTTCAGATAGAAACATCAAAGACAAGTGCTTAAAATGCTATTATTCTTTTTACATTTAATGTACTACAGGCTATAACAATGGTAATTGAATTAATAATTTAGTATAAAATTATTCTCATATTTTTGATGGTGCTCAAATATTGTGATGATTATTCCTTGTCTAATGCTTCATTGTGACCCAGAGGTGTCTTTGGACTATGCCAGTGAAGCCCAAGCTTTGTTAAATCTCTCCTCATATTTATAATAATACGCACAGTTTAACTAACATTTCCTAGATAGTTTCAAAATTGTGATTCTAAGCATCCTCTGCCCCTCGCTTCTATCTACTATTCTACTACCATCATTGTCTTAAATTGAAGGAACTGGTTTGGCTTTTTCTGTTTGTTTGTTTTTTTGCACAGTTATCCCTTCCACATCACAGGTATTAGGGGAACAGTGTTCCTGTGATGTGGAAAATCCATGTAAAATTTCTTGGCTCTCAAAATTTTTTCTTTTTCTTTCATGGGGTGTTTACAGTACCTTATCATAAAATTTGGGATGATATTATACAGTACTATACACAGATTTTATGCATTTCTGTTATGGGAATCTGAAGATCTTCCCTGCCCCTAGGCCCTTTGCTAAAGTGGCTACGTGACTCTGAGGACCCTTGGATATTTGAAAGTATATTCTGTTCCCTAATAGGCTGAATGTGGTCACGTGGAGCCTGTG
>CM053585.1:312937123-312952260 GCA_028646515.1 Pseudochirops corinnae | reverse complement strand
TTCAGGGTGCTGACTTTTCCCCCTGAACTAGGTAAATGATATGTTTGATTAAAGTAAGATTGTTAACTCATTTTGAGTTGCTTTCCTTTAGAAAAGCAGATCTAAGAACCTGTGCTAGTAGCTGCCCTAGGTATGCTAGGGTACGTGCTGTTACAATTTCTGAGTTTCTAAACTTTTTTGTGTTATCTGCTGGCCTTCATGTGTCATCTGCAGCTTCCACAAAACTCTCCCAAAAATCTTCATTTAATTTCTTATGCAGACCTGAAATATATCAGAACCACGATGGGGAAAGTCATGATGTGGAAGGGATAATCGTATTTTCCATTGTTGCTTGTATTTCCTCTGTTGTGATCCCTGTACCTAGCACCTCTGGTATGTGGTCTGCCAAGCCCTTTGCAGGATGGTTCATCCACCTTTGAGGTCCATCTTTCACCCAACTCTCACCTGTGGCTCCAAGAAGCTATAGACATGCACAGCTGCCACACCCCAGTAAAACTGTCTCACTAGAGGAGCTAAACCAGGACCCTGTGAGTAAGTTACCCTGGTACAATGGGTAGATGAGAACAATTTGCTGCAAAAGCCATGAAGGTGACTGAAGCAGGCACTGTGGAACTCTTAGAGGTTGGTCAGACTTCAAAGATGCCAAGGTCATCCACTGTATCCCAGGCCATCACCAGTCATCCTGACTTCTGTCCTACCACTGGACTTGGGTAAGTTCAAAAGAGTGAGCAAAGCTGATGATTTCATGAAACTCTGCCTCACTTGAACCCAATCCATGCACACATCAAGACTTACCCTGTGATGTCATTGGTCATCTATGAAAATGAAGGACCAGCAACAACAGCAACACCTTGGCCAAAGAGTCTGTTATCTAGAAGTCATCTCACTGGTGATTAGACTCTCAGGACTTAGTGCACTACTAGGCAGACACAGTCTGTCACCAGAAGCCTTTACAGTCAGCTAAAACCTGTAAGGACTTACGTCCTTCTGGCATGGTGTTCCACAACACAGGGTGACCATTCTGCTCTAATGAAATGGAGGAGACATGAACTCCAATAAAAACTCCGATAAAAGGAAAATGAGAAATGGGTACAGAAGAGACCAAATGGAGAAAACAGAGAGACTGGGTGGAGAGAAATCATTTAAGCTGGGTAGAGTCGAGGTTTCATGTTTTCTTGGTTGGTTTCTAATTATACTAACAAAAAATCACAGATTCTCAACTTCAGAAATTTTGCAGATGTCATTACTTCCAACCTGTATGTCAGCCCATCCCCAAGCTGTTCATTCATTCTCTGAATGAAGACCTCCAGGGACAGAGAGCTCACAGCCTCACAGAGGAGCCGTGTAACTATTACAAAGTTCTTTCTTATATTCAGTGAAAATCAGCCTCTTTGTCTATCTGCTAACTCTCCCCCCCGACCCCACTATGCCCCTACTCCTAACTGCCCTTCCTTGTGTCTCTCTAGAACCCAGTAGAACAAGCTATGACAGCCCTTTGAGCATTCATTCATTCATAGAATCATCAATTTCCAACCCCATCATTTTACAAATGTTGAAGTTGAGGCTCAAAAGGGTCAAGTGATTTTCCCAGAGTATATAACTACACTACTATCTCAGGCAGGATGTGGACCCATGTTTTTCTGCCTCAGAGTTCAATGCCCTCTTCACTATATCAACAAGCATTCGTTAAACATGGATTATGTGCCCAGCACCATGCTGGGGTGTTGGAGATCGGAAGTCAAAAATAAAACCATCCCTGCCTTCCAGGTGGGAAGTTGGAGGAGGACGGGGTTAGGGGAGGGGAGAAGGAAAATATATACAAAGATAAGTGAGTAATATGCACAATAATTTGGGGACCAGCAGTACCAATTGAGAAATCAGGAAAAGCCTTTTGTAGGACATGGCAGAGAGGAGGGAAAGCTTTCTAGACACGGAAGACAGACAGCCTGTGTAAGGAATGTGAAAACCAGCATGAGGATCAATTTGGCTGGACTGTAGAGCACTGAGAGGAACTGATGTGTAATTAGCCTGGAAAAATTGGTTGGAACAAGCAGGCTTATTCTCCCTGAGTTTTTCTTCTCTAGGCTAAATCTCTAAGTGAATCATTTAACAACCATGAAATGTTTCTTATTTCATTTTATTGGGCTTTTTTTTAGCTTTTCTATGTGATTTAGGGGGCACTAAATACTTACTATTCCACAATTTATCTACTATACATACACACACACACACACACACACACACACACACACACACACATATTGTTGCCTGGTGTCTAAAGCAGACCAGAGCCTGTCCTTCCCCAGAGAGGACTTGGGAATGTTGAAAATGCAGAGATCCCAGGAACAAGGAGCCTGGGGATTGACCTTCCATGGAGGAGGAGAAAAGCTTTGCCTAAGAGTAAGTTAGAAAGCAGAGGGAGAAAGCACTTCTAAGGGAGAGGGTGATGGAAGGGAATCTCATAGAGGTGGGGAGAAAGCTCAGGACACTAAGATTAGTCATTGAAGACTCACTTGGCCAAAGTGACATGTCTACTGCCGTGGACTGTCTTTGCCTAAGGCTTTGTGGCTGAGTCTCTAGGATATCAAAGATGAAGTTGAATGAAGTCTATCTGAATTGAAGATTTCTTTGAAGATCATGAAGAACTCACACAAGGCAAGCACTCACAGGATGGTCAGAAGAAGTAATACAAGGACTCTCTCAAGGTCTCTCTGAAGAACTTTGGTATTAATTGTGAAACATGAGAGAAGCTGGCACAGGACCACCCAGCATGGTATGCCTGCATCAAAAAAGGCATTATGCTCTATGATGTGACAAATGAAAAACCGGAGAGACAGAATTTCTGGGTAATTAATAACCAGTTTATTAATTAGGCTATCTAATAATCAATAAATTGATGAACAGTGGTTTCTCTTGATAATCAAAGACAAAACCACAGAGAGACTGAAAATCTTAATATACTTTTAGAAAAGGGGGTGCCCCTGATAGATGAAAATCAACCCTGATTGGTGGACATTTAATGATGAGGTGGACTAGGAGTCTTTAGCTCCTCATGCTGAGAACTTGACTTGATCATGAAACTCAACCACCTCTGGCAATCTGGATAGGGGAATCCACCTCCACCCAGATCATTCTGGTTGGTTTTCAACTTCATGAGCTGGGTCACCCTAAATTCTAATGGAGGATTTCAAGGACAGGGCTGTTCTCCTTGGAGAAAAAACTCACCCAGACTGGATTCTGTTTATACTCCCCCCTATTCTGGTTGAGTGGGGTCCAGCCCATATTAAGGAGCATGTTCTCTGAGGGTAAGGTGTAATCTCATCAATCAGTCATGTCCTTCAGAGACTGGTTGACTGACCCTTTACAGGGGCTAGACCCTAAAAAAAGAAATAAAAAGCTTGCATCCTAATTAATAATTGATTATTAATATGATAGTCAAATAGTAACTTCTCTCAAAGAGAAAACAGAATTGTAGTAGCACAAAGGGGACACGAGATGCACAAATCTAGAGACATCTCCATTCCAAATGGCGGTAGAGACTTCTGAATTTGTGTTGGACTGCTCAGCCATAGTCAGACATGCTGTACCTTCACCCCAACATCGTGATGTCATGGATCCTCTTGAACAAAAAAGGATAAAAATCTCACCATATACGTTTTACTGTTATTGTACTTGTAGCATTTGAATATTTGACCAGCTGGGGAGTCCCACTCAGGAATTTTTTTCCCTTGATTACCCACGGCCTAGAACTGAGAGTTCACTCATTTGAGAGATCAGCATTTCTCTAGTAAGAAATCTCCACAAGGCCTAGCATGAACTGACTCAGCAAACAGGCAAAGTCCATCTGAAATGACCAACTGAATATTGCCACAACCTTACAGAATAGAGCTATTTAATCTTAACAAGCATTATTAAAAGTTTACTATGTGCCAAGTACTATATCAAGTGCTAGGGATACAAGGAATGACCAAAAAACACAGTCCCTGCCCTCAAGGAGATCACATTCTAATGAGAGAGACAAACATAAAAATAACTAGATACATACAAGATATAGAGAGGAGGTAGAGAGCAATATGAAAGAGGAAGATGAGAACTTAGCTTCTCAACAACCCAGGAAAACTAACTGCTCAGGCAGTGATAATCAACTGGTGCAATGCCTGGTCTTCAGATATAATCAATTTGAAGTCACTGGGCATCTCCAAAATCAGGCAGCCTGAAATCTGCTGAGACCACAAAGGAGTTCTACCTGAGCATCCTCAGAAACACATTGGCCCCTCAGTCCAGAGTCACCGCTTCCAGATCTAAACCTGGGAGCCTATGATCCTATAATCTTATCATGCCTTGTGGCATTACTACAAATTTCCAATGCTTTGTGAGAAGTCTATGACTTTTCAGTGAAACCTGGGCTGGACCCTTGTTGCATTAATATGGTTTTCAGTGTTCTTTACAAGTGCTTTGGGCATCTGAAAACTATTCTCTTCTTAATGAATCAAGGCAGTAACCTTGGACAAATCTCTTCCCCTAGATGTGCTTCAGTTCACCTTATTTCTGAAATGAGAGGGTTAGACTATGCTATATCTAAGGTCTGACATTCTATGTTCTGTATTCTAAGGTATCTCAACTCTGATGTTCTGGGTTTTTTATTCTGTTTATGATTCTATGATTCCAGTTGTTCTTGCCTAGGCTTCTCATCCATGGGAGGCTGATTTGAACATGGCACAGCTGGAGAACACTGATGAGAAACTTCCATCAAGTGTTAATCAGGGCCAAGACCAGGGTCATTGGAAAGGCCAACGTCTGGGGAAGAGAAGTGCCATGAGTGCCTTTTGGAAGCTCATCAGCCCAATGGAATGCTCTTAAGTGAAATCTTGAGCCAGAGTTATTGAGCATATCTTTGTAGACATCGGAAGGTCAGAGACGTAATCATGAAAGTGGAGTCAGAGTCAACATTTTTTCCCAGCTCACCTGATATACCTCCTCCACAATTTAAAAAATGGACCAAACAGAATTCTGATGGGGAAAGCCAAGAAAAAGTCGCCATGAGTCATTTTTCCAGCCCAGAGCAGCTTAGGAAGCTAGAGAGGACTGACTACAGACATTGGGGTGCTAGAGGTAAGATGGCTGAGTCTGAACACCAAGACAAGAAGAACCAGCACAGAAAAGAGACACTTGAAACAGCACTGAGAACATGTGATTGTTGGTAGCTCTGTCACCCATTACCTAGTTCCAGCAGAATGGAGAGGAGCACTCATGGTCATAAGTAAAAAGCACCTAAACTATATGGGAAACAAGGAACAAAGTTCCGAAAACTTAACCGCATGACTGGGTCCAAAAGCAAAGAGGACTCAGTCCTAATTGTTAGCCCTACACATAAGCCTACACTTGAATAATCAGGCAAGGAAGCCAAAACTCAAAGGGAGCCAATAATTCAGTTGCTCTGAACCTGCAGAACCTCCCAGTGAACTAACAATGACTGACTCTACTGGAACTCAATCACATATAATCCAATAGACCCAAACCTGGGTCAAGAACTTGCAGAGCACAGACCAGAAGGGCAGTGAACAACTCTCTGCAGGTCTCACAACTTGGAAGTACTGAAAACTTATAGGACCCCAGACTAAGCTACAACAATAGCAGCAGGATACTAAAAAGATAGCTCAGACTAGATATCCCCATCCCCAGCAGCAAGTGGAGCCTAACATTAACATAAAGTCCAAAATCAAGAGTTAGACTGGAAGAACAAGTAAACAAAAACAAAAAAAGAACATGACCTTAAAAACATATCCTATGGTGACAGGGAAGCTCAAGATATAAACACAGAAGAAGATATGACTTGAAAATATCTACAAGCAAAGACTCAAAGAAAGATGCAGACTTTATACAAGCCCAACAAGACTGCCTAGAAGACTAAAAGAAAGAGATTTTTTAAATGAAAAATTTTTTTTCAAAAATCAAATAAGAGCAGTAGAAGACAAAATGGGAAAAGAATGATAGCCATACAATAAAGTTATGAAAAGAGAATTAGTAGCATGATGAAAGATGTATAAAACCTTACTAAAGAAAACAATACCTTAAAAATTAGAAGGTGCCAAATGAAAGCCAATGATTTCATGAGACAGGAAGAAAAATAGTCAAAGGTAGAAGAAAATAGAAGAAAATATGAACTATCTCATAAGAAAAACAGTTGACCTGAAAAAGAGATAAAAAAAGAAATGATTTAAGAGTTATTGAACTACCTGAAAACCATGAACTAAAAGGAGCTTAACATAGTATTTCAAGGAATTAAAAAGGGAAACTTCCCATATATCTTAGAACCAGAGGGCAAAATAGAAATTGAAAAAATCCATTGAAAGAGATCCCAAAATAAAAACTGCCAGGAATATCACAAACAAATTCCATAGTTTTTAGGCCAAGGTGAAAATACTGCAAGCAGTCAGAAAGAAAGAATTTGAACACAATGGAGCAATAGTCAGGAACACAATATTTAATGGTCACTATTGTAAAAAAATAAATAAATAAATAAAGAACTTAGATGATATTCTGGAAGACTACAGATCTAGCATTACAACAAAGAGGTTTACAACCTAGCAAACAAAACAGGGAATCCTTTTGCAGGGGAGGGGGGAGAAGAGATGGTCATTTAATGAAATAGAGGTTTTCCAAGAATTCCTGGTGAAAAGACTAGAGATGAATAGAAAATTTGATACTGAAATGCAGGACTCAAGAGAAGGACAAAAAAAGTAAATATAAGTGAGAATTCATAAGGTACTAAATAAGGCTAAACTCTTTGCATTATTATATCATGAGAGGATACATGTAATCCCTCAGAACTTTATCATCACCAGGAGGCAAAGGTGTGATTCAATTAAATTGGGATGATCTCAAAAGAAGAATGAAAGGGTAAGGAAGAAAAAGGCACTAAGAGAGGGGGGAAAGGATTAGAATGGGGGAAATTAGCTCACATAAATGAGACACTTAAGGAAAAATTTATACAGTAGAGAGGTAGTGGAGGGGAGCAGAAAACATTTGAACCTCACTTTCATCTGAACTGGTTTAAGGAAGAGAGAATACACACACACACACACACACACACACACACACACACACACACACACACACACACACACACATACACACACACATCTTACTCAACAGAGAAGTAAGAAGGAAAGAGATTAAGAGAAGAGAAGGGAGAAAATAAGAAAAAGGGTAGATTAAGGGAGGCAGTGTTCAGAAGTAAAACAAACTCTTAAAGAGGGAAGGAGGATAAAAAAATAAAAGGACAAAGATGAAGGGAATTATTTTTGCTAAATTTGCATTTAGCAATCATAGCTATGAATTTGAATGGCATCAACTTACACATAAAATGGAAGCACATTAGAATGGATTAGAAAACAGAATCCAATAATATGTTGCTTAAAACAAACACACTTGAAACAGAAAAATACACATAGTTAAAATAAGGGACTGGAACAGAATCTGTTATGCTTCAGCTGCAGAAGAAAAAAAAAGAAAACAGAGGTAGCAACCATGATGTCAGACAAAGCAAAAGCAAAAATAGATGTAATTAAAAGAGATAAACAGGGAAACTACTTTTCACTAAAGGGTTTCATAAATTATGGATTCATATCATTACTGAATATATGTGCATCAAATGGCATAATATCCAAGTTCTTAAAGAGAAAGTTAAATGAGTTATAGGAGGAAATAGACAGTAAAACTATATTAATGGGAGATTTCAATTTATACTCTCTTCTTAGGGTGAGATAAATTTAATCATAAAATAAATAAGAAGAAGAATCAACTTTTAGGGAAAAAAATAGATATAATAGATATCCAGGGAATATTGAATGGGAATGGAAAAGGACCTGCCTATTTCTCAGCTGTGCATGGCACCTTCACACAAAAAATGACTACAAAAACCTCACAAATGCAGAAAAGCAGAACTATAACATGCAGATTTTTCTAACCATAATGCAACAAAAATTGCATTCAATAAAAGAACTTTAAAGCATAGATTAAAAATTAATTGAAAACTAAATAAGCTTACACTAAAGAATAAGGGTGTCAAAGAACAAATCATAGAAGTAATCAACAATTTCATTAAAGAGAATTGACAACAAGAGAATATACCAAAATTTGTGGAATGCAGTCAAACCAGTACATAAAGGGAAATGTATATCTTTAAATGCTTACATTGACAAAGGAGAGAATGAACAGATCAAGAAATGGGTATGCAACTTTAAAAAAAAAACTAGGAAACAAACAAATTTAAAACTCCCAATTAACATCAGAATAAAAATCCTGAAAATCAAAAAATTAATTAATATAATTGAAAGTAAAAAAATTGAATTAAAAAATAAAATTAGATTTGGGGGGAAAACAGATAAACTATTGACAAATTTGATTTTAATAAAGAAAGAAGAAAACCAAAATACTAGTACCAAAAATGAAAAAAATAAATTTGCAACCAAATAAGAGGAAATAAAAGTAATTATCATGAGCTATTATTCCCAACTAATATGTCAATAAAAGTGAAAATCTAAATGAAAATTATGAATATTTACAAAAATATAAATAGCCCAGAATAACAGAATAAGAAATAAAATATTTAAGTAACATTGTCTTAGAAAAAGAAATTGAACAAACCATAAATGTGCTCCCTAGAGGAAAAAAAAAAATCCAGGATCAGATGGAGTTACAAATGAATTTTACCATAGAGCTAATTAATACAAATGCTATGTAAGTTGTTTGGAAAATTAGGCAAAGAAAGAATCCTACTATATTCCTTCTATTATGCAAATATGTTTCTGATCCCTAAACCAGGGAGAGTAAAACAGAGAAAAGAAAACTATAGACCAATTTTCTTAATGAATATTGATGCACAGTTTTAAATAAAAAACTAGCACAGACATCACAGCAATATATAGCAAAAATCATATACTATGACCAACCTGTATTTATAGCAGGAATGTAGGGTTGGTTTAATAGTAAACATAATTGACCCATAGCAATAACAAAAATGATATAAAAAAACAATTATATGATTATTTCCACTCTGTATCTATTTTACAGATGCAGAAAAAGCTTTGACAAAATACAATTCTCGTTCCTGTTAAAACATTAGAAAGCACTGAAATAAATTGGGCTTTCCTTAAAAGTATTAGTATCTAACTAAGAGCAATGTCTATCCAAGAGCAAGCATTATCTGGAATAAGGAGAAGTAGAGGTCTTTTCAGTAAGATCAGGAGTAAAGCAAGGATGTCCATTATCACTATTACTATTCAATATTTCTATTAGAAATGCTATCTATGCCAATAAGAAAAGAAAAAGTAATTGAAAGAATAAACTTAGGCAATGAGAGAACAAAACAATCACTTTTTCCAGACAAAATGATGGTTACCTTAGAGATCCCTAGAGACAGAATTAAAAAATTAATTGAAACAAGAACTTCCACAAAGTTGCAGGATATAAATGAAAACCCATACAAATCATCAACATTTCTGTAAATTACCAATAAAACCCAGCAGGAAGAGAGAGAAAAAGAAATTCAATTTAAAATAACTACAAATACTATAAAATACTTAAGATTCTACCTGCCAAGATACACACAGGAACTATATGAACACAATTATAAAACATTCCACACAAATAAATACAGATCTAAATAATTGCAGAAACATTCATTGCTCATGGGTAGGCTGAACCAAGATGATAAAAATTATAATGCTACCCATATTCATGTATTTATTCAGTATCAGATCAATCAAACTGCCATAGAATTACTTTAAAGAGCTAGAAAAATAACAAAATTCATCTGGAGGAACAAAAGATAAAGACTATCAAGTGAATTAATTTTTTAAATAGGAAGAAAGAATACCTAGAAGTAGCAGAGCTTAAACTGTACTACAAAGTTGTAATCATCAAAACAATTAGGTACAAGGTAAGAAAAGAGTGGTTGATCAGTAGAACAGATTAGGTACACAAGATACAGAAACAAATGAGCACAGTAGTCTAGTGTTTGATAAACCCAAAGATCCCACCTACTGGGGCAAGAACCTACTATTTAACAAAAACTGTTGGAAAAGCTGGCAGAAATTATGTAAAAGTCAATATCACACATTATATACCAAAATTAGCTCAAAATGAGTATATGACTTAAACATAAAGAGTGATATCATAAACAAATTGGCAGAGTAGGGGAAAAATTACCTGTCAGATCTATGGATAGAGGAAGAGTTCATGACCAAACAAAAGATAAAGAGGTTCACAAGAGGTAAAATTGATCATTTTGGTTATATAAAATTTAAAAGATATTCATAAACAAAATTAATGCATTTAAAATTAGAACAAAAACAGGATATTGGAAGGGGAAATTTTTGCAACAAATTTTATCTGATAAAGGTCTCATTTCTAAAATGTATATATATATGTATATATATATATATATATATATATACATATATATGGAACTGAGTTAAATGCATAAGAATAAGAGTAATTTTGTAGTTGATAAATAATTGAAGGATATGAATAGGCAGTTTTCAGAGCAAGAAATCAAAGGTTTCAATAACCACATTTTTAAAATGCTCCAAATCGCTAATAAATGCAAATTAAAACGACTCTGAAGTACCACTTCATGTCCATCAGATTAACCAAGATTACAAAAAAGGAAAAAGACGAATGTGAGAAAATAGGTAAGCTGATGCACTGTCAGTGGAGTCAGGAATTAGTCCAACCATTCTGGGAAGTAATTTGGAACTATACCCCCAAAGGCTTTTAAGTATATATACCATTTGACCCATCAATACTGTTACCAGGACTACACCCAAAGAGATTTTTAAAAAGATGAGAACAGCCCATATGTACAACAATATCTATAGCAACTTTTTTATGGGAGCAAAGAATTGGAAATTGAGAGGATACCCATCATTTGGAATGACTGAGCAAATGATGATATATGAATGTGATGGAAAAATATTGTGCTGTAAGAAACGATGAAGAGAATGGTTCAGAAAAACCAGGAACAACTATATGAACTGATGCAGAACCAATCTACACAGTAACTGTAAGCTTACATAAAACTTACAAACTCACAAACTGTAAGCATGATCTACTATGAAAGACTTCGTAACTGAACAACACGATGACCCACCACAGTTGTGAATAATTCATGATGAAAAATGCTAGCCACCTCCAGGTGGAGAATTGATGGACTCCGAGTGCAGATTTAAGCATATTTTTTTCCTCTTTCTTTCTTATTCTTGCTTTTTTTTTTTAACATCTCCAACATGGAAATTTGTTGTACATAACTGCACTAATTTGTAGTAGGTCTTGTTTTTCTTGCTTTCTCAGGTGGTGAGGAAGTAGGAGGGAAAGGGAGAAAAATTAGAAGTGAAAGATAGAATATAAAAAAGTTTTTGCGTTTAAAAAAAAATTTTTTTAAAAGACTTTAAAAAGCCAAGGGGAGTCACACTTCATCCCCCTCAGGTCTAGCAGGCCTCTCCAATCCAAATGATATAAGCCTTCCCATGATTTCACTTAATCATCAACCTAACCCGCCCCACCTCAGAACTAGTTTGCATTACTTAGTTAAAACCTCTGGGAGCAGCTAGGTGGTGCAGTGAATAGAGCACTAGCCCTGGAGTCAGGAGGACCTGAGTTCAAATTTGACCTCAAACACTTGACACACTTACTAGCTGTGTGACCTTGGGCAAGTCACTTAATCTCAATTGCTCTGCCTTCCCCACCCCCACCCCCACCCCCGTCCAAAATTAAAAAGAAAAAAAAGGAAAAGAAAACCTCTGGAGACTGTGCTCTCACATTCATTACACTTGCTGCCTAGAAGCATCCCCTCAGCTCTGTTATTGGGCTTGTACAAGAACCAGTGGAAGGAGCTAAGGATGTTTAGCCTGCAAAAAAGGCTGCAAAGATCAGGAAGAGGAGAGGGAACAGAGATGTGAAAACTGATTTTAAGTATTCAAAGTTAACTTGTGGAAGAGTTATTAAACTGATTCTGTTTTATCCCCAGAAGACAACTAGGAATAACAAGAGAATGTGACAGAAAAGCTAATTTAAGCTCCATATAACTAAAAATTTCCTAATAATCAGAACTATCCAGAAGATGATTAGGTTGCCTCAGGAAGCAGTGAGCTCTCCATCACTGGAAGTCTTCAAAAAAGAGACTTGATCCCATTTATAAGAGATATTGGAGAGGGGATTCCTGCTCATGGATGAGTGAGACTAGATGGCTTTTGAGGTCCCTTCCTATTCCGAATCACTAAGATTTTATGCTTCAGTCCCTCTACTGTCTTCCTCCACTCTAAGGTTAGACCACAACTCGGGTTCTGAGGACAATATGACATATTCAAGAGGGGAAATGCAAGTTCCACAGTATGAAGTCATGAAATTCCCCATGCTGTCTCTCAGTAAACCAAGCTAGAGAATACTCACCCATGAGGTGTGTGCCACAAGGACCAGGCAACAGTGTTAATGCACCAGCCAAGTTTCTGCAGGCTGCCTTTTGCCTTCCAGACCCTTCTGTAAATTTGCATTTTTATATTTTATTTTTTCCCTGCCTAAGAACTCCTTCATAATAACAACCCCACCTCTCTGCTTTGAACCAAGGCCCAGATTATCTACTGGCTTCAGCAGATCTGCTGCTCTTAAAACTCCTCTTCTAGGGTACAGTTCAAACCAACTTCTGCTAAAAAGAGGAAGAGAACCTTGGAAATACTCGATTTCACTGTCTCAAAAGTAGTATGAGGTGATGAAGTGACTGGTTGGTAGAACATATCATAATAGTTTTTAATAATAGAATGAATAATTACATTATTAATAATTATGTATAATTTGTCATCATAATAGCTTATGTTTGCATAGCCCTTTGTGGTTGACACAACACTTTCCCATACATCATCACTTTTAATCCTTATAACAGCTTTATAAGGAAGGAAGGGCAGAGTTTAATTGAGGCCTAGGATTCAGAACTCAAAGATCATCCAGGCAAGCCCCTCATTTTATAGGTAAAGAAACTGGTAGTATAACTTCCCTAAGATCACAAAGGTGCTAAGTAGCCCAGCAAAATTTCTGTGCAAATCTGCCGTTCTTTTCCTACTATTCTACTCTAAATTATTTTCCCCATTTTACAGAATCTGCTGTGCAAATCTGCTGCTCTTTTCCTACTATTCTACTCTAAATTATTATCCCCATTTTACAGAGGAAAAAATTGAAGCTCACATTTCTAAACAATTTATTGTTCATAGAATCATAGACATAAAGTTGGAAGGGAATTTAGGGGTCACCCAGAACAACTGTCTTATTTTACAGATGAAGAAACTAAGGCCCAGGGCTATAAAAGGGTTTACCCAATGCCTAGTACCATTATCTCTCTTCTTATCCCTCCATTTCTTACTCTACCACATTCCTCCTTTCTAATGCATTTTGATCACAGTGCTCCTTTGCTCAAATACCTCTGTAGGCAATGGATATTGCTAGGGAAGTAGGCAGGGTGAGTTGTCAATAATTTCCTGAGCCACAGGACTTATTGAACATACTTGTACAATTTGCTCCCCCTTGGGTTACATGAGCAAAGCTTCCCTAGCAACTGACTCCCCATCAGTCTCGACTTTCCCTTTCTAAGTAACTTCTTTCCCTATCTTCATGTGGGAATAACTTCATTTTCAAAGCCCAGCATGGCAAATGGCCAACACCAGCAAAAAAGAAAAGTGAAAATTGCCTGAAGTGTGTTCTTATTACAGACAGAAGTTCGTTCTTACAACTTTGTGATCAAACTTAGGAATACCTGGATTTTAAAATGATAAGCAGGCTTAAACAGTTCAGTGCTAACCTCTTCCACTTTCCCCAGCAGTTCTAACTTAGCTCCAAGCCTCCGGGTATAATCTAAACCAAATATTTCATCTCTCTGAAACAAGGAATGCTCTCTTCAAAGACAGTTTGGCATTTCTGGTGATTAATAGTTTATGGTATTTGTTGGCTTAAGAAAGGAAGCAAACATTTATAATGAAGGTAAGTGCCTCTCAAGCCCAGAGGGATGTGGCTAGCTTAAAGGGAACAAATGACCCACTATACAGTTGACCCTCTCTAGAAAGGGTGAGAGAGAGAGAGAGAGAGAGAGAGAGAGAGAGAGAGAGGAGAGGGATGGAGGGAGAGAGAGAGAGAGGAGAAGAAGAAGAAGAAGAAGAAGAAGAAGAAGAAGAAGAAGAAGAAGAAGAAGAAGAAGAAGAAGAAGAAAGAAGAGAAATAAAAGATGAAAGAACAAGAAGAAGAAGGAGGAGGAGGAGGAGGACAAGGAGGATGAGGAGGACGAGGATGAGGGGGAGGGAGGGATTGAGGGAGGAAGGAAGGAAGGAAGGAAAGAGAAAGGGAAGCAAGGAAGGAAGGAAGGAAGATTTTGCCCAGAATGTAGTTTAAACCCAAAATGTCCTCATGTACTGTCTCAGGATTCATCATCACGATGCATAACCTCTGCCATCTGCTTTCCACAGCCTCACACTCACAATTTGATTGCAAAGGCATCTGCTTCCTTCTTTCTGCATCTCTGCTTGCTTGGCTTCCACATCCTGTACCTATAAATTCCCTCCTCACCAAGGTCAGGTTCAGTGGCACTATGGGTACTTGGACCCCAAGTCAAATCCTAAATTACCTAAATGACCTTCAGAGCTTAGGGAAAGTTGGGAAGACTGCTCACCCAAAAACAATTCCCATCTACCCTTACTTCATGTCTAAGCCTTTTGGCAGAACTGTAAGAAACAGCTTCATTGACTTTATTCCCTACTAAATACAATATAAGCCCCTGACTTTGACACTCAAGGTTCCTATCATCTGCTTGCAGTCTACCTACCCAGTCTTATCTCACAATACTCCTCTAGATTATTACATTCTAACCAAACTGAAAGGTTCTCCATTCCCCAATCTCATTCTGTCCTCTTCTCTTGACTCTGTTCCTTAACTCACACTATCCACCTATTTCTGGATCACACTCACCTTCACCTCTACCTTCAAAGACCAGTTCAGTTGCCTGCCCTTCTCTTTACCATCACCACATTGGAAAAAGAAAAAAAAAACTTCTCTCTCTCTCTCTCTCTCTCTCTCTCTCTCTCTCTCTCTCTCTCTCT
>CM053585.1:312925539-312936623 GCA_028646515.1 Pseudochirops corinnae | reverse complement strand
TCTCTCTCTCTCTCTCTCTCTCTCTCTCTCTCTCTCTCTCTCTCTCTCTTTCTGTCTCTCTCTTTCTCTCTGTCTCTCTGTCTCTCTGTCTCTCCTCTCTTTGTGCCTCTGTATCTTCTCTCTGCCACCCCCCCCCCCTCACTGTCCTTACTTTTTCATAGCATTTTTCCTGGAATCTCTCTTTACTCTTCTGTCAGTTTCTTTTACCCCACACTTACTTATGTGTTTACTCTTCTTGGCTGATATCCAACTCATTTGTTCATTCATCATAACCACTTTTTTAGTGTAAAAGTTTATTCCTCCTCTCCAATATAAGTTCTCTCACCTTCAAAAAAGAGATCATCATTTCATCCATCAGACTATCAAACAATGCTTTAGAGATAGCTCTGTGTTAATTGACAGGTGTAGTTTGTATTAACAATCATTTGCTGTTTACTCTGATTCAAAGACCATATGAATCAAGAAAATGTAAGTGGGTACTGGGAGGGATACTTAGGGAACTTTAGTAGGAAAAGTGCTTTGACATGGATTTCAGTCTGTTCCTGGGCAAATCAATTAATCAACTGACAACCACTTATTAAATACCTCCTATGTGCCAGGCACTGGGCTAAGGTCTGGGGAGAGCAACCAGAAACAAAATGATCTTTGCCTTCTAGGTGCTTACATTCTGATGGGGAAGCCAATAGTTATGTACATGGGCATATACATGAAAAATAAAAAACAGACACAAGGTATCTGAGAAGGGAAGGCATTAGCACTCAGAGGAACCAGAAAAGGCTTCCTACAGAAGGTGATGATTGAACTGAGTCTTGAAGGAAAGCAGGAAACCTAAGAGGAAGGAAGGCATTCCAGGTGTACAGGACTGATAGAGACAAGGCACGGTGACCAGATTGGAGAACTGTGAGTGAGGAACAGCAAGCAAACTAGTATAGCTCAATCATAGAGTAAATGGAGGAGAATAATCAATAAATTAGGATTTAGTAAGTGCCTATTATATCCCAGACATTCAGTTAAGTGGTGGTAATACAAGTACAAAGAACCAAACAAACCCTCCTCTGTAATAAGCTTATATTCTCAAGGGAGAGAAAGAATATATAAAACTAGAAAGGTAGGAAACAGCTATGTTGTGAAAAACTGAATTTCAGCAGAAGTTTATGTTTGATTTTGGAAGTAATTTGGAGTCATAGGAGTTTATTGAGTAGGGGTCCGACATGATTAGATCTGCTTTTTAGAAAAGTCACTTTGGTGGCTATGTGGAGGATGGATTGTAGTGGGAAGAGACTAGACGCAGAGACAAATTGGGAGGGTCTTGCAATTGTTCAAGAAAGTAGAATTGCAAATCTGAAGTAATATGGGGCTTATGTGTCTGGATTTGAAATAGATTTCAAGACCATATTCCACCACCTCCTCCTCCCTCCAGAACCTCTGAGATCCAAACTACAAAATGAGTCCTGTAGCACCAGACTGGTAGATCTCTGAACTGCTAGTATTGGGCCAAAGAACTGAGGAATGGAGGGATCCAGACAGGACACTGACAGGACACTGGGACAGGATATGGTATTTATGGGGGCAGTAATGTACTCCACTAAGCCTGAGGGAATGTGCTCAGCATTGAGCTGGGGCCAGTTCTCTCCATCCAAAACTCACTTGGAGCAAAGAGCTAGAATGGTGTACTGTGGGTTATCCAGTGTGGGAGGAGGCTGAGATGCTTTGAAACTCAGTCCCCCAAGGAAACCACTATCAGAGAGGAAAGAGTCAGAGACTCAGAATGTGAGTAATAAAGGGAAAATAAGGGGAGAAAGACTGAAATTACCAAAGATCTCTGGAAAAAAAGAATTCAAAGACTTCGAACATAAGCAGATAAATCAACAGGATATCATTAGCAACAAAAAAGAAATATGACTTCCAGATCTAGAAACCTAGGAATTTATACTGGAAAACAAAGGGAAACAATTCAATATTTGATGAGACAAAAGACTCTATAGAATTTGAAGAGAATGTGGAACTACCACATGCTGTTCTTGAATGGTTCAAAAGAAAAATGAGAATTACAAAAGAAGAATTTATGACCTGCATGGCAAAAATAATGGACAGAATAGAAAAACTGGAATCTGCAACAGCAAATCTAACCAAAGAAACAAAAGAGAGATAGTAGACTGGGAATGCAAATATACATAAATGAAGGGCAATCTGGAAGAAGAGAACTAAAAAGCAATAACATTAAAAGAAAACATACTCACTATGTAAGCAAAATATATAGTTCTTAAAGACAAGACACATAAGGATCATAGGCCTCCCAGAAGAACATAACAAGACAAAAAAAGCCTTAGTACCATAATGCAAGAAATAATAGAATAAAACTGTCTAGAACTTCTAAACATAAAAAATGAAATACCAACAGAAAAATTCATAGATCACTTCCAAAAAAAACCCAAGGCTGCAAATTCCAAGACACTTACTAGTTAAATTTAACAATTCAATTCAGAAACTACAAAATATGTAAGTAATGAGAAGACTTTCAGATATAAAGGAAAGGAAATTCGAATAACACAAGACTATTCTGCACTTGCCAGAAAACATAAGGAGGAATGGAATAATGTGTTTGAAGAGCAATGCTACACAGGATGTAGCCCAAGGTGACCTACCCTGCAAATCTGAGCTTGATTGTAAACGAAAAAAAGATTGACATTCAATTATAAAGGGTGTTTGAAACATTTTTCTAAAGCAAACAAGACCTAAAGGGATTACTTGCTTCTCAAACATCCCAAACAACACAAATGCAAGAGGAATGAATAAAGGCAGAAATCAAAGACAGCAACAGAAACTTCTTACATACAGTAGGAGACAGATGTGGAGACAGAAGTCTGGTAAAAGTAACAGTAGGGCCTGACGTACTATGGATAGAACCTGGCAACACCCTGCCTACAGGTGATTCAATTGGTTTTTTTGTTTGTTTTTTGTGGAACTATATTACAATACACGAGTATACATGAAAGGGAGAAGGGAACAGGAAGATAGAGAGGAATGTATGATGTGCCCAGGTCAAATCACAGACTAGCAATGAGGGGAAGGTGACCACTGTGGTCTCAGTAAGAGAAGAGTCTGCAAGGAGTGGGTGAGGAGAAGGGAAGAAGGATTGAAAAGAGAGAGTAAGGAAGGAGGCCTTGCTTTAGTGTTCAGTGGTGGTTCCACTGAAGAATATTCCTATGAGTGAAAAGAGATGGTTTGTGGAGGGAGACAGGGACCTAGCACTGGGTGTTGTCTAGGGGACTTAGTTGTTGAAAAGTCTACTTGCCTGACCTTGGGAGGGGAGAAATTAGAACTTCTTGGGAGAAACAGGCACTTGAAGGAGCTTGAAGGCATGGACTCAGGAGAGAAATTTGGGGGCACATGGGGAAAAAAGATAATCAGGGGAAGGTATAGATCCTGCATAATCAGGAAATGGGAGGGGAAGGGCCCCACTATGGGCCAGTATTCTCTCTTGCACCTGTGATAACCAGCCCTGCTCTTGAAATGAGACACAATGGAAAAGGGGAATTCATGGAAGCAAGCTTTATATGGCATTGCAGTGCCTAGAGGGGAAAGCCTAGTATGGGTACCTTAGAAATTTTGATTATGTGAGGTATACAGAGAATAGAAAGAGACTAGATAATTATAGGAATCATGAATCAGAGAATGTTACAGAGAAGGCAGAAAGAGAAAATGGGTAATAAAGAGAGTGAGAGAAATCCTTTTTCTAAAGGAATGAGAAATAAAATTAAAATCTAATGGACAGAACTAGTTGAAGGGAAATTTACTTGACAAACTGAGAGGAAAAAGGAAGGGGAGAGTTACATAAAATCAGATGAAAGCAGAAGGGGAAAAGGGAACTAATGAGTAAAAAACTAAAGGAAAAAGGGTAACCAGAGGAAGGGATTAGGGGTGAGGAGGAGAGAGTCAGAGGGAATTGAATCACCTTAAAAAAGATTAAGGTAGCTTTCTGCTGGCTCCGCCATATTCCAGTGAGTTGCCAAAATGACAAACACAAAAGGAAAAAGGAGAGGGGCACAATACATGTTTTCTAGGCCCTTTGGAAAACATGGTGTTGTTCTTTTGGCTACATATATGCAAATATATAAGAAAGGTGATAGTGTAGATATCAAGGGTATGGGCACAGTTCAGTGAGGAATGCCCCACAGATGTTACCATGGCAAGACTGGACGGGTCTATAATGTTACTCAGCATGCTGTAGGCATTGTTGTAAACAAACAGGTTAAGGGCAAGATTCTAGCCAAGAGAATTAATGTGCATATTGAGCATATTAAGCATTCCAAGAGCAGAGATAGCTTCCTGAAGCAGGTAAAGGAAAATGATCAGAAGAAGAAGGAAGCCAAAGAAAAAGGCACTTGGGTTCAGCTGAAACACCAGCCTGCTCCACCCAGAGAAGCTCACTTTGTGAGAACCAATGGCAAGGAATCTGAGCTGTTGGAACCAATCCCCTATGAATTCATGGCATAAGTGACTGTAAAAAAAGAATGATAAAAAAAATCTTGGATTATGAAAAAAAAAAAAGATTAAGGTAGGAGGAGGAACCAGGATGGTACAGTAAAAGCAGAGATTTGCTTGAGCTCTCCACCAAACGCCTCCAAATACCTGTAAAAAATGACTCTAAACAAATCCTACAGCTGCAGAACCTACAAAATCACAGAGTGAAATAAATCTCCAGCCCAAAGAAGCCTGCAAATTTGACAGGAAGGGTCTATCGCAGCCAACTGGGAGCAGAACTAAGTCCGGCATGGGCCAGGGGACTAAATCACTGGCCGCTGAGGTGGTTTCAAGACTTTTAGGCCCACAAGCACCTAAGACAGCATAGGTCAGTGGGAAAACTCTGTCAGACCTTGGTGAGAGAGGAGCGCATTCTGGCCCCAGCCACTGGGTGGTGGAGGTGATGCCAGCAGTGGAGGCATCAGTTGCAGCTTCCAGAGCTCCTGGCCCACAGGCTGTGTAGGGATCGAGCAGTTGATCTGAGGTGGATTGCAGGGATCTCTTTGCTGGAACTGAGACAGGATTCTCTTGCTTTGCCCTGCCTGGATCTGAGTTGTAGTCCTAGGTGGTGGTCCTGGGGTGAGTAGGAGAGTTGGTGTGGCAGAGCTTGTGGCTGTGGTGGAAGGGAATCCTCCTCACAGTTGCAAGGCAGAAAAGAGTGCTTGTGATCACACAGACCAGAGCACAGGTCAGGAGAGGAGTAAACACCTCTCCTTAGATCATATCACCTTAGAAGAGCTGAAAATTTACAGATCCCTAGAAGTATCTCTGAAAACAGCTGCACAAAATCCCATGCCCACCTCCAACCCCACCCCTTCTGGAAGCAGAGTCCTACCTTGACAGTACTAGAAAGTCAAGTATTCAGCTGGGAAAGTGAGGAAACAGAGGAAAAAATCTCAGACTATAGAATCTGACTTTGGTGACAGAGAAGATAAAAACATACAACCAGAAGAAGACAATAAAGGCAAAGCTCTTACATCAAAAGCCTCCAAGAAAAATACAAATTGGTCTCAGGCCATGGAAGAACTCAAAAAGGATTTTGGAAATCAAGTAAGAGAAGTAGAGGAAAAAATGGGAAGAGAAATGAGAGTGATGCAAGAAAATTATGAAAAAATAATCAAAAGTTTGCTAAAGGAGACCCAAAAAATTCTGAAGAAAATAACACCTTAAAAACTGACTAACCTAAATGGCAAAAGAGGTCCAAAAAGTCAATGAAAAAGACTGCCTTAACAAGCAGAATTGACCAAATGGAAAAGGAGGAACAAAAGCTCACTGAAGAAAATAATTCCTTCAAAATTAGAATGGAGCAAATGGAAGGTAATGACTTTATGAGAAATCAAGAAATTATAAAATAGAACCAAAAGAATGAAAAAATAGAAGACAATGTGAAATATCTCATTGGAAAAACCACTGACCTAGAAAATAGATCCAGAAGAGATAATTTTAAAATTATTGGACTACCTGAAAACCATGATCAAAAAAAGAGCCTAGAAATCATCTTTCAAGAAATTATCAAAGAAAACTTCTCTGATATTCTAGAATCAGAAAGGAAAATGAATGGAAATTGAAAGAATCCACCAATCACCTCTTGAAAGAGGTCCCAAAATGAAAACTCCTGGGAATATTATAGCCAAATTCCAGAGTTCCCAGGTCAAGGAGAAAATATTACAAGCATCCAGAAAGAAATAATTTGAGTATTGTGAAAATACAATCAGGAAAACACAAGATCTAGCAGCTTCTACATTACAGGATGAGAGGACTTGGAATTTGATATTCCAGAGGTCAAAGGAACTAAGATTTAAACCAAGAATCGCCAACCCAGCAAAACTGAGTATATAATACTTCAGGAGAAAAATGGATATTCAATGAAATAGAGGACTTTCAAGCATTCTTGATGAAAAGACCAGAGCTGAATAGAAAATTTGACTTTCAAATACAAGAATCAAAAGAAGTGGAGCAGCAAGGTGGTGTGATAAATGGAACACTGGCCCTGGAGTCAGGAGGACCTGAGTTCAAATCCAACCTCAGACATATATGAAGTATGAAAATGTAAACAGGAAAGAGAAATCATAAGTGGTTTATTAAAATAGAACTGTTTATATTCTTACATGGAATGATGATACTCGTAACTTATAAGACCTTTCTCAGTATTATGGTAGTTGGAGGGAACACACACACACACACACACACACACACACACACACACACACATACATACATATATATAATATATATGGCACAGGGTGAGTTGAATGTGTAGCATTCAATTAAGGAGAGAGGAATATATTGGGAGAAGGAGAAAGGGAGAGATAGAATGGGATAAATTATCTCACATAAAAGAGGCAAGAAAATGCTTTTACATTGGAGAGGAGGAGAGGGGAGAGGGGAGGGAATGAATGAACCTTACTCTAAACAGATTTGGCTTAAGGAAGGAATAACATACACATTCAATTAGGTATCTTATCCTACAGGAAACTAAGGAGGAAGTGGATAAGCAGGAAGATGATAAAATGGAGGGCAGATTGGGGGACAGGGTAGTCAGAAGCAAACACTTTCGAAAAGGAACAAGGTCAAAGGAATTTTTTCTTGTAGCAACTTGTCTCTCTGCTCTTACACATAATACAGTAACCTATTAGTAAAACCCAGCTTCTTCTACACACCCTTCCAGTTCTCTCCCTGGTTTTATTGGTTTTCCTTGCAAACATGTTTCCAGATCTCTAGATTCTCCCTTCTGTAATCTCAATTCCCACTTTTCACAGAACCCTGTACTTTTAGCCCACTTCATTGCTAGGGAGGAATAAGGTAAATTCTCCCATCCTGGGATGTCCATTTCTTCTTCTAGATCCCTTCTGCCTCCAAATAGTGGTTTGATGTTTTGTGATCCCATCCTTATCACCAATACAATATTCACAGCTCCAACGGCAACTGTAAATATACCAGTAGAGTTTTCAGTTGCAAAATATAACAGACTTTCCATATAGAAGACAGAAGCAAGCATTTATTCAGACACCAGAAAACCAAATCCCAACACCAGAAAAATCCATCATGGTAACATAGAAGTTAATACACCATAACACAGGAGAGAGTCACACCATCCTTTAGCCTTCCCACAAACCAACACTCACAAGCTTAGCTATCTCCTTATGTGTGTCCTCTCCTTCCTCTGTCTCTGACTCCCAGCTTACTGTGGGCTCTGCTCCAACCTTCAGCAACCTCCTCCCACTATAGGCTCCATGTGATTCCATTCAGCCTATTAGGGGACAGGGAAATCTTCAAATTTCCATTACAGGATGCAGTGATATATGCTGTGTAATATATTGTACTAGGGAAGACCATAGCCTGGGATCCCCTGATTGTATAAATGAGTATTTTGGGAATGCTACTGAATGCAATGATATACGCTATGTACTATATGACAAACTGAGTGTTATGAGATAAATATAAATACAAAGATAGATAGACAGACAGATAGATAGACAGATAGATAGATAGATGATAGGTACTGAATGATATATTTTTCTTAAGGATGTTGCTATGAATGTTATATTTTATTGAACAATGTTTAGTTTATTGCTGAATAAATAGAGAGTTCATAATACTATACAATTAGACAGCAGCAGTCCTCAGGTCTACTGTTGTGATTGGTATTATACATGCATATATCATGATTAATACTTTCCTAATCAATTGGTACTTTCTTCCCTGAGTTTTACAACCACAAAAATGTACTACTATAAGTATTTTGGTAAAGATAGAATATTTCTTTCTCTTTGTCCCAGAAGGTCCTAAGGGAGAGAGAAGCAGAAGCTCATCCAGCACACACCTATCCCTACTTTACAATCTAACCTGACTGACCAAAGATAGAGAAAAAGCTGTTCTCCAAAGAATGAATTCACTCAAGCTGTAATGAAGCTTCCTATGTTAGCTGATTACTATTGCTAGCCAGGTGCCAAATTCTTATTCTACCTTGCTGAAGGACTAATTATAGTGATAATAATACTATAATGCTTTAAAGTTTATAAAGCACTTTACAAATGTGTCATTTGATTGAAAGTGTGGTCAGCATGTTCCGAATATAGAACCTTCTAGTTTTGTCTCCCTGGGATAAAGTTCTGGTTTCTCCACCCTAGATATAGCTCCATTTGTTGTTGTTTGCTTTCCTAAAACAAAATTCATTAAGGAAAAAAAACAAATTTTTAACTATCAGGACATGGAAGAATAGATACCTACTTTAGTGACTGTAGGACCTAAACCAAAGAAATTATAAATCCTTGAAATATTTACAGTATGAAATAATATCATGTTGATCATGATGGCGATTATAACCATAATAATTTGCTTTTATATAGTACTGCAATGCTTACCAAGTACCTTCCTTCCACAATACTTTGACTTACAATGACAAGTCAGGTGACCCCCTGAGGCTCAGTTTGCTCATCTGTGAAATGGTGGTAAGTAAACCATCAGTAAGGCTGCAAAGCAGTAAATCCCTGCATTCCTGTGTAGGTATGCGTGTTTATAATAATTGTCAATATATTGTTGAAGAAAAATACTCCATAAACCTTAAGGCACTATATGGAAATGGCAGATTCTTCTTCTTTTTAATTCACAATGACACTCTGTCAATGGTGTTGTGTACAGGTCCCTAAGAGAGGACCTGCAGGGACATGGGCACTAGGCCCTGTTAGGAGCAGGCCCAGAACTCTAGACTGGAGCCACAGCAAATCCAACACAAAGGCAGAGGCCATATCAAAGATGATGTGTCACCAGGATCCCGACAATAACTCTGTCTGACTTTTGCTTTGGCTTGCGTTGCATTATCCAAAGGTCATTTATCATCCTCTTCTTCCTCCTCCTCTCCGAGCTCAGGCCCTGCTCTGTTCCTCTAATCCATCATTAGGCAGAGAGCATCCAGGAAAGATGGATGAGAGCCATCCATCCTCATGGCAAAGGGCAGGAACTGAAAATGGCTACACAGAAGAACCAGTTCTGGAATGGACCTGTTGGATTTCAAAGGGGTGAAGGGCCCCCAGCGGTCACAGAAACTAAGACATTCCCTGACTTCAAACACTCAGCTCAGGATAAATATTCCCACCAGTGAGAGAACTCTTGGGATGATTGTAACTAAGTCACTACTGTGACTTGGGGTTCTAGGTACAACCTTTTAGGAAAGAACCTTGGCAAATTAGTTTGGACTGAATCTTATAAGAAATAGAGAGGGGCTAAAGATGTTTTGTTTTGTTTTTAAACAAAAGAATGATACATAGTCATTACAAACAAGGCCCACTTAAGTATGTAAGAGATGAGCTCTAATCTAGATTTTGTCACTCTTATTTGTGACCTTAAGCAAGTCACTTCTCCCCTTTCTTGGCTCTCTAAGCCTACATTTCCCCATTTACACAGTTTGGAATAGATGATCTTTAATCTTTCCCCCGTTCTAATGATCTGTGGAATTGTTTAATTTGCACACCGCATAAGTAGTCAAGGTATTTCATGTGTAACAAGGGACTGACCAATAGGGTTCTAGTCTTTTAATCTCACACAGTGTGTTCTACCTGCTGCCAATCCCTATGTGGAATTGATGAGCCTGCTTCCAGGCATAGGGAAAGGAAGACCCTGCCCTCTCCTTTGGAGCATGCACAAGTATTCTATGACACTTTCCTCTCAGCCTACTGTGCAACGATGAAAAATATTTTAATTGCCTGCTGAGCCAGAATGGCATGTGTATACAAAAGGCTCCAAAAGAAGAACTCGACTTCTCTTTCTTCCCTGCTGGTGAGCAAGGAAGAAATGTTGTAAGCTTCTGGGTGAGGAGATAGTAGATGTTGCTGCCATGTGGCCATGGATGCTTGATCCTGCTATTTTGTCTCTCTATCATTTTCTTGATCTTAAATGAAGGAATACTGAAGAAAGGATCCTGCTATAACCTTCTGAACTTTGAGAGGTCAGGAGAATCACCACAGATGCACTGATAGGAGTTCATAGCAGAGCTGGTTTATAGCCGCAGAAGCTGAGCCAAGTAAGGAGTGACTCACTTGACATAACTCAGCAGTGGATGGACCAGACATCATGAAAGCAAGGGATCAACACATTTATCAGTTATGCTACACTCAGAAGTGAACATGATGGGATGCCACCATTTTAAATTTGGTCCTTCTCTCCCCAGGGACGAAAGTATAGAGGGGAAAGTATGCTTCATTTTGAGGGGTATGTTTTTATAGTCAGATTCTTGCTGTATTTTCTCAGTAAATATCACTGTATAAAAGGTAACTGATATTAATTGGTTATCCATGATGTTAAAGATATATCAGTGACTAAACTGATACTTGATACTCTGATCACTATTTAGATGACATTTAAGAGACTGATATTGGAGGAGTATACTGACTTTAGTGATAGCAACAGAGGAGAAACACCATAAGCCCTTATGGTACTCCTAGCATCCTAAGGGGAAATGTAGACAAACCAGGGCAACCTGACCCAACAATCAGAGTGGGAGTCAGGATAATGAATCCATATGTGTGTGTGTGTGTGTGTGTGTGTTTTATATATATATATAT